>CM068958.1:11492788-11506761 GCA_035128595.1 Eptatretus atami | reverse complement strand
GTATTTTGTGGATGTTTGGTGGGTACATTGTGAGTGTTTTGTGGATGCATGGTGGGTAGATTGTGGGTATTTTGTGGATGTATGAAGGGTAGGTTCTGGATGTATGAGAGGTAGATTGTAAGTAATTTGTGGATGTATGATGGGTAGATTGTGGGTATTTTGTGGATTATAGATTAAAAAAACAACATGTTTTATACGCAGGAACATTATTAATTGTTCTCTTTTAAAATTTTGATATCAAGTCCTCGTCTCACCAAAGGACCGTTAATGCTGCAGGAGAAGCAACGAGGTGACATGAAACAAATCATTACGTGGCTTGGGCAAGTGGAGGTTGGAGTGGGGATGGGGGAATGATGGGGGGGGGGTGGGAGGAGTTCGTTTGAACCCTACAAACCCCTCCTCCTTACCAAACGGTGAGCTTGTGTAAGACCTCTAAGCTGTGCTCTCTCTGGCTGACAGCTCTATCGTTGTGAAGGCCGTGTTTCAGGCAAGTTCAATGGCGTGGAAAAGACTGCATGCGTGGAAAGCCTGCCATAATATGGAGAGTGCTGTTCTGACTTCACCAACAACTGTGCACCTGACGGTGTGTGCATTCATCAAGATGTGATTTAAAACATTAAAACCTGAGTTACCATCTATAGAAAAACTAAATACCTTTTATGGATGCGTGATCTATGCATAGGACTGGAGTGGATGTCTAAGCATGTGGTGGTGTGTCTCTGTGTGTGTGTGTGTGTGTGTGTGGTGTGTGTGTTGTGTGGTGGTGTGTGTGTGTGTGGTGTGTGTGTGTGCGTGCGCACAAATAATAATACTAATGCAGCGCACGTGGGACAGCCTTATCAGATGGAGAACTCGAAGGACCCCCCCATTTAGAAATGCTGCAGATGATCCATGCAGCGGGATATCCATGGTCATATCCTGATACAGATATGAATGTGGATGAAGATGTGCCTGAGACGAACATGAAGATGTGCAGGATGAACATGCAACAAAGAACACACGACAGACATTAGGTGAACACAGTACGACTCCCATGATGATGACATTTGGCCTGACACACCTTGCAGACACAAGCAGAATCAGAATGTCCCATCACAAGCACAGATTGTTGGGACCACATACAAATACAATCACAACATCTCAGATAACCAAGTGGAACTATACACATTCCCCAACATTACAATAGAACAACAAAAGTAACTTCAACAGAATACAGTAACATACAGTTCCAGAGGACAACACCACACAACCACATACATCTTGAAGGGACAGGACACAACCAGAGACTCCCAAATACAGGCAAACTCTACAAACACAAAAATGTTCAGACCAAAACGACGATGTCAACATATTAACTGACAAAGACACAGGCATTTCCAACAAGCACAGATATGAAAAGTTTGCACTACAACAGCTTCGACAAAACTCCACAGACGGTTACCTGGTAGACAAGATTATACAGTAGACATTAGCATTACACGACATTACACTGGATAGAGAGATCAACACAGTTATCTACAGGATAAGAAACCGGCACGACAGGACATTGGCAAGACAAAGGACAACTCCCATGATGGTGACATGGCCTGACACAACCCTTGAGACACAAGCAGGAATCAGATGTTCCAATCACAACACAGGAAAGTGTTGGGACCACATACAAATACACATCGACAGACATCTCAGATACAGTCGAACATGATACACATCCCCAAACATTACAATAGAAACAACAAATGTAACTCAGACAGAAATACAGGCACATACAGTTCCAGAGATACACCACACAACCACATACATCCGTTGAAGGGACCAGACACAACCAGACTTCCCATAACAGGCAACCCTCTACAAATGCAAACATTTTCAGACAAAACGACGATTGTCAACATATACTGACAAGACACAGCATTTCAAAACAAGCCACAGATATGAAAAGTTTGCCACTACAAACAGCTTCGGACAAAACTCCACAGACTGGTACTGGTTAGACAAGATTATACAGTCGATTGCTTACCGACATTACCTGGAATTAGGAGATCAAGTATCTGGGGATCACACAGAATTGGCGAACAAAGGACAACTCCCATGATGGTGACATGGCCTGACACATCCTTGCAGACACAAGCAGAATCAATGTCCCATCACAGACACAGGAAAGGTGTTGGACCACATACAAATACACATCACAGAATCTCAGATACAAGCTAACATGATAACATTCCCCAACATACAATAGAACAACAAATGTAACTCAGACAGAAATACAGACACATTCTGTTCCAGAGACACACCACAACCTATACATCCTTAAGGGACAGACACAACGGAGACTTCTCAAATACAGGAACTCTACAACACAAACATTTTCAGACAAAACACGATGTCCATATATCTGACAAAGACAACAGCATTTCCAACAGCAACAGAGATGAAAAGTTTGCACCACAACAGCTTCTGAACAACTCCACAGACTGGTACCTGCGTTAGACAAGATTACACAGTCAGACATGACATCACAGACACCGCCCAAAAAGGTACCTCAACAACATACTACAGTAGAGGTGTCCGCAGAAGATCCACTCTACAGACAATGGCAGAAAGAAATGTAACTCTGAGGATGGTGACAGAGTCAGACAAAATTTACAAAGCAAACTACCTATAACAGCGATTCAACAAACGTACAATGAAACAAATGGATTAATTGACAACTGCACAGACGGGTATTACATGCACACAGATGCACAAATGATCCCGACAAGAGCATTGACAATGTCAAGTCTCCCAACAGTATCGGACTTTTCCCGATGTAAGATCATCACTTGCACCTCCGGTGTCTGCAGAAGATCCACATCACTTGCACCTCCAGGTATGGACATAGCCATCAGCTTCCACCTTTTAAAAATGCAAACTGCTATCCCTCGTTCTACATGCTTCCTCCTTTCTTAGTATTGAGACATTTATGGACAAACATGGCCAGGGAAATCAAACTGGCAATAGTATCGTACTAACATCAAAATAGTTAAATTGAGGAGGAAAGATTGTTGTAAAACTGAGAAAGCATGAAATGCAGAGTTTGATGAATGTGGATTTGTAGTTATGTATCAGTTTTTACAGTCAAACCACATAATATCCTATAATCCAGCCATCATGTAATCCACAGTCCTTATCATCGTTTTATCCACCACCATCTTTTCATCATGTACACCCATCTACTGATAATCTATTGATCATGCACAAACAATGGAGCCAATTTTTTCACAAAACAGACATGATCTTCTCACAGGTATGCATCACACATTCACAATCTACCCATCATGTGCCCACAAAATACCGACACAATCTACACCCAAAATTGCACAAAATAAACCACAATCTACCAATCATACATCCACAAATACCCACAATCTCGGTCAAAAAATCTACAAAATGTCCAGAAAACAACTGCAAAAAACATCACAAAATACACAAAAATACTGACAATCTACTCATCATAGGCACAAAACATTGACATCTTCACATCTCCACTCATTGTACATCCACAAATTAAACACTACCTAGCCCACAAAATATTATGTGGAAGGGGGAGGGGATCCAAACTAGACTTCGTAAATGTAACATGACCGCGTGTTTCGAGTAGGTTAGATTGCCATGTATCGGGCCTGTCGGAAAGTCATCTTGTTACACGAGATGCTGAGGAGGCAGCGTCTGTAATTGATGGACGGCATAGTCAGGGTAAGATTGGATGTGTAAAAACCTATTGTTAGCAGGTAGGACCAGGCAAGGATTTGTGACAAAGCACAAGGAAGTGCTTCACATTTCAAAAGACTAATCACGATCTGGCCAGTGCACCACAAGCCATGGTGGTGTACTATTCTGTAGGGCCCAGAATAGGGGATGAAGACTATTATTATTGGGGCAAATCTCAAAAAAAAATTTTTTACAACTGAAGTACAAGTCTCAAATTTTTTACAATCTCCACATTTCTCACGAGTGTCTTAACAACCCAAGGTAGGACTATGCATTTAGCAGACTTATACTTCCCAACACCAAATGCATATACGCAATCTTGGCCAGAAATGAATGAGCAGTTTACGCAGGATGTACAGTTGGAGTCTTTTCTGCATCACCTGACAGAAGAGTCTTCAGGAAGATTGCAAGAGAGGATGGCAGAGGCATATGGTCATTGTCCAGCTCATCAGGATGTGGTGGCGAGCCATGGTCAGCTGATGTTCATGATGTCTTAAATCAGCTTTGGTCAGGTATGGCAGCATGCGCCGGAGCAGCGCGTCACTGCATCCACTTTCTGCCGGTACTCCAGGGGCCTCCATCTGGCCATCCCGCAGGCAGATGCCTGGCCCATTCGCATCTCCTTGAGATGCTGATCAACCTGCTGCAAACACGAGGCACGTGGTCGGCCATTGGCCTCCTCCACTCACGAGACTCCCTCGCTGAGAGAATCTGGTGAGCAGGATCAGCATCAGAAAATGAGCCACATGTCATCCACCGCAGCTGACACTCACGGACTGTGCAGATAACAAATATCACTGGGCATCCTCAGCAACCGCTTGTTGGACACAAAGCCAACAGTGATAGCCAAGGATTCTCCGAAGAGACCTGGTACCAAAGTAATTAAGTCTCCATCTCAGATCCTGGTCAGAGTCCAAGTCTCACATCCGTAAAGCAAGACTGGAAGCATCAAGGACCTGAAGACTCAGATTTTCATCCTCCTGCACAGGTACCAACATTGCCACACCCATGAACCAGTAAACCATGACTCTCCAGCCCAATCTGTTGACCTCTGGCTCACAGCCAACAGAGACATGAATATTACTGCCAAGAAAAGTGAATCCCTCCGTGACCTCAACATCCTCACCACAAACGGGTACAGACAAGACAACAGCATCCAAGATGTCACTGAAAGCCTGGATCTTAGTTTTGACTCAGGAAACCCATAATCCCAGTGGCTTCAACTTCTCATTCAGCACTCAAGGGCTCCCAAAAAGATATCCAGTCTCCACAAAGATGACTGCATCATCTGCGAAATCAAAGTCAGAGATCTTGACTTCGAAATGATGCACCACAGCTTGATCTCTCCGACATCCTCCCAGAATCCAGTCCATACAAGCGCTAAAAACGTGTGGGGGCCAGTACACACCCCTGATGAACTCCAGCAAATGGAATAAGTTAGAGATGGTATCATCACATCTCACAGCACTCTCAGCACCAGAGTATGGTTCAGACATCAGATTGATCAGTTTTGTTGCACCCCGCGAAGACAAGAATTCGCCAGAGGGCACCCGAGTCACTGAATTGAATGCTTTGCAGAGATCAACATAGGCTGCAAGCAGCCCCTGTCAAAATCTCGTCTGCGTTCGGTGAGGACCCGAAGAGCAAGGACACGGTCAATTGTTGACCTCTTTGGTGTAAAGCCGAACTGCTCTGGACACTGGTGCTCAAGCAGATGATGGTGAACCCTATCATGAATAATTATCCAAGCAAAGACCTTGCCTGGCACTGAGAGCAGTGTCACCCCAAGGTAGTTGTCGTAGTCTGGCAATCACCCTTCCCTTTCCAGAGAGGGACAACAAGGCCCCTCTTCCAGTCAGTTGGGATGATGCCTGTGTTCTCGGCAGGGCACAGAACTGCATGCAATGACACAAGTACAGCATTTTCCACCAGCCTTGAGAAGTTCAGCATGGATGTCACAGATACCAGGGGCTTTACCCCATTTCAACCGGTTCACCGGAGCCTGTGTTTCCACAAATGAAGGGAGATCACAGTTGATGGAGAGTTAGCAATAGGGATAGTAAAATCCTGACATCCAACTCGACAGCTGGTGGATCAGCCTGGTACAACCGCTCAAATAACCGCCCGCGGGCCATCACCTCATACTCCTCTGTCAAGAGCCCACCACCTCCGCTCTAACTACAGTACACTGAGGGACAGGCTTGGGAATGCAATGCGCAAATTCCCCTGTAAACAGGACGAGATCACTTGACACCAGATGATGCTCCATCCCTCAAAGATTCCTTGCACATAGCCGCCTTGACACTCTTAGCGCACGTACAGTTTTATGCCAACTCCTGAACTGCTCAGCTCTGCCTGGCCCTGTGACTGGTCAATGATATCCAGTGTCACTTCAGAGACAAAATTCTTCTTTGCCCTCCGGTGAGTTTCCAAGACATCCACTGGCAACATCAAGGACTGTGGTCTTAAAGGCACTCCACAACTCTTCAGGATTCTCCAAACACCCAGATCCCCAAATCTCCACTCAGCCTGTTTGCAAACTCCTCAGCTACCTCTCATAATTGAGCTTGCCAACATCTGGCCTAGGCTGGGATGGTACCATTCTCCTGGATGTAAGCTGCAACTTTCAGAGTTGCTACAACAAGCCTGTGGTCAGTATTGAGGAACTGAGCACTTTGGTAGACCCTGTAGTTCTGGATCATCCTCCAGTGACCATAAACAAGCACATGGTCAATCTCCTTTGTCACACCACCAGCGTTGGAATACCAAGTCCAGCGATGACCCTGTGGGTGCTGAAACCATGAACCAGCCACCTAAGTCCATGACTTCTTGCAAATCAAGGAACTTCGTGCTATTCTTGGTTCTCAGTTTCAGACCCATGTGGCCCAACACGTGTCTCAATAACATCCCTATCAGTTCCAGTCGATGCCTTAAAATCTCCCAAGACTAGAAGAGTATCTCACCTGGGCACTGATCAACCACAGACTCGAGTGTGGCATAGAATGCGTCCTTCACGGTGAGATCACTGCCTCAGTCAGAGCTATTTCAACACCAGGGAAATGACACTCAAGGAGTGACGAATACTGAGTCTCATAATATGCTCATTGACAGGTGTTACCTCAATTATCATTGCAGTCAGCTCATTGGACACAGCTACAGCAACTCTTTGGGTATGGTAACCATCCGAGCGACCAGACCAATAGTAGGTGTAACATCTGCCATGATCTCGCACTATCCATTCTCCGAACCCCAGAGAGTGCCTGCAATACGATGTTCAAACGCTAGAGCTCAGATGATAACAAAGACAGTGATCACCCTCCTTTCGGGATATGACATTCCAGGCACCCACCCGAAGGACCGCCTCAGTTAACTCAAGGAGACCGCCGTCTCTGGTTAACGACACCTCAGCACCATTCCGCCACATACCACGCAAATTGACCCTGGACGCTGGGTCTGGTGGATCAGCCTGGTACAGCCGCTCAAAGTAACCGGCCCAGTGAGCCTTCACTTCATACTCCTCTGTCAAAAGCTCACCACCCTCCGCTCTAACTACAGTACACACGCAGGACGGGCCTGGAGGAACGCAATGCACAAATTCAGACCCACATAGGTCTGAACCTCCGAATAAAAGTAACCAACTGCAGGAGGACTGCAGTTGGCCACTAGAAATGGATGGCCGTTGGCTCACAAGGAGCTCCTCCACCCTTTGACAGATTTTGTTTTTCATCCTGCTGGGTGTCCATATCATACACCCTCCTCACCAGGAAACCAGGTGGGGGAGATGATTTAGTCACCGACAACCCGACCATGAAGCAGGTGAGTACAGGTTTACATGGTACCTGTAGCAAGTCACAGAGCTAATCTGGCTTGACCTGACAATGCCTTGAAGTCCTAGTTTAAGTGGAGAGCAGCCGTTTGTACAAACTGTGCATGATCATTCCACCTTGTAAATCTGCAACTCCCGCTTGACTCATGTGCTGTGCAGCCACTTTGCATCACGGACAGCTTGTCAGGCACAACAAGAAATTTGCCAAGTTTACTTTTGCAATATCTTCAAGCTATCTTTGAATTCCCCCTGCTAGTTTCTGACAAATATGATTCTTGGTTTTGTTTTTTCACTTTCTCAACCCCAAGAGAAGCCATATACATGACAAGTTTTATCTGTGTTGTCAGTCATCGAGCCCACGTGAGGCGATGCAAACAAATCCACCCTGATGTCTGCACACAACTACTCGTGGGCATCCTGCTCCACATCTGTGTAAGCTTGCTCTGCATTATCTAAATTTACTGCACTGCAATCAGGCCGAATAGAGTATCTCATGAAAGCACGGTAACACGTTTTGTGGTAGTGAGCTTCAGAGGGTGCAAGCTCACGAGATGCAATGGCCTATACTTTCTCATCCTTCTTCAGTGTAGCCACTTGTTGGATCTATCAATCTGAATGAAGTTCTTGGGACTGGATAAGAGGCTCCCGGGTATGTGACTTTCTGATATACTTGCTACACTTATCAGATACATACAGACATTCTCAAACACCCGAGAACTACTCGCAACTGCATCTCTCGAAGACTTTCTCTGCCCTGATTGATCAATCATTGTGGAGCAGCTGCAGCTCTAATAAAGTTGAGTGCCTTTTTGTGCGTGAATGTGTTCCTATAGTCCCTGTGATAAGATATCTTCGGAAGAGCATCATCAGATGATGACAATTGCACGATAGGTTCAAAGGCACATATCCTGGCAGCTTCAAGCAGTGTGTCCAATGACGACAGGTCTCTTGGACTGACATTCTGCATTGGGAGCTTCACGTGAACATATGATGCATGCCTTGCATTCAGCGGAAGGAGGACGAGGACATATTCATGACTGGTCAAGGTGCATATCGAGCCAATTGTGAATCATACTTTAAAGAACAAGGTCACCTGACGTAACCGGGGACCATTTTGGGTCTTTCTTTCATTTACCCGATAATCCGACAAATTTTATGTCGATCAGTTAAAACGTAACAACCATCAATCTGCTTATTAGGCTTTCTATGATAGTTGTCTCCCTTTCATCGCCATCTTTGATATTGACATCAGACCGAGACAGAAAACAAAGAGAAATGTTCCATTCAGAAAAACAATGTGCCATGTTTGAAAAGATCCATGGAAAATTATAGCCTGCAGTTCGATCACAAGCACTTACCAGGAATTTTTGCACTTCCTGGATGATATCTTGGATTACCTACTTTCAGACACGAAGCTACAGCTCCGACAAGTCCAGCATGTTTTTTTGTTCCACAAATATGGTGTAATAAAAAAACATAAACTAAGTTTGGCTCCTAAATGGTGGTGGTAAGTGCTCTCGGTTCTGTACTAGTAAGGTGGTCCTCATTTTGCCGACCTCGGAGGATAACAGGCTGAGTCAACCCAGTCGGTGTTATTTCAGTGGGGTGACAGTGGCTTCTACTCAAGATCCTAAGATCTAAAGCCAGCCACCTTAACCATTAAGCCAACACCAGGCTTCATTGTTTAGTAAAAGAGTGGTCTGTGGCGCATATGAGTTAGGATGTGTTGTAGTAAAAGAGCGTCTGTGGTGCATAGTGGAGTTGGGATTGTTATTTATTCTTTCTGCATGTCCCCACATCCATCTTTGTGTCTCTTGACTTGCTGATCTGTTCTGATTTGCATGCACCATCCACTCATTATAAATAAACCTTATAAGGAAAGAAACCTTTTCCATCCTCTGCTTCACATGCGTGTTGCCATCAAATTCAGTTAATTTGGGTAACTTGGGGGAATGGTAAAGTTGCAGCTTAATTTCATTTGAATGCAGTAGCAAGATACCTTGCGGCCGTTTGTGGGATAAAAGTTCCCGCACAGTCGGCCCATGTAATGTAGGCTGTGTGACGTGACAATAATCTACAATCTATCCATGATACATCCACAAATTACTCACAATCTACCTTTCATCCATCCACAAATTACTCACAATCAACCCACAATTACCCATCATACCACAATCTAACCATCATAATCCACAAAATACCAACAATCTATCCATGAGACATCCACAAATTACTCATAATCTACCTTTCATCCATCCAAATTACTCACAATCAACCCACAATCTACCCATCATACATCCACAAATTACTCACAATCTACCCATCATATCCACAAAATACCCACAATCTACCCATCATACATCACAAATTACTTACAATCTACTTCTCATACATCCAGAATCTACCCTTCATACATCCACAAAATACCCACAATCTACCCACCATGCATCCACAAAATACTCACAATGTACCCACCAAACATCCACAAAATACCCTAATCTTCCCATCACATATCTACAAAATACCCACAATCAACCAAACAATCAACCCATCACACTTCACAATCTACCAACAAGCTACCATCATAATCCACAAAATACCCACAATGTACCATCATTCATCCACAATTACTTACAATCTACTTCTCATACATCCAGAATCTACCCATCATACATCCACAAAATACCCACAATGTACCCACCATGCATCCACAAAATACCACAATCGACCCACCATGCATCCACAAATACTCACAATGTACCCACCAACATCCAAAAATACCCATAATCTTCCCATCATAATCACAAAAATACCCACAATCTACCATCATACATCCACAAATTACTTACAATCTACCTATCATACATCCAGACTCTACCCACAATCTACCCATCATAATGCACAAAATACCCACAATCTACCCATCATGCATCCACAAAATACCACAATCTACCCATCATGCATCCACAAATTACTTAAATCTACCTATCATACATCCACAAACAACCCACTATCTACCCATCATACATCCACAATCTACCCGCAATCTCTCCACAATCAACCCATCACACATCCATAATGTACCCGCAATCTACCCAGCATACATCCACAATCTCTCCACAATCTACCCATCATGCATCCAGATCTACCCACAATCTACCGATCATAATGCACAAATTACTCACAATCTACCCATCATACATCACAAAACTCACAATCTACCCTCCACATCCACAATCTACCCATCATGCATCCAAAAATTACCTACAATCTACCGATCATATATCCACAAAATACCCACAAACAACCCACTATCTACCCATCATACACACATCTACCCACAATCTCTCCACAATCAACCCATCACACATCCACAATGTACCCGCAATCTACCCATCATATATCCACAATCTCTCACAATCTACCCATCATACATCCAGCATCTACCACAATCTACCCATCATAATCCACAAAATACACACAATCTACCCATCATACATCCAAATTACTTACAATCTTCCCACCATGCATCCACAAAATACTCACAATGTACCACCAAACATCCACAAAATACCATAATCTTCCATCACATATCTACAAAATACCCACAATCAACCCACAATCAACCCATCACACGTCACAATCTACCCATCATAATCCACAAAATACCCACAATGTACACATCATACATCCACAAATTACTTACAATCTACTTCTCATACATCCAGAATCTACCCATCATACATCCCCAAAATACTCACAATGTACCCACCAAGCATCCACAAAATACCCATAATCTTCCCATCACATATCTACAAATTACCCACAATCTACCCATCATACATCCAAATTACTTACAATATACCTATCATATATCCACAAAATACCAACAAACAACCCACTATCTACCCATCATACATCCACAATCTCTCCACAATCTACCCATCACACATCCACAAGTACCCACAATTTACCCATCATACATCCAGAACCTACTCACAATCTACCCATCATAATCCACAAAAATACCCACAATCTACCCAACATAATCCACAAAAAACACCCCAATCTATCATCATACATCCACAAAATACCCACAATCTACCCATCATGCATCCACAAATTACTTACAATCTACCTATCATACATCACAAACAACCCAGCATCATAAATCCACAATCTACTCGCAATCTCTCCACAATCAACCCATCACACATCCATAATGTACCCGCAATCTACCCATCATACATCCACAAATTATTCACAATCTACCCATCATACATCAAGAATCTACCCATCATACGTCACAAAATACCCACAATCTACAACCATACATCCACAAAAATACTCACAATCTACCCATCATACGTCCACAAATACCCACAATCTACCAACCATACATCCACAAAATACTCACAATCTACCCATCATACATCCCAAAATACCCACAATCTACAAAATACTCACAATCTACCCTCCATACATCCACAAATTACTTAGAATCTACCTATCATATATCCACAAAATACCCACAAACAACCCACTATCTACCCATCATACATCCACAATCTATCCACAATCTCTCCACAATCAACCATCACACATCTACAATGTAGCCACAATCTACCAATCATACATCCACAATCTACCCACAATCTATCACAATCTACACATCATACATCCAGAATCTACCCACAATCTACCCATCATAATCCACAAAATACCCACAATCTACCCATCATACATCCACAAAAATACCCACAATCTACCATCATACATCACAAAATTGCTTACAATCTACTATCATACATCCAGAATCTGCTCACAATCTACCCATCGTCATCCACAAAAATACCCACAATCTACCATCATAATCCACAAATATACCATCAGAGATGGGGAATCCCCGCCATTGAAAAATAATTGAAATCAAATAGGCGTTTTCCATTTATTACAAAAAACATTTTTTTTCAGAATCGCCGCACCAGTCGGCCATCTGGATCCGGCCATGCCCAAAACCAATAGGGTTCTTCCTTTTCAGGTGGTACATGTGTGACCCAAATTTCAAATCGATATGGCGAACAGTTTATGAGTTATCGCACTCACAGTGATAAATGTTGACGCCCAGCCAGCGGCCGGACGGATGGACGGACGACCGCCCCAGTCGGCCATCTTGGATCCGGCCATGCCCAAAATCAATAGGGATCTTCTTTTCAGTGGTACATGTGTGACCAAATTCAAATCGATATGGCGAACAGTTTATGAGTTATCGCACTCACAGCTATAAATGTTGACGCCCAGCCAGCCAGCCGGACGACCGCCCAGTCGGCCATCTTGGATCCGGCCACGCCCCAAATCAATAGGGTTCTTCCTTTTCAGGTGGTACATGTGTGACCCAAATTTCAAATCGATATGGCGAACAGTTTATGAGTTATCGCACTCACAGCTATAAATGTTGACGCCCAGCCAGCCAGCCGGAGGACAACCCAGGTGATAACAATATCCCCCTTCCGCCACGCGGCGGGGGATAAAAATACCCACAATCTACCCATCATACATCCACAAAATACCCACAATCTACCCATCATGCATCCACAAATACTTACAATCGACCTATCATACATCCACAACCACCCACTATCTACCCATATACATCCACAATCTACCCGCAATCTCTCCACAATCAACCCATCACACATCCATAATGTACCGCAATCTACCCATAACATCCACAATCTCTCCACAATCTACCCATCATGCAACCAGAATCTACCACAATCTACCCATCATAATCCACAAATTCCTCACAATCTACCATCATACATACAAAATACTCACAATCTCCCTCCGTACATCCACAAAATACCACAATCTACCCATCATGCATCCACAAATTACCTACAATTACCTATCATATATCCACAAAATACCCACAAACAACCCACTATCTACCCATCATACATCCACAATCCTCCACAATCAACCCATCATACATACACAAAATACTCACAATCTCCCTCCGATAATCCACAAAATACCCACAATCTACCCATCATGCATCCACAAATTACCTACAATCTACCTATCATATATCCACAAAATACCCACAAACAACCCACTATCTACCCATCATACAATCCACAATCTCTCCACAATCAACCCATCACACATCCACAATGTACCCGCAATCTACCATCATACATCCACAATCTCTCCACAATCTACCCATCATACATCCAGAATCTACCCACAATCTACCCATCATAATCCACAAATTACTCACCATCTACCATCATACATCCACAAAATACCCACAATGTACCCACCATGCATCCACAAAATACTCACAATGTACCCACCAAACATCCACAGAATACCCACATCTACCCATCATAAT
>CM068958.1:11464136-11475786 GCA_035128595.1 Eptatretus atami | reverse complement strand
TATTTGTATGTGGTCCCAACACTTTCCTGTGTCTGTGATGGGACATCTGATTCTGCTTGTGTCTGCAAGGATGTGTCAGGCCATGTCACCATCATGGGAGTTGTCCTTTGTTCTGCCAATGTCTGTCGTGTAGTTTCTCGTCCTGTAGATAACTGTGTTGATCTCTCTAATCCAGGTAATGTCGGTAATGCAATGTCTGACTGATAATCTGTTCCAGTACCAGCTGTGGAATTGTACCTAGCTTGTTTTTCATTGAACTTTCATATCTGTGCTTGTTGGAAATGCTGTGTCTTTGTCAGTATATGTTGACATCGTCGTTTTGTCTGAAAATGTTTGCATTTGTAGAGTTGCCTGTATATGGGAAGTCTCTGGTTGTGTCTGTCCCTTCAAGGATGTATGTTTTGTTGTTGTGGTCTCTGGAACTGTATGTGTCTTATTCTGTCTGAGTTACATTTGTTTTCTATTGTATGTTGGGAATGTGTATCATGTTCGACTTGTATCTGAGATGTCTGTGATGTGTATTTGTATGTGTCCCACACTTTCCTGTTTCTGTGATGGGACATCTGATTCTGCTTGTGTCTGCAAGGTTGTGTCAGGCCATGTCACCATCATGGGAGTTGTCCTTTGTTCTGCCAATGTCTGTCGTGTCGTTTCTTGTCCTGTAGATAACTGTGTTGATCTCTCTAATCCAGGTAATGTCGGTAATGCAATGTCGCACGTATAATCTGTCTAACCAGGTACCAGTCTGTGGAGTTTTGTCGAAGCTGTTTGTAGTGGCAAACTTTTCATATCTGTGCTTGTTGGAAATGCTGTGTCTTTGTCAGTATATGTTGACATCGTCGTTTTGTCTGAAAATTTTGTGTTTGTAGAGTTGCCTGTATTTGGGAAGTCTCGGTTGTGTCTGTCCCTTCAAGGATGTATTGTGGTTGTGTGTGTGTCTCTGGAACTGTATGTGTCTGTATTTCTGTCTGAGTTACTTTTGTGTTCTATTGTATTGGGGAATGTGTATCATGTTCGACTTGTATCTGAGATGTCTGTGATGTGTATTTGTATGGCCCAACACATTCCTGTGTCTGTGATGGGACATCTGATTCTGCTTGTGTCTGCAAGTTGTGTCAGGCATGTCACCATCATGGAGTGTACTGTGTTCTACCAATGTCTGTCGTGTGTTTCTTGTCCTGCATGTTCATCTTCATCACATCTTCATGTTGTCTTCAGGCAATCTTCATCCACATTCATATCTGTCTCAGGATATGACCATGGATCATCCCGCTGCCATGATCATCTGCCAGCAAAATTCTAAATAGTCTTCGATGACTTCTCATCTGAAAGCATGTCCCACGTGCGTCCTGCACTAGAGAAATGTGCCACGCACACACAACACACACACACACACACACACACAACACACACACACACACACACACACACACACACACACAGAGACACACACATGCTTAGACACACCACTCCAGTCCTATGCATAGATCACCATCCATAAAAGGTATTTTAGTTTTCTATAGATGGTAACATCAGGTTTTAAATGTTTAAATCAACATCTTGATGAATGCACACACCGTCAGGTGCACAGTTGTTGGTGAAGTCAGAACAGCACTCTCCATATTGATGGCAGGCTTCATCGCACTGGCAGTCTTTTCCACGCATGAACTTGCTGAAACAGCGGCCTTCACAAGATAGAGCTGTCAGACAGAGAGAGCACACTTAGAGGTCTCTACACAAGCTCACCGTTTGGGTAAGGAGGAGGGGTTTGTAGGGTTCAAACGAACTCCTCCCACCCCCCCCCATCATTCCCCATCCCCACTCCACTCACTTGCCCAAGCACGTATAGATTTGTTTCATGTCAACTCCTCGTTGCTTCTTCCTGCAGCATTAACGGTCCCTTTGTGAGACGAGGACATTGATATCAAACATTTTAAAAGAGGAACAATTATAATGTTCCTGCTAATAAAACATGTTGTTTTAATCTATAATTTAGCACATAACAACAAAATCGCCCCCCACACCCCCCAAATGAGGTCTGCATCGTGTGCTCAACACAAATAGTTTAATATCGCTTTCAAAAATTTCGATTGTTTCAGATAACTTTCACCAATCCAGATCGTTTTCGACAAAACTTTCACAAATATTTACTCTTGAATATATAAAGTATTTAGCTGTAGCACTGTTTAATGAAGAAACTATTGCTGTAGTTCCCATCATGTACAGGTTTAGGTAACTCACAAATTCAGATAGTTTGAGATAAAACTTTCAAATTTACATCGTTTTAGGTAACTCACAAATTTACATATTTTTCGGTAACTCACAAACTTGCATCGTTCTACAGTAGATAAAACTTTCACAAATTCAGATAGTTTTAAATAAAACTTCCACAAATTTACAAACATACATCGTTCGAGATAAAACTTTCACAAATTTAGATAGTTTTATGTAACTCTTCCAAATTTACATATTTTTCGGTAACTCACAAATTTACATCATTCGCGATAAAACTTTCACAAATTCAGATAGGCTTATGTAACTCTCACAAATTCACATTATTTCAGAAAACTTTCACCAATCCAGATAGATTTTGATAACTCTCACACATTTACATCGCTTCAGATAATTTCCACAAATTTAGATCGTTTTCGGTAACTTTCACAAATTTATATCGTTTTGGATGAAAACTTTCACAAACCTATATCATTTTTGATAAAACTTTTACAAATTCAGGTAGTTTTAGATAACTTTTACCAATCCAGATAGATTTTCGTAGTTTTAACAAATTCAGATAGTTTGAGATAACTTTCACAAATTTAGATCGTTGTACATGGTGTTTACAAAGTCCTGTTACCTCCCGATCATCATCTACTCTGGTACATTTCATGTATATTGTTGTGGGGGGTGACGGCCAGGTTAACCCCCCCCCCTCCATCCAAATTGTGGTCCATCCATCCATTGGGACGATACTCTGTGCAGAGCGTTGGTGCTGCCAAAGCAGTCTCCTTGGCTATTGGGCACAAATCCTGGATGGGTCGCCAATGTGACAACAGGATACCAGCAAGCTGGCACTCATTTGCCGACCTCGGAAGGATGACAGGCAGAGTTAACCCTGCCTGGTATTAATTCAACAGCGAAAAGGGATTTGAACTCATGATCCAAGGATCCCAAGCCTACCACCCGAACCATTTAGCCAACACCAGGCATATAGGTGATGACCGGTGGTTAACACGCCAGCCCCGGACGTCGAGTGGTTCCTTATTAATAGGAGGTGGACACGTTGATCCTCGGAGATTATAGCACATGTAGGAGGGGCAGGGCGCAATGGCGGAGGACGGAGGCACGGGGAAGCACAACACGGGGGGGTTATATATGGAACCCCACCACGATTACATGGCTAAACTTTATTAAAATGAACACATTTAGTGAAAATTGACAACTATTTACAAAGGACAATAATTCATAAGGTAATGATAATAAAGAAGTAAGTAAATCCTAAAGTCGAGGCACCTCTCCACACGGACTTAAATAAAGACAAAGGGGAAAAGAAAAGAAAATAAAATCCCTCCTTTTATTCTTGTACTTAGCTTGGCCCAGAGCTGGTCTTTGTGGAACTTGGAATGGAGGCGCTTCTATTCACACGTAGATGCACGCAACAAAATGGCACATCGTTGCTTCTCTCGTAGCGGGACAAAAGCACGCCAAGCAATCTGTGAGCGGCACTCCACACCAAGGCTCACAGCCCAAGTGTAACGGCTTCATGCACCGATCGTCCTCACTGACCTAACCAAGAGCCAAAGGCCAGCGTCTTGCTTCACCATGCAAGCCAAATTGCCTCAACTCGAATGCAAGGATCGTGCCGTCTTCCTCGTCGTGCGCTCACCCTCCGCTCTCGCCTCTCCAAATACGCAACCCAACCCTTTCTCTCAATCACACCTATATATTCTCAGCCTGCTCACACGAAACCGGGCCTGATATTCTCCCGATATTTATCGGTTTCCCGATATTTTTCCACCGAAATAGGTGGTCTCTGAGATCAATGTAAATCCGGGTTAAAATTCGGGGGGGGTTAGGGTGTCTATTTTCTATGCCTTTTTCGCCAAAAATTGCTAGGAAATGAAGGGCACATTGCGCCCAAATTGTCATGTTTACAGCGATGTTTTTCTTTGAATTGCGCCCAATACAAAGTTATAAGTTCTGGCAACTTGGTCACATTCTTCTAAGCACGAATCTGATTGGTCATTGTGACGAATTGATGAGCTTATAGACCAATGGCAACACGTGTTTTTTCGGTACTTCGGTGACGCTTTATTTTCCAAAATGGTGTCTGAAATTGCTGAGGACGGCAGTTCTTTCGTGCGAGCGAAGAAACGAGACAAGTTTTGAAAAATTATCATGGCTTTTCAACGGAAATTTCTGTATTTCAACATGTAAGTACATGTACATTTATTTAAAGCAATTTAAAAGTTTTCAGAGGGTCTAGAAGGCATGTATAGTTGAGAGATATTGCTGAATTTAAGCACTTTGTGCCTCAGAAACCCAATTCTTTCCCTTTTATACAGCTAAATTCCAGGTACTTCAGGTTGTTGAGATGCCTTCTAGACCCTCTGAAAACCCCTAAATCCATGAGCTTCAGGGGGCTTCGCCCCCTCGACCCCCACCAGGGGCCCTTAAGCGGGCCCCTGGACCCACGGCCGTGAGGGGCGAGACTCCGGTCGCTACGCTCCCTACGTTCGCTAAAAACAGATATTTTTGAAACGGCCCACTCTCAGGCCTGCTTGACGAAACCCGGGAAGGCGGGGCTTCTGCCTGCTCGGCTGGCTTCTGACGTCACGCCCATCAATCATCAGCCTCGGGGGCATGACTTCGCCTGTTGTTACCCTTTGAAGGCAGGTCTTTCTGCCCGCTTGTTTTTGTTTTAGGGACATGTCCCCCACCTTTATTGCCAATCTTGAAATATAAAAACATGGGGAAAAATCACAGAGGGTGGTTACATACTGGGGAAGCATATTCTTAAACCCTAGATAATTAACATGACACCACCCCCTCGTGTGATGACATGTAACACTTAAGCTCACAGGTTCCCCACTTAGTTACATCGAGATGCTTCCTACATGTCCACGGACCAAGCAACTCTACACAATGCTATATTCCCTATTAAATTCCTCCATCTACCCCCACAACTGTAACAATATGTTCATGTTCATCTTAATGTTAATGTTGATGTTAACCAATTAATTAATTAATTTAAGTTAGCCTTTCCTCTTGTGTGTTCATTATATTCATTTAACAAGTTCTGCAGAGGTGGTAATGGGACTTTGTAAACACCGTGAATATGTAACTTTTACAAATTTAGATCATTGAGGATAAAAAAAACCTTCACAAATTTGCACTGTTTTAGATAAAACTTTCACAAATCCAGATCGTTTTGGATAACTTTCATAAATAAGGATAGTTTTAGACAGCTCACATTTAGATAGTTTTCGATAAAACTTTCACAAATCCAGATCGTTTTCGATAAAACTTTCACAAATATTTACTCTTGAATATATAAAGTATTTAGCTGCAGTACTGTTTCATGAAGAAACTATTGCTGTAGTTCCTATCATGTACAGCCTTTTTTTCTGCTGGTTGCATCATTGCTTGGGGGCACGGCTATGCCACTGATGCAATGCCCCTATTCCCAGTACACTGGTTCTCATTTAACCAACTTTGGAAGGATTGCAGGCTGAGTCAACCCCCTGGTGTTAATTCAGGCATCATCGGGGCTCTAACTCAGGACCCACAGATTCCAAGCCATCACCCTAACCACTGAACCAACACCAGGCTATTGCTGTAGTTAAATTTACCGTTATCTTTCCAGTGTTAAGGGATCCATGTTGAATGAATAAATCTCATTCCGTTGTTTAACGTAACTTTAGAGTCACTGTCGTAGGACGTTGAGAGCCCGTGAACACGGCCGAGCAAACTCACAACTCATGGGATTTTGTCTCGGGGTGTTTGAACCAGAGGGGATTTGAAACGGTGCATTTTGATTTGGATGTTAAATCACTTACTTTATAGTGAGGCACATAAGACTCATGGGGGGAAGTTCTTCATATCAAAATTTAGACATATTATCAATATTTTAATTTTGAAAATCCCCCCCAAAAATTACCTCCTTTAATGTGACAGGCTCCCACCTTCATGGTGTGTATGTCCTACAATACATGAGGCATCAGTAATTATTCAGAGAGGCTATAAATTCTACCTTCGTGGAAGGATTCTCAACCAACGCTTTCAGAGTGGGGGAAAACCACCTTTCTGACAACCCCTTGAAACCAAACATCCCACTGAAAATCCCAGAGGATTGCTGCAGTACTCGTACATGTAGATGACTCCATTAACAGCTATGACTTTTGTCTCTCCCTGCTCCCCCACCACCCATCATCCCCACTCGACCTCTCTTTTATAAACGTGTTTTGTTTGTTGAAACTTTTCATGTAATCTATCTATATATTACTAAAACGCTCATCTTGTATGTATGTATGCATGTATGTATGTTCCCGAAATACAGGCAAAACGGTACACGACAGCGCAAAAATTTTTGGGCCACCTTACTAACCATTTTCCTGCGGTGTGCAGTCTCAAGTTTCGTTCAAATCGGGCAATGAAAAAATTATTCAAAAATCAATTCCCGATTCACTCAAGTACTCTTCGGGAGTATTTGATCAATGTAAACAACCTCAACGGTATAGTTCGCTGAAGCTATCTTTTTTTTTTTTTTTTTTAAAGATTTTCTTATCAACCGCTGTCACAACGGGAACCCAAATATTAATGCACATATATATATATATATATATATATATAATATATATATATATATATATATATATGTATGTATGTATATATTCACGGGTCTTCTAGTATATTACTAAAACTCTCATCTTGTATATACATCTATATGTATACTATATGTGTTATATATATATATGTGTATGATGTATGTGTGTATATTTTTATGTATGTATGTATATATATCACGGGTCGTCTAGTATATTACTAAAACTCTCATCTTGTTATATATTGTATATATATATATATATATATATATATATATATATATATAGTTATATATATACAGGACCGGGCGTAGTGGCGTGCGCCTGTAATCCGGCTACTCGGAGGCTTGGGTTGGAGGATCGCTTGAGGACGGGAGCTCTGCTCTGCGCTGGGCCGTGCTATGTGAGGGTGTAGGGCAGCCCGGAATCATGGCGAAACCAATCCATATCCCTGTGTCGTAAGAGGCGACCAGGTTGCGTCAGGAAGGGCAACCGGCGTAAACCTGTGCAAATCAGTATGCGGATCATAACGGATGATCCTCTGTGGCGACCCCTAAAGGGAGCAGCCGCAAAAAGAGAAGAAGAAGAAATATATGTATATATACAGGGTGAGTCAGAAGTAGCCCCCGATTTCTGTCGTTGATTGTTTGTTTGCCATTGTTATTACAGTGTACAAGAAGGTAGAAATAAATGAATGACATGTTTATCTAACCATTTATTCAAAAAAATTATTACGGAACTGTACCAAGCTGTTTTACTTGCAATTTTCAAAGTGCCTCTCTCGTGATCGATGCACAATTGCAGCCGACAGGCATAAAGCGGCACACACGTCTGCAGAGTCGATATCAATTTCCTCAACTTTGCAGTGATTTGAGCCTTCAATTCCTGAATGTACGAGGCTTTTCACGATAAACAGGTCTTTCATGAGCCCCCAAAGAAAGAAATCTGGAGGTGTAAGGTCTGGGGAGCGTGCCGGCCACTCGATCGGACCGCGGCGGCCGATCCACTTTCTGGGAAGTTTTCATCAAGCCACTGACGAACATAACGTCCATAATGAGGTCGAGCTCCATCATGCTGGAAATAACAGTCCTGATCTTGTACCCTGGGCCAAAAGAAGGTTTGCAGCATATCCAGGTAAATTTCTGCAGTGAGAGATCCCTCAAAGAAAAAGGGTCAAATGATCCCTAATGGAGATATGGCTGCCCAAACTGTCACTCCAGGTAAATTTACCTCCTTCTCAACTGTCACCTTGGGTTATTCGCAGCCCAGTAGACAAATTGGTGTCTGTAATTGTGCCATTAAGCTCAATTTGGTGCAAATTCAGTAACTTTCCAAACTCGCAGCAATAACCTGCAAAACAAAATCAAAAATAAATAAATTACGAAAATTAATAATCTGCAAGACAATTATTAACATGACTTCCCAGAAAAAAATCTGAACGCTGAAAAAACAGAAATCGGGTGCTACTTTTGACTCACCCTGTATATATATATATGTGTTGTAATATGTATATATGTATATATATATATAATATATATATATATTATATGTGTGTATAATTATATATATATATAATGTGTGTGTATAATGATTATATATGTGTGTGTATATATGTTATTATATATATATATATGTTTTATATATGTATATATATATATATATAATTGTGTGTGTATATTAATATAATAAATATATGATATATATATATATATATGATATATATATAAGTTATAGTATATTTTGTGTGTGTTATATATGTATATATATATATAATATATGTGTGTATATATGTATATGTATATATATATAATATGTTTGTGTATATATGTATATATATTTATATATGTATGTGTGTTATATATGAATATTTATATAATGTATGTATGTTCCCAAAAGTGTTAAACGATAGCGCAAAATTTTTGGGGCCACCTTACTCACCAATCACCTGCGGGTGTGTAGTATCAAGTTTCGTTCAAATCGGGCAACAAAAAAAATTATTAAAAAATCAATTCCCGATTCAGTCAAGTTTTGGTATGACGATCCATAAAGCGCAAGGACAAACCATGGAGAATGTGTTGATAGGTATATCAATTTACTTTATCGAGAATCCAGTTGGCCGAATGATGACTCCTGAGGTAAATGCTCAAATTTTCTTCAAGTAAAAGTTTGACCACTAAATTAATATTAAAATTTCGTGTCTTTTTTTTTTTTTTTTTCATCAACCGCTGTCACAACGGGAACCCAACGGGTTCACGGGTCGTCTTGTAAATACATAAAACTCAAAGAGAAGCTCGAGTAGGAAATATTAGTGCACTTTTACATTGATTAAAAGAAGGTTCGTAGACCAATGTATCAATCATTTCAGTGCACGGGATTTGAACCTGGAATTCCAGCAACATGCCATGCATTCAAATAAGAACACCAGACAACTTACCCTCGTTATTCCAACCACAATTAAAGGGTCAAATGACTTGACATTCCTTGTGATATGTCAACCAAGGCTCTGGATTCCACCAGTGTCAATTAAAGATTTTGTAGGTAATCACTTTGTGTGTTGTGGACTGAGATTAGGTGTGATGTTCCATATTGGTTTCCAACAACCGGATCGATATCAATATGTGTTATAATTCAAAACTATTGCACGAGTTAATTGGGATTCACTAAAACACTATATTCCAATGGAGTCCCATTTGTGGGTTACACAGAGAATCCAAGTCTCGTGCTGTGAAAATGAAGTCCGACGGTGCAGAGTTGTGAAGTGCAGTGATTGGTAAGGTGGTCTCGGCTCCATGCAGGTCCATACGTGAGGTGCACTGATCGATGTAATCAGAACAGCACTGGTCAAACTGCAGGCAATGAGGATCACAGGAACATGGCAGTCCACGCATGAATACCTTTGAGCAGCGACCTTCACATGACTCTGAGAACACAACAACATGGAATCATCAAATATTCATAATTGTCCAAAACAGCAACATCTCCATCCATACATATCTCTCTCTCTCTCGCTCTCTCGCTCTCTCGCTCTCTCGCTCTCTCGCTCTCTCGCTCTCTCGCTCTCTCGCTCTTCCTTTTGGTTTCTATACAAATATATTCTTTTTTCCCTCTCCTTCAATTCTTTCACACTTTCTCTTCTTTGTTCATTCATAACAGAAAATAAAGCACAAGTTTCCTCACCTATTTCAAATGAGACAACACCAGCAAATATGGAGACACCGAGACAGACGCAAAAAAAGAGCCCAGCTTGTTCCATGTCCTTGGCTGGCCATGCACCATGTCGCTTTTGGAGTGAAATGTGCACACCATAGGATGTCAAATGAGTGAATCATCAGAACGGCCCAATCACCCTCAAGGTTTTCCGAGAATAGAGGAAATTTGCATCCATTGTCATTAATTATTGTCTCTCATCCTCATTCCAACCTGGCATGGATCACAAGCGGAATGCAGAGGTTGCACTATCACTGATAAACAGACCTTTGGCTGAACCCTGGCTGTGTTTCCTCGGTTAACCAGAATCATTCGAAATATTTTCATTCCAGAATGTTATTTACACAAAACTTTTACTTTATCAAACTGAACTAACCTTATTCCTGCAGCATCCAAAGCCTCAATAAGGAGTTGCAAGTATTGAAAGGAACAAGCATGAGTTAACATAAGTTGAATTACAAGGTCATTTGGAGACGATGGGCAAATCACACGAGTATAGGAACTTGAACCTTAGTTCCCAGCATCGTGAGTCAGATGGGAATAACAAAGTCAAACCACAAATAGTGTCACAGTGTAATCTATAATAATGAATGTCAGTGTGTGTCCATCCGTTCGTCAGTACGTCCGTCTCCTCCATAACTCCAAAACCATGAAACCGAGCTGCCCCAAACTGTATGCATACTAAGGGAACTCCAAGGTGGTACATGGATGAAAATTGGGTGTTTGGGTTGATTAAAACACCACTTTTGAAGATAATTTAATGGCCTTACTTAGATATATCCTCATCGAGCGCATCCTCAGACACCTCGCTCTTGATGAGGGTCTTAAGGTTCATCCTCAGTTGCACCTCGCTGGGGTCTTTCGACCTGTTCGACCTGCTCAATAATGCCTTGAGTTGGAAAAGACTGCAACGGTTTATTAAAGACAAAGCGCTCAAAATGTTTCTTTTTCACTTTCCTCACTCATATTATCGAATGTTTGCTCATCATGGCTACAAATCGCTGTATACATCGCTTTTGTTCATGCTATAGTTTTCAAATTAGGAGCTGGGAGTGATTTCGTGCATTATTTTCCACGATGTACTCTCACGGACTAATTAAAGTATATCATCGAAATATGATTTCAGCTTTGAGGATCGGATATCGTCCAGACTAAATAAGTGTCAAAATCTGTTGTGAAATCTGATAGTTTACAGAAATACCGAGTCTTATAACTAATCCGATATACCTATTTACTTAAGTAAGGTTATGTTCCCTCCTTCATACAAACACAAGAAAATGTGAAACTGTTTGGAGAATTATATTGAGTGAACAAATGATTTCGTAATGTGCCAAAATTAACCAGCTTCATTGAGCTGGTTTCATCGAGTGTAACGAAAATTATTAACCAGCGGTAGGTATCGACGCAAAGGCAGGTCAGTGCCTGGTATCTCCATGGGGAATGTCTGGAGTTCGTAAGGAAAAATAAATTACATTAAAGATCGAATTAAATGAAAGAATGAACAATTAACATAACCGGAGGATTAGGGTGAGTGAAACAACAGATTACGCACGCACGCACGCACGCACGGCACGCACGCCACACACACGTATTACGTTGACAAAACTCACCTAAGCTGGTTA
>CM068958.1:11420721-11435921 GCA_035128595.1 Eptatretus atami | reverse complement strand
TGTCTTCACTCTCTCCTCCATTTATTTAAGAAAATAAATGAAAAACTTTCATTAAAGTCAATCACACCAACATCATCAATAATATAATCTTTATCTCCACTTTCTCGTTTATATATTCTCCCTGAAAACGATGTTAATAGTCTTGCCGAAAATATTTCTAATAGACTTGCCAATTCTTTGTTTTCCTCCTCGGTGCGTTGGGATTTATTTATTTTCTGTAAGGAGACGAGAGAGAGGGATGAAGGGAGACAGAAGAGAGGGAGAGGAGACGGAGAGAGAGGGAGGGAGACAGGAGACAGAGAGAGAGGGAGACGGAGACAGAGACAGGGAGACGGAACAGAGAGAGGGAACAGAGAAGAAGAGAAGAGAGAGAGAGAGAGAGAGAGAGA
The DNA here is from genome assembly GCA_035128595.1 of Eptatretus atami. Classification (NCBI taxonomy): domain Eukaryota; kingdom Metazoa; phylum Chordata; class Myxini; order Myxiniformes; family Myxinidae; genus Eptatretus; species Eptatretus atami. Next base: position 11,435,532 of record CM068958.1, on the reverse strand, counting down.
GAGAGGGAGACAGAGAGAGGAGACAGAGAGAGGAGACGGAGACGGGAGAGGAGACGGAGACGGAGACTGGAGAGAGAGAGAGAACAGAGAAGGCGAGATAAGAGGAAGGGAGAGGGAGAGACATGACAGATGACAGAGAGATAAGACAGAGACAGTGAGAGGACAGGACAGAGAGAGTGAAGAGACAGAGAGAGACAGCACAGACAGAGAAGAGAGACTAGGACAGGAACAAAAGAGAAAGTGAGAGAGACAAAGGAGAGAGAGAGAGAGACAGACAGACAGACAGACAGACAGAGAGTGAGAGAGAGACGACGAGAGAGGAGAGACACAGAGAGTGAGAGAGAGACACAGAGAGGAGAGAGAGAGAGAGAGAGAGAGAAGAGAGACAGACGACTAGACAGAGAGATGAGAGAGAGAGACACACAGAGAGAGACAGAAGACAGAGAGAGAAAGAGACAGAGACAGAGAAGAGAATTTAAAAAAGTGATCATGTTATATAAGTTAAATCTAAGAATTATTTGAATTTGGGAGCCATAACAGTCAAAATCAAAATAATCTTTGGGATGGTCATAAAAACAACTTTAGTTTGAGGTTTTACTTCGTAATATAAATGGAATGTTTTGTGTAAAAAAAAAAAAAGAAGTTATTTCTAAACTATGATTGCGTAAGTGACATCCTAAATGAAGAAATCAAAAATAGACAAAACAGTTTTGGTGCAAGGGAAGCTGCGCTGGTGAAGGACTCCGTCTTCAGAGGTAATGTTAACTGGCTGTCCAATTGCACTCATCTGCGGATACAGCGTAGTGGATAAGTGTGGGATTTGATATTTATCTTTTTATTGTTAATTGCCTTTAATCAGTTTAAAAAAACTGATGAGCGACTCATTGCCATGGACACGATACACTTTGATTTGGTCACACAGGGAATTCTGGAATTCCTGACCCGTACGTGACTTGGTTCACTCAAATTGTATCTCTTCAGTTTGATGTTTTTCAGATTGTCACGTAGATTAGCATTCGGATTGCTCACCAGAAAGAGTCGAGGCATGAGGTCCGTGGTCTAATGTTGCTTGCTTTTGCTACAATGCTAAAAGTGCAGAGTTTAGCTGCCCTGTATCAAATAAGCTCTGAGATATCTTTCACTTTTCAGGTCGGGGGCAGTATCTGGTACTTGGTTAACAAAGCGATGACGTTTCAGTGCAAGCAAGCGTCTCGGTGAAGGCGCAAAGCCGACGTCCTTCTCAAGGATAACACCCAGCCTTTCTGCCACAGTCTTTTCGGGAAAACTGAGCAACAGGAAGTTTTGGTAAATAATCACACACGATTACTCGAACGTTAAGAGTTATGCGAAGCCACACTCAATGTGCAGAGCTTTGCAATGCACAAGCACGAGGGAAGTTCATTGAACAATTATCTGCTGCGGACTGTCACAGTAAGATGGTTTGAGGGAATGTAGTGCTGCTAAATAATGCATGTGGGGTGTGTGGATTGAGGTGATGTATGGGACATGAGATTATTTGAGCCTCACGGGCCAAGGTGCTGATGTGGCTGGGGTGTGCCCTGAAGCCAGCGAGAGACAGCGAGAGGTAGGAGTTGGAGGAGGGGACAGTGAACTGAGGAGCAGAAGGTTGGGGCAAGACGGCAAGGAGTCCGAGACAGGCTTCAGTCTGTAGTTAGCGTAAGAGGAGCCGACGGAGCCAGCGAGCCTGGCGAGCAAGGCTAAGCATCAGCGAGGCCACAAATGGCACTTAAAACTCCGATCGACTTACCCTAAGAGGTATTCTAAGGGAGAAAGAAAAAGTGTAGAAATAGAGAAAAAGTCGTGAGGGGTGGGTTTGGTGGGGGTAGGGAATGTCGAATAAAACAGCCATCTCACTAATTTTTCAAGTGTATTGGAGTTGGAACGGTCTAGTGCTGCCCAGTGGGGGGGTGCAATGGAGGACGAGGCTGTGGTTCTTCTGCTTGCTAAATTTGAGCAACAAGAGGGTGGGGAGGAAAAGGAGGAGGCGAGAGAGTGATGGAAGGAGGAGGTTGGGGGACGAGGACAGGGTGAGGGGTGATGATCCCCTGATTTCGGAGTCGGTGGTGGGGAGGAGGGGCCGAGAGGAGTAACCTATTACCCGGCCATTTCCATCTGGATACGCATAGGGGGGGAAATTGAGAGAGAGTGATGCTGTTCAATTATTGGTAGTTAAAAAAAATGATATCATAATCCACCACACCATCAAAAATAATTTGTCAAGTTGTACGACTACAATGTGTGCATGTCTCATGCATTACTGAAATGATTTGGTGCTGTATATGGTAATTTGGTACTGAGATACTGCATGTGCAAGCCTCACCTGAGGCTGGTAGTTGGATGCAGGAGAGGAGAGCAGCACCAAACTCCTCTCGCCAGCACAATGGTTTTCTTGCATTCCAGCTTATAGAGTACCATCTCGCGCATGGTAACATATCCCGCATACCCTCGCTCCGATCGGTCCCCTAAGGATTGTCACGTGCATGAGCGGGATGAGCTGGGGGAGTCGTCGTCAAAAATCCTGCCGGTCATGATCGCTCTATTTCATCAGCGATATCTGAGGGGTTTCAGATTGGATACTTAATGTTAATACAGAGTGCTCTATTGTTCCATCTGACTGTTGGCTTAATGAATGTGAAACAAACTTAAATCCTCATACTGTAGCCAAGTATTCTGTTCATTATCGATTACATGTCCTTCACAATGTAAACTGATGTTGGATGACAATTTGCTTGGCTGTGATGTGTGATCGAGCGTCTCACATGCTTTAGATCATATACAAATAAAATGCCCATTGGTGATAATGAAGGATGCTGGCAATTAACAAATTTCAGAGCTTTTGACTAACCAAACCTTCAACCTGGAGAAATCGCACATTTAAAATAGAAGGGCCTTGTAGAGCGATACTCCGTCACGTAGCCTGATCCATGAGAAATATCGGGACCCAATCAATTTTTTGAAATACTGCTGTAGAGTACTCGAATCGTGTATTGCCATATCTCTTCAATGGTGAGTAAACTTTATAAAATTAAATATTCTCGTCATTAGATCCGTATCGATTGTCAACCATAATCAAATCAGTTATTCTTGTCACACAACATGTCCACAAAGTTTAATCCAAATCGTCCCAACTTTTGAGATATAATGCTATATATCATTTTTGGCCATATCAACGGTGAAGAATCACTTTAAAAATTGAGAAGCGCTGATCCGGATGCTGTCACAAATCTAAAAAGCTTTGTCGTTGTCACCATCCCAACCTGTCCAAAATCATCTGGATCTGTCCCACTTATTGAGGATACCTGGTAACAAAGAAACAAACAGATAAGTTGTGAAAACCTCCTTCACCTTTGGGGTGGAGGTAATAGCGAAGCTTGGCCAGAGGCATTAGCTCCAAAGCAAGACACAGAGTGCATTTCGATGTGTAAAAATAGGAAGCCAAGTCGGTAAGAAAGCATAGAATGGGTCCTAACGATTCTGTTTGTGACGCCAAAGTCTTTGTCAATGAGGAAATGAAAAACAGCAATTTAAGAATTTTTTTTTTTGTAAGTCAAGTTCAAGAAAATATGAATATTTGGCCCAGCTATAACTGTCTGGATGAGGTGTATGATTTAGACACCAGCGTATGAAAAACACCCCAAACTGTCACAGGGCGGAGGTAAGCTCCTCGTGACGCAAGGCCATCCCATGTCCAAGTGCCAATGTGTCTATGGCGGATACGGCGTCTCTGCAGTTGGTTACTTTTTTATTAGGAGGTGTGGTGGAGGATTTGCACTCGCCGGCCACGTAAAAACCTTATTCAGCAAAACATTCCAAAAGCATAAATAAAGATTGAAACCCAACTCGTGGGGCTACCTGTCAGGGTGTTAGATCTCTATTGGCTGACTCTCATCCCATCACTGTTGGTCCACCTCGTTTGTGGAAACACAGGAGCGTGAAACGGTTGATAATGGGGTAAAGCCTCCAGGGATTGTGGCATCCCATGCTGAAGCTTCTCGGTGAGAATGGGAAATGGTTGATGCAGTTCCTCTCTATCTCGGATCTTAAACTGTGGAAGAGGGGCCTTGTTTGTCCTCTCGGAAAGGGAAGGGTGATTCGTTCAAGACGGCAACAACCATCCGAGGGGTGGACGCTGCTGTAGTGCGGGCAAGGTCTTTGCTCGGATAATTATTGATTAGGTTGCCAGCTATCCTGCTGAGCTACAGCGTTCCAGAGCAGTCAGGCTTACACCAAAAGTGGTCAACGATTGACGTATCTTGCTCTTCGAGGTCCTCACGCACTAGACGTGAGCATATTTCAGCACGGGGCTGCTTGCAGCCTTGTTGATCTCGTGTAAATCGTTTGATTAGTGATCGGGCAGTCGACGCTGTCGATGAGATCTTGTCTTCATGGGGTGCCACCAAAACTGATCATTGAATGTTCTGAACTATACTCGTTGGTACTCAGAGAGTGCTGTGAGATGTGGTGTACAGTCTCTGACTTATCCAGTTTTCTGGAGTTCTTCAGGGATGTGGTGGCTTTGCCAATGTCAAGCACTTGTATGAATTCTGTCATGCAGGGAGGATGTCTGAGCGATATTAGCAGATGGTGCATCATTTCATGGTTGCCTAGATTCGCTCATTTTCGCGGATGCTCATCGGGGAACTGATATCTTCAAGATAATGAGGGAGTCGGAGGCCGACGGGGATTTCAAGGGGATTTCCTGGGTTCAAAACTTAAGATCCTAGCTTTCAATGACCATCTTGGATGCTGCTATCTTGTCCTGTCCTGTTTTGCGGCTTGAGGAGGTTTGAGGTCGTGGAGAGATCTATTACTGGCAAATCGAATGTTCAGTGTTCTTGCTGGCTGTGAGCCATAGTTAACAACATTGGGGTCGGGCCTGGAGGTTCATGGATTCATTGGATCATGTGGTGTGGTGCCTGCGGTACCTGTGCGCGGCGAGGACCGAAAGTCTGAGTCTTCAGTCCTTGTGTTCCAGTCTTGCTTATGGATGTGAGACTTGGACTCTGACCAAGGATCTGAGACATCCGAGACCTTAATTCTCTTGGTACGAGTCCTTTCGAGAGAATCCTTGGGGCTATCGTCTGTGCGGACTTTGTGTCCAACGAGTCAGGTTGCTGCAGCAGAGACTCAAATGAATCTTGACTGCCATAGGTGTCCTTTGCGAGCTGCGGTCTGTATGACATGTGGCTGTTTTTCCTGAGTGAATCCTGCTCACCAATTCTCTCAGGCGTGGGCCCGAGTGGAGAGGCCAATGGCCGCGACCACGTGCTCGTGGTTTGCAGTTCGTTGATCTAGCATCTCAAGGAGAGGGGATAGGGACAGAGATCTGATCTGAGGGAATGGGCAGAGATGAGGCCAACTGGAAGTACCTCGCGGAAAGTGACACATCGACGTGCTGCTCTGCCAGTTGCTCCCATACTAACTTGACCTGACATACACAACTGCGCAGCTGTCGTCCGCATGCTTGGAGATGCATCAATGTATGTGCCGTTCAGTCAGGATGACTCTGGCCGGTGACTCGTTATTGGTGGACTGTTACAAGATCCTATGTACTTTTGCAAAACAGGAGGCGAGTTACACTGGCACCACCACTGAAAAATATATAAATCTGCACCTCCATCAAGTATACTGCGTCAGTGCGACCCATCCAGGATACGGATTCGAGTCTAGCAACTTTTATTGATTAGTCACGCAACTCACACCGATGGAAGCTCTGTAATATATGAGAGCACGATTATAACACATAGGGCTGCCATTGAAATATTTTTTCCAGAGGTCTACGCGTTACTCTCAACGGCACTCATATGTTTTGCATGCTGAATTTAGAAATGTATCTCATTTCGCTGATCAGGTCAAGCTTCTTATGCTATCTCAATTTTTAAGGAAAAAAATAATCAAAATTTTTGGTATTTTAATTAGCAATTATTTTAGAAATTCAAAATCAGACACATTGACAGAACTGTACAAAGCTATCAGTATAATGACACACAGTAGATCTTAATTGGCAGAAGTGCTTCTCAGATTACTTTCATTCAATTTCAAACAACACATAGATACACGTGTGTTTCTGGCAACACCCTCAGTTCGCTCCAGCAGTGCTGTTTAACTAATAAGCTATTCTATAATGTTGAATTTAATTACGGATGTGTGCGTCATTTTATGATAAAGGTGTAACATTTTCTGTCAATGAAGTCTGATTTGAATGTTTAAAAATGTAATAAAAAAACAAAAATGATTAATTTTTTTTCCTTAAAATGAGAATAGCATAAACTTGACCTGATTAGCGGAATGAGGATACATTTCTAAATTCAGCTGCAAAAACATATGAGGGCCGTTGAGAAAACCTTGACTCTGAAATGAGAGACCGGACTATGATGGTTCATGTGTGATTGCTTTGCATTTAAAAAACTGATACGATTGAATTGAACCATAACCATTCAACAAGCTTTTGGTTAAATAGTTAAGGTCATACCTACGGGGCGCGATGCTTTTTTGTTCCGACATTCAGGATCCCATCCTCTCGATGGCTGAGAGGACAAGTTATAACCATATCGGCTGTCTCAATTTAAAACATGCAAACAATTGTACAAGTAAGATCGATGTACGCTCAAGCACATGTTGTGTGGAAGCAAACCAGAAGATTTTCTTGAATAAAACACTTCCCCTGTCCCTAAAAGATGGACTCAATATCCAAGACTCTGCTCCAATCTGATAGATTTCGTCAATCTAGACCACTACTGCTAAACCTGAGAATATCTGGTTAAAAGATTGCTCCCAAGTAATCCTACTCCTCTCTCTCTCTCCAGCCCCAGATAACGGGTCTGACCCCATCCCGGTGGCGGAGTTGCATTTAGCAGAAGAGATCCCTTCTCTGTTGCAGTCTGTCCCAGCCTCCAAAACCACCCTGTCCTCCCCAACAGTGATAACTCCATTTTGATCTCTATGTTGCTCTCCGAACATGGACCAACTTAACCACAATTCCAACTCCTCTTCTCATATTCCTACGTCGACATACCGAATTGGTGAGCAGTGGGACCTTCTTCAATCCAGCCGACAGCTATTGCACAATAGGACTGCAGCGATCAAGGGCCTGACTCAGTCTTTGAACTTCTGATAGATCTTCTGCAATCGGCACAATCTTCCATTCGTAATGGTAATAATCAATTATTTCCTCATGTCTCCTGTTCCTCCACTGCTCAATTATTCTCTGATCATGTGCTTGTGAGAGTCAACATCCTCTTTAGTGCGTATTGTCAAAGCTGCTTCAGCACAGAGATCTGTTTCCATCAGGCTGACTGAAAGAGACTGTAAGCTGCCTTCTTTCCTTCAGATCTCCAGCTCTGCTAGTCCTGATATAATGCAACTGGGATCTTCCACAAGCTTGCTTTTCCGACGTTACTACACCTTTATCCATCTTGTCTGCTGTTTCAACACATCACTCGGAGCCTTTGTACACGGAATTCCTGTGGTGAGACGTTACCTCTAAACAACTTGCTTCTTCTTGTGAAACAATCTGACCAAAGGTCAATGTCAGATAATTACACAAAGCCTGCAACAAGTGTGTCCACTCTCAGGAGAGCCAGAAACATCTGGCCAATCTCAGAGATGCAATTCCCAAACTATTTCTTCCTCAAAGATGTGGTGATACGGTTGTTGAGTGTGTTTAGAATATGTTCCTCCTATCCTTCCTTTATAGGGCATCTTCTACGAGAATGACTAATAAATGCGGACCAAATGTCGTCCGTTCGTCAACAATTTTTCTTTCCGATCTTGATTGAACTTATAAATTGGTAGAGGTCGATGAGTTGTTTGCACAACGATATAATTTGTCGGGTTAAGGTCAGGGTCAAGGTCCAGGTCCACGTAAAGATATAAAAATCCACCATTATTTCAAAACCTATCTAGTCTGCCATTCTACAAGATATTTCGCACTGTTATTGATTATGATAGTAAAGATATTCCTTGTATCGAACCGGACGATTTTTGAATTTCCGTCCGTTTGGCGCCACGTACTGGAAGATGGTCAAAACAGCCTCGGCTAAAAGAAAACTTTTACTTCCCGATTTGATGAAATTTGGTATTGGGTAGAGGTCGATGGCTGATACCAAGACATTTTTCCCGATGCGAGGTCAGGGTCAAGGTCTACAAGGTCACGAAAGTTGTGAACGTGCCATTTTCAAACTATCTCGTCTGTCATTTTGGAGATATCTGGCAACGGTTCGATCAATTATGATAGAAAAACATTATAGGATGACGTCACACACGGAGGTATAATTTGTCAAATGGCTCACCGTAATCTGCTGCCAGGCTTGTGAATACTTGAATTCTGTGTTTAGTTCCAAATTCGCATACCCTCTCTCCTGTACCTACATAACTGTCAAGCCCAATGTGCTCTAGATCTGTGCTTTCTCTAACTGAGAAGGTGGAGAAGTTCCTGGAATCCCTGAACTCCAATTCTGCACAGGAGGCGTGGAGCACTCATGTGTCCTGAAAATCGTTCTGTCGCTCTGCACATCATTTATCTCTGTCACCCTATCATTTGCTCAGTCACCTTCTGTTACTTAAAAGTGAGCCAACTATTTTGCATACACAAAAATGGTGCAAAAACAGATGTCTAAACTACAGACCAATTACTTTACTTCCATTATAATCATGTCATGGATCCATCATTACAGTTGACATCAAATCCTTCCTTTCTCCAACGAGGCTGATCTCGATCATCAGTTTCGTTTTCAGACCTGGTCAATCCATCCTGGACATGTATTTTTGCTCTCCAAAATGGATGCGGAGGCCCTCAAATCTCGTGACAAAGCATGTTTCTGGACATATTCGAGCATTTGACCAGTTCTGGTCACCTATCTCTCTGCAACTTGGAAACTCCAAACTCTCTGCTGTGCATCTAAGGTCACCTCCTCTCATGGCAAACTGACTCCGCTCGCTCTCGTAATGTGTATGGCTTTCATGGCACCCTTTATCTCTCTCCTGCATGGCAGTGTCTTGGGCCACAGTTCTGTCTAATCTTCATCAACGAACTTTACATTCTCTCGAAGTCTTCTATCTTTGCTGATTTCCTGCTGGCTGGAGCTCTCTCACTCAGAACAAAAAGGACAGCCTCTTCCTCTCTGCAGATCTTGAAGACAGGAGTGGTTAAATACTTGTAATAGTCTTTCAATCCTGAGAAAATCTCACATCCCTCGTCTCTTTGAAACGATGATCTGAATAAAGTCGTCTACATCTACTTCTTAACAAAACCTATTGAAGAATTTCATTCACTCAAAGGTTTCAGCCTCACCATCAGCATAATCTTTCTTGGGCAAACATATCAAGTTGCGTCAAAGCCATCATGGTCTGGGCTCCTGTCATGCATAGTCTTTTCTTGGCATATCTAAACTTTGATAACTAGAAGCCTTCAGCTGCAGTTTGATGGGCATTGCTCTTCACTTGGCTGGCACTCTGCCTCACCCTTAATCTAACCTCCCCTCCCCAACCAGTTTCTTCAGGTGCACAGTGATATACTATGACCCACTTCGGGTGAAACCCCAAATATCCAAGTCATTGCTCCCTCCATATTTGTTCTCTTTCTCTCCCCTGTGAACAATTGCTTCAGCTCTATTTCAATGCATTATACCTCCAAGTGCAAGAGCAGCACTCTTCCTACACTCAGGTTACTTTGAAGGTTTGCACTCCCGAACCACCGATCGCACTCATCTCTCTGACCCTCATCAAGCCTCTCCAAACTTATCCTCCTTTCAGCTTATTGTGTTTCCTCCTTTTTGTTTTTTATCATTTCATCCAGTTTGCATTTCCGCTGTTCTATGTGTGTGGAGCGGTATGCTAGGGCTTGATCACCGCCGTTCGTGCTTCCCTCATTTGATAGCATTCTTCTCTCATTGATCGCTATTCTTTCCTCATGCCCATTCTTCATGCAAGTGTCTCCCTCGGGTTATGTGCTACAACCTCGTTTGGTGTCTCTTCCCCCCCCACCTTTTTCGCTGATGTTCTTATTGTTATGTTATTTTTGGTCTGCCTCTGTGGTTCTAGCTCTTCCCATGAGCCTCGACTTTGTATATAAAGATAAAAAGTACATTTACAAGGCTTGCTTTGAAATGGCATGTAATATAAACTCTTAACGATCACTGCAGTTCTCTGTTATTAATGTTGATTTTACATTAATTTAGATCTAACATCATCGTGGATTGAGTAACAACTGGCAAGAAGCTTTCATTTGAGAACATTGAGGTGCATAAAGCTCAAATAACATGCTGCTATATTCTTTGCTTGTGTGTTGGAAAGTCTTTTGAGCGTGATAACATACTTTGCTGGTTCATTCCTATCGTGAATTCAAGAGCGGCAGTAATGGCAGCGGTTTCGTTGCCCTCCTCTGACATTGCGCAACTGCGCCCTCTTGCCACCTGCAATACAATAAATATTATTATTATTAATTATGACAGTTTATGCAACAATTCAAGTTAACTATTCCAGAAGATATAATTTTATGTGATGGAAAGATTATGTATCTGCTCTGCTGGAGAAAATGGGTTTTGCCTTGTTTTAAATAATAAGCTTTTAAATAAACTTTTAACACTTCTTATTGTTTGTCTTTGTTCGGAAGGGAATGGAATATTCAAATAGTAATCCAGGGTGTCTCAAGTTGAGTAAGTATTGTAAGAATGAGATGGACAAGGCACAATTGTGGAGGAAACACCACTTGTGCAAGTGACAGCTGAAGAAGAGGAGAAGACAAGAACAAGCTGTACTGCTCCGTTCAAATGCTTCACAGATTCTCCAGTCATAGACATGCATCATGAGCTTGTTCCACCATCCATCTCGACCGTGATTACTCTCTTGTCCCGCTCATAGACACTGATTTTTTTTTTTTTTAAACTCAAGAAGGGGCAGAAAGTTTCTGCCCAGTCTTAACTCATTCAGACGTCAATGCCCTTTATCAATTCCTCTCTGCTGCTTTCACTTTCTGTCGGCTCTATTAGTTTTGTGCCTTCTTCAGGGCATCTTTCATACTGCTTGGAGACGCCAATATGCACTCACTCCAGATGCACATGCGTGAAAAAAATTCTCGAATATAACAGTCAGTTAAACAACTTACAATTAACAAGTCAATATCTTAAATTAAGCTTCAAATTTCACAGATTTTTGTTGTTGTTGAAAAAACGTATCGTCTTATTTGTTAATTGCTTGTGTTTAATGTGCTCTGTTGTCATATCCGAATGAACAATCTATCAGACAATCTGCACGCAACACACACACACAACACACACCACATCAAGCACAACACAAACACACACGAGGCCCCGGAGGAGGAGTATATAAGCGACTTTTTAAATGATATGATGAGTGATATGGCTCGGATAATAGGAAGGGTTAAAATAGTGCTATTGATAACTCCAAATGGCGGATGTTCCTTACATCACTCCTCACGCGCTCGTAATATATATATATAATATATATATACACACCACACCCACACATTTAATATATAGTACTGTATATATACATATTACACATATTAAATATATTTATATATTATAATAACATATACATACTATAATTATACATATAGCATATACACAATATAATATAATATATAATATATATATATATATATATACGTATATATATACATACATACACAATCTATATTTCTGTCTGTCTGTTTGTGGTTATAAATTGAGAATGGATTCACTGGGTTTCAATGAAACACAACTGGCGGTGGATTCAGGGAATCCCAGGAAGGTTTGTGAATTTAAAAAAAAAAAAAAGGAAGGAAGATTTGTTGTGTGGAATGTGTTCATGGGCACACGTGGTTTATTTACAAACGCCAACTTGCAATGCTGGTTTATCCCTGCACGTGGGCAGGATCTCCAGGAACCTTTGTTTGTGTACCTGAGAACAGGATAACGGATTTTCAATGAAACACCTTCGGAAATAAACACAACCCCTTATCTCCTCTCCCTCCAAAATATTTATCCACAACGTTCATTCCAATCTTCACGAATGAACCATACTCTATTTATGTTAAAACACAAAACTCTTCTCTTTCTTTCACTTATGTGAATGGTGAGTCTCATTCAACCCGTTCCCCAATATCGCATGGAATCAGAAACGCTTTGCAATAATTCATTTACTTAATTTTTTTATAAACATTTCGTTTGTAACTCATGAACAGTAATATACCCTATCAACAGCATTTCCAATAAACAACCGCCTTTTGAGCATCAAAGGCAGGTCGCTCCGACTGCAACACAGGCGAGAAAAGGATAAAAAAAAAAAAGCAGTGATATTCAATAATTTAGTTCACACGTTTTAAGGTGAAGTTAATTTTTTATTTAATTTTTCTTTTAAAACCTTGTCAGCCAAAACTACGGATACCATCGTATTTTTATGGTTAGCAAAAGTCAAGATATCTTTCTCCCTCTGCACTGGGTTCTCCATACTCTGAGGTGGTGGTAGCTGATATGACATGTGTTCACGGTAGGGGTGGAGGGCACATGACCTCAAAAATTCACCCTGGACCTGGTCTGGAGAGTTATGGGAGGCGCCCTCGGTGCATGTTCGTTTCAGTATGTCCAGTAACCAGTATTCTTCGAGATAGGCTGGAGACAACTCTTCTCAATAGCAAGCTACACCGAGAGGTTAGTGAGACCTTGTATATCCTACATTTAACGTGACATGACATACGTAAATGAAAAGTTTGTATACATGCGTCATTAAAGGATTCGGGACTACGTAATCGCTCGATTGGGGTTTCGTTCGTGGGCCCCAGAATATAAGATTTGGTCTCTTAATAGTCAATCCTAGAAAACTTACACAGCAAATTCTGATGATACTTGAGCCACAACTTCAGCACCCGTGAGTGTACGAAAAGTTGTTCACAGCATTTTAAAAATCACGGTTGAGGATCGACAGAGGGAGTTTTACGGGGGGGGGGGGGTGGGTTGCTGCTCCCTTCCCAAGAGGTTATTTGCTGTCTTCTCTGAAATTGACACAATTCTGATGAATAAACTTGAACTACAATCTTCAACACGACCCATGATGCTCCAAGAGATTGTTGTACATGGCATTAACAAAAAATGCGGTCTAAGGGGTTCTACAAGAGGGGGTTTCCCCAAAAAGAGGTATTTGCTTTCTTCTCAGAAAATCAACATCAATTCCAAATGAATCCTCACCACAAACCTCATGCACCATGGATGCACCCAAGTTGTTATGCATGTAAAAAAATCGTGGTCGAAGTGGGTCGTAGAGGGCACTTCCCCCAAAAGAGTGTATTCTGCTTCTTTCAGAAGCACACACAGCAATTCCGATGAAGTCACAAACAACCTTCATGATCCGTGAGTGTACCATAGATTGTTCAAGTCCATTAAAAAACAAAAATGGGGTCTGGAGGAGTGGGTGTTGCCCCCCAAAAGATGGTTTTGTTGTTTTTTTCGTCAAAACTACACAGATGATTTGATGAAACTTGACCACTCACCTTCAATTAATGCACTGTGATGTACTAAGTTGTTTACGACATTTATAAAAAAATTGGGGCGAAGGGGTTCCACCGGGGGGATACACCTAATATATGTATGTTTGCTTTCTCTCCTGAAACCAACCACAATTTCGATGAAGCTTTGAAAACAACTTTATATGTACACCAAGGTTGTATGCTTTAAAAAACAATAGCAAAGGTATTACTTTTCTTCTCATTATATAGTTTTGTGGGTCCACCATGGCAACAGTGGTTCCTGATTTTCTCTTATTCAGCAATACCAGTGAGCGCCCATGGGTATTGCCCCAATGTTTTTAAATATAATTGTAAAAATTTACTAAAAAAAATTACAATTGCCTTCGACATTTTGGGATATTTTTGTGTTAAATCGTGACAGAAAAAATCTCGAATTTAATCCATTGAAATTCAGGCTGCAAACACACAAAATGTGATAAAAGTCAAGGTGTGAATAGATTCTGAAGGCAATTATATTGTTGGGCGGGTTCGGGTTGAGAAGACACTAAAGTGGGCAGCTACTCGATTCCCAGCCCTTGGCACTCCCGAATGTAGATGTCGATGCACGGATATCGTGACGCAGCGGGTCGTTAATCCGACCGTGGACACCAAAACTCAGACGCTGGTGACTAGGGTCTTCCCGCCTATAGAATCGGGTTACTATAATTAACTCCGCCGTTTAGCACGGGGACCAGCGCCCTCTGTCTTGTCCGAACTGACACTACGCGCAGCGGATCACCTTTCCGGATGCGGTTGCAGCCACGACACGCAGGACTACCTGGTTAGAAGGAAGGACGTTGGGAATATGACCGACTAAACTTAGATTCAAACATGGCTGGACCAATGAGAGAGAAGAAAAAGGCAGCTGGGACATTCTAATGATGATTTTTATTTAACAGCAGCAAGGAAAAGCATGTGGCACAACAAGGTTTATTGGGTATGTAACGCAGGGAAAGAGAGAGGGGTGTGGGGTGGGGGGGGGGGGGGGCAAAATATACAAGCAACTTACCAAAGCAGACACAGTGCAGACTGACGTGAGTTATTCACATAACCAACGTATAAAATATTCTTCTACAGGCTTGACTTTAACAGACAGGTGCGAGACACTCAGACACCACAGAAAAAAAGAAACCCAATGACAAAGGCTTTTGCAGCCAGGGAGGAGGGGGTTGAGGTAGTAGTTCTCGGTACTGGGTGTTTCGGGGGAGGGATGCTTCCGTGGTGTGGCACCGACATATAGCCACGCTGTTTCCGGCACAGCCGCAATGTGGAGATCATGTTCCGACCGG
>CM068958.1:11356564-11384112 GCA_035128595.1 Eptatretus atami | reverse complement strand
TCAACCACCGTCCTTGATGTTGCCGGTGGATGTCTTGAAACTCACTGTAAGGCAAAGAAGAATATTTTTCTCTCAAGGGACCTGGATACCATTGAATGGAGTCGCAGGGCCAGGCTGAATGGCAGAGCTGAGCTGTTCAGGGAGCTGAGGCGTAAAACTGTACGTCCACTAAGGGTGGACAAGGAGGCCTATGTGCATGGATAGAGCATTACTTGTGGTGAGGTGATTCTCATCCTGCTTACAGGGGAATTCACACATTGCATCCTCCTACTCCACCCCTCGGTGTACTGCGTTAGATATGTGCGTGGTGGACTCTTGACAGAGGAGTCTGAAGTGAAGGCCGCTGGGCTGGTTACTTTGAGCGGCTGTACCAGGCTGATCCACCAGCTGTCAAGTTGGATGTCAGGGGTATTACTATTCTGATTGCTGACCCTCACAACTGTGATCCACCCTCGCTTGTGGAAACACAGGCTGTGGTGGACCGGTTGAAATGGAGTAAATCTCCAGGGATCTGTGGCATCCATTCTGAACTTTTCAAGGCTGGTGCAAATGTTGTACTTGTGTCATTGCATGAAGTGCTGTGCTCTGCCTGGAACACAGGCATCATCCCAACTGACTGGAAGAGGGGCTTTTGTTGTCCCACTCTGGAAAGAGAAGGGTGATCACCAGGACTGCAACAACTACGCAGGGGTGACCTGCTCTCAGTGCGGGCACGGTCTTTGCTCAGATACTTTTTGATAGGGTTCACTACCATATGCTTGAACACCAGCATCTACTGCAGTCAGGCTTTACACCAAAGAGGTCACTGATTGACCGCATCCTTGCTCTTTGTGTCTCACCAAACGCAGATGAGAGTTTCGGCAGGGCTGCTTGCAGCCTGTGTTGATCTCTGTAAACCATTCAATTCTGAATGGGGATTCCTGGAGGATTCTTATTCTTTGTGGGGTACACCAAAGCTGATCAATCTGATGGCTATTACTCTGGAACTGAGAGTGTTGTGAGATGTGTGATACCATCTCATATTTCCAGTTGTTATTGGAGTTCCTCAGGTGTGTACTGGCCCCACACTTTTCAGCGCTTGTTTGGACTGGATTCTGGGGAGGATGTCGGAGAGATCAAGCTGCGGTGCATCATTTGCGAATGTCAAGATCTCTGACTTTGATTTTGCAGATGATGCAGTCATCCGGACACTCTGGATATGATTTTGGGGCCCTCAAGGTGCTCAATAAGGAGTCGTAACGGGTTACTGGGTAAAAACTAAGATCCAGGCTTTCAATGACATCTTGGATGCTGCATCCTGTCTGTACCCTTTGTGGCGAGGATGTTGAGGTCCGGAGAGATTAACTTACCTTGGCAGTGATAATCATGTCTGCTGGCTGTGAGCCAGATCAATGGACATCTGGGTCGGGCCTGGGGAGTCAAGGATTCACTATCATGGGGTGTGGCACTGCTGGTACCTTTGCGGAGGACGAAAGTCTGAGTCTTCAGGTCCTTGGTGCTTCCAGTCTTGCTCAAAGCATGTGAGACAGTGACTTAATTCCTTTGGTACCATGTGTCTTTGGAGAATCCTTGGTTACACTGGCTGGACTTTGGTGTCAACAAGCAGTTGCTGAGAGAGACTCAAATGACATTTGTTACCTGCATATTCTGTAAGCGTCAGCTGCGGCTGTATGGATATGTGGCTTTTTTTGCTTTTGCTGATCCTGCTCACCAGATTCTCTCAGTGAGGGAGCACGTGGGGGAGGAGGCCAATGGGCTGCACATGTCTCATCGTTGCAGCAGGTTAATCAGCATCTAAAGGTGTTGGGGATGGGCAGGCATCTCCTGGTGGATGGCCAGACGGAGGCCGCTGGAGTATAGGAGAAAGTGGACGCAGCGACACGCTGCTCTGGCGCATGCTCCCATACTGACTTGACCTAAATTCATAAGGGACAGCAGGCTTTATTCCTGCATTCCAAAGGATGGGTTGCTCTGAGATGCTGTATCCCTTAGCAGCACACAGGCTGGCTGTTGTCAGATTTGACTCACAATACATAATCTGACAGTTCAGAGCTGAGTCCGTTACCAACGGTGCTATCCAAGTTGCACTATAAGATGACGCAAAGCATTAAAGCCAACTATTGATTGCTTCTGGTGCCACCTGTGCACCTACCTGTATTTGGAATGGTATATCCTTCCAATGAATGGCATTAACAAACTATTTTGCTTTTGAACAACCCAGTGAGGACATGTTTTTTCTGGGACTGTCGGCTTCCGAATACAGATTATTTAATTCTTCAATGATTGCAAGCTGAGGTCAATCTTTGTAATGAGAACCAAAAATGTTTACTCGCAAATGTGCAAGTAATATTTTGCTTACCTTAGCATTTGATCAGCTATATCTGTTAATAAACATTGACTATAGGTATAGACAACAAGAAGTTATGAGCAGAACCTTCAAGAAGTAACCCAAAGATGATGGCCAAACTCTATCAGAGGTGGAGGAATTAAAATGTCATGGTACCTTATTACTGTTTAAGGAAAGACAGCATTTGTTGTCTGCAGTAAAACAAAACAGCGAGACAAGTTACCTGCATGATTATTATTTCCGTTCCAAAATTCTTGGAATGTTGATCGTGTGATGTACGGAGATTCGTGACTTTTTCAATGGTTCCTTCACTTCCCGTGTGTGCAGAGCACAGTGGATTCAGACTACGCCCTGTGTCTGGTCTTTTGTCGGCACGGGATTTCTTGGCAAGCCTTGCATTTCGTGTGTTTCAGTGCACACAGTACATCAGGCACAGCTCGACACCAATGCACCCCAGAACCGTGAGTTCACACATGTTCTCAAATCTGAGGAGTTCTCAGTGATATGTTTACACAAATGTACATGATGCATATGAAAGGGGAAAGGTGGTGACAGTAAGATTGAGAGCAAATGTTATAGAGAAAAATGTCATAGAGGTTGAAAAATTGGAGAGAGTTGAATGATTGTAGAAAGTGGAAAGATAAAACTGAATGATGTGGAAGAAAGAGGATCAAAGGGGAAAGTCAAAGAACAGTCTATAGACTTGTATATAAAACCTTTTTAAAGCAGCGGCACATTCATTCGCTTGTCCTCTCAGGTCTCTCAAGTGGCAGTCATTTTTTGTTAGATTTAGTCCAGTCAAATTTCCCTTCCAGCCTGTCCTGCTCTTTCTCCACCCCTCTTGCTTGTCTTATCATGCCTTGTCAAGGCTCTGATGTGTCAGGTAGTTTAGCAAGGAAGATTGGTGTGGTCAAATTTGCTGTCCTTCTCAAAGACTGATCCATAATCTGATTGCTCCTGACATCAATAGTTCCTAGAATTCCTTCCTTAAAAGAATGCTTTCTCAACTTCACCAGTTCACCCTTCTTGCATGAAATTATTCTATTCCACATTCCAACTCAATACACTGAGGCAATTGTGAAAAAGCAACGAGCTTTCTCCACCTGGAAGGGAAACCCAACTGATGGAACCTAAAGTCCCTCCACCTACAAAGCAATCCGTGTTTGTCAGTCCATCGACAGATGAGGGTCCAAGCATGTTAGAGAATAATGCATAAACTTGACCTGCTATAATAATAACTGGAAGAGCACTCGGTAGAGTGTATACCTCCGCCTGATCCACAGAAACATATCAAGCCCAATACATTTTTGAAAATTCATGCGAGGTATCGTTGTTGGCCCGATCTCTCAATGGTGAAGAATCACTTCAATAAATAAATAAGTCTCGTATCCGGATCCAAATAGAATGATGTCTTCAGGTCTTCAAATCAGCTGTTCACGACCATCTCTTATCTTCCCCCATCCAAAACCACAAATTGAATCGATTCGTCCTTGTCACAACACAAACCTGTCGACCAAGTTTCATCCGAATGCGTCCCCAACTTTTTGAGATATCCTGCTATATACTTATTATTCATATATCAATATATACAATATTATATATATATATATTATATACATACATGCATATATATATATATATATATACACATACATTAGACATGCTAGAAATAATGGCCGAGGGCGAGAAGCCTGTATGTTATATAATATATATATAATATATATATATATATATATATATATATAATTATATATATAATCTTTCTTCTTCTTTCGGCTGCTCCCGTTAGGGTCGCCACAGCGGACAACCTCTCATTTCGCTCTCCTCCACATCTTCCATTGACACTGTCC
This sequence comes from Eptatretus atami, assembly GCA_035128595.1. Classification (NCBI taxonomy): domain Eukaryota; kingdom Metazoa; phylum Chordata; class Myxini; order Myxiniformes; family Myxinidae; genus Eptatretus; species Eptatretus atami. The sequence continues at coordinate 11,379,915 of CM068958.1, read as the reverse complement.
ACCCACATGTCCCCCTCACCGCATCCATGAACCTCTTCTTTGGCCTCCTCTTCTCCTCCTGCCTGGCGGTCCATCTTCAGCATCCTTTCCCGATATACTCCGCTTCCCTCCTGTGCACATGTCCAAACATCTCAATCTGCCTCTCTCACTTTGTCTCCAACCGTCTTACCTGCGCAGCCTCTATATACTCATTCCTTATCCTCGTCACTCCCAACGAGAATCGCAGCATCTTTAACTCTGCCACCTCCAGCCTGCTTCCTGTCTTTTTGTGAGTGCACCGCCTCCAAACCATACAATAGCTGGTCTCACTACCGTCTTATATACTTTCCCCTTAACCCTTGCAGCTACACCTTCTGTCACAAATCACTCCTGCAACTCTTCTCCACCACTCCATTCTGCTGCCTCTCTTTTTCACTTCTCTCCCACACTCTCCGTTACTTTGGACAGTTGATCCCAAGTATTTAAACCCATCCACCTTCCTGCAACCGCACCATAACCACCACCCTCCTCTCATTTACGCACATGTACTCGTCTTACTCCTACTGACTATCATTCCCCTTCTCTCCAGTGCGTACCTCCACCTCTCGAGGCTCGCCTCAGCCTGCTCCCTACTCTCCCTACAGATCATGATGTCATCCGCAACATCATAGTCCATGGAGACTCCAGTCTGATTCGTCCTCACCTGTCCATACCATTGCAAACAGGAAAGGGCTCAGAGTCGATCCTTGGTGCAATCCCACTTTTACCTTAACGGTCCGTCATTCCTACCGCAACCTCACCGCTGTCACACTGTCCTCATACATATCCTGCACAATCCTCACATACTTCTCCACCACTCCCGACTTCCTCATACAATGCCACAACTCTCTCTTGGCACCCTATCATAAGCTTTCTCTAAATCCACAAACACACAATGTAACCTTCTGAGCTCCCTATACTTCTCCATCAACATTCTCAAAGCAAACATCGCATCAGTGGTGCTTTCCTGGCATAAACCATATTGCTGCTCACAAATCGTCACCTCTCTTCTCAACCTAGCTTCCACTACTCTTTTCCACAACTTCATGGTGTGCTAAACAACTTTACCCTCTGTAATTTCCACAGCTCTGCACATCACCCTTGTTCTTGAAATCGGAACCAGTACACTTAATCCCTCCTCCGGCATCCTCTCACTTTCCAAGATTTTATTAACAATCTGGTTAAAAACCCACTCCATCTCTCCTAAACACTTCCATCCTCCACTGGTACATCTGGGCAACCGCCTTTCCACTTTTCATCCTCTTCATAGCAGTTCTCACTTCATCCTTACTGATCCACCCCACTTCCTGATTCACTATCTCCACCTCTTCCAACCTCTCTCTCTCATTTTCTTCATTCAGCAGCTCTCAAAGTACTCCATCCACCTTCTCACACCACTCCTCGCTCGTCAGCATCCCATTTACGTCCTTATTCACCCTAACCTGCAGCACATCTTCCCAGCTCGTCCCTCTGTCTTGCCAATCGGTACAAATCCTTTTCCCCTTCTTTTGTATCCACTTCTCGTACAGCTCGTCATATGCCTTTTCTGGCCTTTGCCACCCTCTCTTGTCTTTCGCCGCACTCCTTGTACTCTGCCTACTTTCTTCATCTCTCTGACTATCCACTTCTTTTTCGCCAACCCCTTTTCCTTATACTTTCCTTTACTTCCTCGTTCCACCACCAAGTCTGCTTATCTTCCTTCCTCGTCCAGATGTACACCAAGTACCTCCTAGCTATCTCCCTCACCACTTCTGCTGTAGTTTGCCCAATATCCACCCATCTTTACCACCATCCAACACCTGTCTCGCTCCTCCCTAAATTCCACGCAACAGTCTTCTCCTTCAGCTTCCACCATCTGGTCCTTGGTTCAGCCCTCACTTCTTCTCAACCTCACCTCCAAAATCATCCTACAGACACCAATCGATTGCTGTCGAGCTACACTCTCCCCTGCCACCACCTTACATTCTCTAATCTCTTTCAGTTGCATCTCCTGCTTAAGATGTAATCCACTCTGTGTGCACTTTCTCCACTCTTTATGTCACCTGTTTCCTCCTTCTTCTTGAAATACGTATTTACCACTGCCATTTCCATTTTTTTTGCAACTCTACCACCATTTGCCCTTCCACATTTCTCTGTTGAGACCGTACCTACCCATCACTCCTCATCCTCTTTATTCCCTTCCCCACATGCCCATTGAAATCTGCTCCAATCACCACTCTTTCATCCTTGGACACTCTCCACCACTTCATCTAACTCACTCCAGAAATTCTTCTTTATACTCATTCTCACACCCCATATGTGCAAGGCATGATAGACATTTCATCACCCCTTCAATTTCCAACTTCACACTCATCACTCGGTCAAGACACTCCTCACCTCCAACACCCTCTTGACATAATCTTCCTTCAGGATTACCCGACACCATTTCTCCTCCCATCCACACCATGGTAGAATAGTTTGAAACTACCTCCAATGCTCCTAGCCTTCTCCCATCCACTTGGTCTCTTGCACACACTAGAATGTCCACCCTTCTTCTCTCATCAAATCAACAAACTCTCGCCCTTTGCCAGTCATCGTCCAACATTCAGATTCCAACTCTCACCTCCACACTTCTACCCTCCCCTCTCCTCCTTCGCCAGCAGTAGCACAATTTCCCTTGTACCCTGCTGACCACCGTACCGGTGGCGGTCGTTGGTAACCCGGCCTCGACCGATCCGGTATGGAAATTCTTTTGTTGTCCGCATTATGATTTGGCATAGGTTTTTACGCCGGATGCCTTCCTGAGCAACCCTGGTCCCTCTTACACCACAGGGATATGGTACACCTATTCTACCGGACATACACTGGCCCAGTACACTGGTACTCATTTCACCGACCTCGGAAGAACAGCTGAGTCAACCCCCTGTTTATCTGATAGTAAATTATATATATATATGTATATACATACACATATACATATGTATCAATATATATATATATAATAATATATTATATATTACGAAGTTCTCGCCCGGCGTGCGGGCAATTCAGTCGTGACCCTCCTTGGAACTACAGCCAGGAGCTAGTCACGGGTGGGTCTTTCGACCCCACCACATCGTGCCAATCGGCCCCGCAGGATTAGGGTGTTCGCCAAATCGACCTACCTAAGTACCTGCCGATAGTTAACGGGCGATCGTACCTCGCCGCTGGCCGGCTTAGACAGACCGCTTAAGGGTCCGTTCCGTGCTTCAGTGATAACCGAGCGGTGTTATCGCCGGCCCCGTACAGACGTGATTATTTACGGGTGCTTACACCTTCTACCAATCCTGCCTGATGTATATGGAAACTTCATACAAAAGGAAAGGACGCAACGAAACGGGGAACAGTTCGACAAGTACATTTATTCCACACTCAGACAAGGCAAGCACTATTCACAGCCATACAGTAAAGAATGCAGATTACCAGTCAAAGCAATGAAAGTAAGAATTACAACCGAATAAGAGCAGAGTTATTTTACTGCAGCTTGAACAGTTTCTACTATTACAAACACGGGCGCTGACAACACGCATTCACACAAAAGCTAAGCGAAAACCCCCTCCAAAGGCAGGAGTCAACTGGCCCGTGGGCCTAATCGCGTGGACCTGATGAGCGCCAAGTCACGAGACCGAAGGCCCTCGTGGCTGATGCGGCAGCCGCAATATGTCAGCTGTAGCTGGCCTGGCTTCGTGCCCCTGGCGTGTCGCGGCTCTCTCCGGCGCTCCCGTCTCCTCTTCCCGTCGGCTTCGACTTCGTCTCCGGACTGACTGCCCGCCGACATGCAGATGTACTTCTTCTGCCGACCTACTTCCGCCGCGTCCACCCACTGCTGCACTTTCTATCTGCGAACTAGCTGCACCTTGACCGCGACCTGCACGCTGACTTCCTGTTCTGTGACCTGCCGGACACTGCTGCCTGCCACCCGTCCGCCCACTTGGTTTTCTGCTCGACGTACTGCTTTAACTTCCGCGCCGACTGTACTTGCACCTTGTACCCCGCCCGAGCTCGCCTGCTCGCGCCTATATAGCCTTGGGGGCGGGTATATGTAAATTTGGATCCACACGTGGTCGAGGGCTATCACCGATGCTCAGCTCATTGGTGGATGAAAAGGGGCGTGAAGCATTCCTATCGATTTTCCGGGGCGAAAGGAACGAGCATTCACAGCCATGGCACGACGTGTGGTGAAAGGCGGAGTGGTGGAGTTGTTAGTTGCCGTCGTTTGAGAATGGCGGTGAGCGATGTTTGCGGGGTGGAGGTGGGAGGTAAGAGGCTGAAGGTGGTGTTTCGGTGTAGTTTTTGGGCTTTTGGTGGTGGCGATTTGGTTGTTGCAGTATGATTTGCCAAATAACAGACAGAACAGAAAACGGCTACTCAAAGGATACAGCCTGTGAACACGGAAATTCCCTCTAACAAGTGGGAAATCTAAGCACACAAATTACTTATCGTCCTAACTGACTAAGACCCTTTATGGTGTATTGCGAATTTCCACAGCGAACAATATTAATTCAAGTGCCCAAGGGCTTGAACTCAGACCTTTGGGTCCCAAGTCCGCTGCCCTAACCACTGCGCCAAACCAGGCTCTGTTATATATAATAGTGTATTAAGTATATATAATTATATAAGATGTAATATATAAAAAAACCAATACATAAATCTCGCTCTTCTTTCGTGTGCCCGTGTAGGTCGCCACGCAGTCAGCGTGATATCCGCAGACGATGGCACAGGTTACGGTCCCGCGGACGCAAACCCTGCGCCCACGACAAAGGGAGATGTACGGGCGATCAAGGGCGACACCGCCAACACGTGGTAGCACGTCGCGACCCCGAGAGGCGCGAGCAACCCCGGGGGGTAAGGGCATGGCCAACGGGCGAGCAACCGGGGACCCAAGCGGCCTAACAGCGCACACCAGCGAGAGGATAAAAGAAAAAGTAAAACAAAGAAACATAACAAAAAGAATGATACACAACAACGACCCCACGACCATCCGACGACCACGACGCAACAATCCCCTCCCATCAAGCACCCCAGCCCCCAGCGAGATACCCCAAATGGACGCGGCAATAAGAGGCAACACAGGCGCATCGCAAACGGAGAAAAAAGAAACAACATCAGCAAACTCAAGTGACGAAAACACCCGCTACCCCGCGGCCAAAACATGCGAATCCACCAAGCACAACCAAAATAAAACAACAAAACAAGACTAGAGCGAACAAAGAAACATAAAAAAACCGAATCAAACAAGACACATACGATAACAAGCCAACAACAACCACACTAAAAAAAAACCGACCGAACGCAACCAACCAGCACGAGACACAAAATAGACCCGCGGCCCACACCCAAGCCAACCCCCACCGGACACCCACTGCACCACCACCAAATCCACACACAACCACAACACCCACCCAAACAACGCAACATACCAATCCCACAACCAAGACCCAACCACCAAAATAAACCACCAACGCCAACCCACCAACCCGTCCACAAGCCACAAAACGCAACCTCACAAGACACCCCAATACCAAAACCCACCACCACCACAAGACACGCAAAAAGCCACGCACAACACAATGAAACAAGACACGACAGCCACCACACCCAAAACACACTAACAATCAAACAACACAAAACCAGAAAAAAAACAGCGTAACTCAAACCCAACCTATACCCCCAAACCCCTCCCTCACCGCACCCACCCCTAATCACAACCCCACCCCGAGCAACCACAAAAACCACAACATCCAAGAACCCCGCCACATACCCCCCAACACGACCAAAGCCAGAACAAACAAGAATAACAAAAACACACAACATAATCACCAAAACCAAACACCCTAACAAACACCGACAACCAACCCACCAACCACAAAACACAACAAAAAAAGAAAAATAAAACCACAAGCAACACCCACCCCCCACCCCACCTCACCACCAACACCACAAAACCACACAACCCCCATCCACCAAACCACACACCCCACACACAAACAACCAACGAACACCAAAAAAACACCAACAAAAACACACAACAACACCCACAACAACAACCACCAAGCCAAACAACCACAAAACACAACAGACAACAACACACACAACAACAAAAGCACGAACCCCAACAACACACACCCACCACTCCCAAAAAACCCACTCCTCCACCCCCCCGCTCACCCCACACAACCACCAACACCACACCAACCACCGACCAGAAATTCCCTAACACACTTAAAAACCCTAAACCCGTCAAAACCCCTAAACCCCACGAACCACAAACCAATAAATCAACATAAAAAAAATTTCCTAAGATCGCGAGTGGGAAAAATATCGAGCGCTCCGAATCGCTTGGTTGAATGCGAATTTCAAGTGATTTTTAAGACTCTCGACAGCACTGTCGCGCTGATCGTTGATAGCTCCGTCTAAAGGATTGAGTTAAATCGGGACGAGTGTGATCGTTATTCCGGCTATCTCGAGCGGAGCTGTGAGTTGTACAACCTGTTTTTGGAACTCCATTGTTGCCAAGAGTTCTGGAGGTTTTTTTGTGCTGTGCATTCAATTCTGTTACCAGCCATTTTTTAGACGAGCCAATAAAATATCGTGCCTACCCTAGAGGACCGATCTGAACACAGGGTGTGTTTTGTTGTTTTCTCTTTGTTCCATCTTAGCTCTGAAGCTCGGACATTACGTCAGTATATTCCGTGCTGGAGATATTTTTAACTGAGGATCACGACAAATGGGCCTCGTCCAGGATCCCTTCAAGTAAGAGACATTCGAACTGAGACAGAAATTCCTCAGTGGGTTGCTATCTTCCTTCATCTGATCATCGTTCCCTCACCAGCAAACGCCATCTTGGAGAGAACCTTCTCACCAGCAGACGCCATCTTGGAGGATTTTTCTCCATAGGGCGCTATCTTGTGTTTACGCCAGTCATCGGCCAACCAAAAAAAAAAAAAAAACGCGTTATTTGTACGTTGCATATTTCTCATTGGCAATTTGATGTGCAGGTGGTGATATTGGGTATTTTTTCGTTTCATATTTTCCCAACAGAGCTTAGGTGTGTGCGGAATTACGTTGTATCACCCCATATTGTTTGGCCTCCCCTTGTGTGAATTGCCCCGTCCCATGTGGTGAAAGATATTGCTGAAATATTTCGACCCAGCCTACTTTTAGACTTAGTGTTTTGTGCCCTTGTCGTATGATAACTCGTAGCCAAACCATGTCGGCTGGAGAAGTAGATCAACCTGATCATGTTGACAGTCACGTGGGCGACGCAATCAGGCTTGACCGGTCACTGAACCCGATATGTATAGGGAGCGTCCCATTCATGACGAAATGCATCGGTTCGATCTTCTTTGGTCCGGGCTGACCCCGTTTCAACAACTCGAATGTTAAGTGGGAGAATGGACAGGCAGAGGCTGAGCGACTCAGGGGAATGACAGGGCAGAGGCTGAGCGACTCAGGGGGCATGACGCAAGAGTTAGCTGAAAGAGCAGCGGCAGAGCTGAGCGATTCAGGGAAGCATGACAGGGCAGAGGCTGAGCGACTCAGGGAGAATGATGTGGCAGAGGCTGAACGCGTCAGAGAGCATGAGTGGTGAGTGTTGACTGAACGACAGCGGGCAGATGTGTCTGCTGCACCAGTCCCGGAAATTGTTCATGTTCGTTTGCCGGACTGGACGAGACACAGAGGCCCAGGAACGTATCTGGAAGATGGCGGAGAAGTTGTTGACTTCCAGGTGCATTGATGAGAGCTGTGGGTCGGCCATCTTTTGTTAGCCATCTATCTGAAAAGGCAAGGAGGTATATGTGAGGATGGCAACCGAGATGTAAACAGTAATACCGAGTGAAGGCCGAGATTTGAACGCCTATCGGTGTCTCCGTGTATAAGGCGTAATTTTTTCAGTTGGACTCGTCAGTCCAGTCAAACTATGGAGGAACATTCGGGTGTCTTGTTGGAACAGCTGAGAGATGGTTTGAGGGGAGGAGCGTTGAGTTACCTCCAGCGGTTGCGGAACTCCTGGTGCATTACACGTATCCATCAACAGCTTCCGCTGGACTTAGCGTTTTTCTTGTCGATAGCAGACCACTGTTTCCTTGTCAGACTGCGGTCAAAGCTTATTTGATAAACATGTTTGGCGTGTCAAAAATGTTGCAAGCCATGCAGTACGCGTCGTTAAGACGGATTCTGCGGTCAAGACCGTCCCCGTCTTGCCCGGCGGCTGGATCGAGGGAAGGGTTCCCCGATCCCTCCACTGGGCGGTCGCGAGCTGCAGGCCAGGGCACGGCCCTGGTGCGATTTCTGCAAACGCGTGGGCACTGTGGAGACCGCTGCTTCTCTAACCCAGCTAGTCCGGTCTATCGAGGCAACCCGGCTGTTAAATCGGAGGAGAGTCGTGAGGTCATCAACTGGGCCTTGTGCATGAAGGTGGCATCGGTGTCAGAGGTCACTGCCACCGAGCTAATACCATTCATCCTCTGCATCAGGATTATTCAGGACAGCCTTAGTGGGTGGCCCTGATTCGGTGTGAAGTTTAAGGCCCAATACCTTCGGATACTGGGGCGACGCTGTGTGTTCTCCGGGTAGGGGTAGTTCCGGCCTCTCAGATGCATTTATACCGGCGAAGTATATCGTCCTTCGGGCGCATTAACCAGTTTCTGGCTGGTATCCCTTGCTCTTCATCGAGGTCCGGAGTGACATTTTTACGTTCCGATGACCTGGCGGTGGTACCCTACTACTCCTACCGGGGGTATCCTTGCTGATGGCAATGATGCAATGGCCAGGTAGTTTTAGACTCTGACCTGTGGGTGGTCACTAGATCCCAGAGGAAACAGGCGGAGAGAGTAGCGGATCAGACATATCTTCACTCTGGCCCGAGGAGCCTCGCGCCTCGACTCTTCAGCCTCCGACAGTGACGTTGCTTCGACTGAAGTCCACCGAGCTCCAGTCAGGCCAACCTCAGGAGCCTGGGGCTCCTCGGGGCCGTTCCCGTCTGTGACACGGGGACCCAGCTCTTGTTCGCCGGTCGGCGAATCCGGTGAGGAGGATCAGTCCTCCAGAGCGGTTAGCAACCCAGTTCTGTGCCTGAGGTCACTCCCGCATTGTCTGCGGTAACCAGTCTAGTGGAGGATCAGCACTTCGATCCCACCCTTGCCACCCTCTGCGAAATGGAGAAGACTCCGAGCCTGGTACGAACAGGCTACTATGTGAATGGTGCAGGTGTGCTGCATGCATAAATATTCCCCCAAGAAACATGTCCTCCACCCAGACGTGAGGTACGACACCGAGTTGTCGTACCGGGGAGCATCGTCAGCTCACTCATGCAATTGGCCCATGACAATATTTCCTCGGGTCATGTTGGAGCGGCCAAACCTTAGCAAGGCCAAGGATCGCTATCATGGTGGCAATCCAGGTATTCGCTGTCTATATTGGCCATGGACCCATCACCATCTTACAGCGACACCACCCGCTCGGTTCGCTCAGCCAAGCCAAAACCTCCAACCAGCGTATTCTGCGCTGGGCGCTTCTCCTCTCAGAATACGACCTCACCGTCAAAACACGTGAAAGGAGTGGAGAACAGGACTAGCTGACCTCCTTAGTTGCCATCTAGTAGACAAAGGAGCCCAAAGTTAAGTTAAGCCCTTTGTTCCGTCCCGAAGGAGCCTTGCTCCTCGGTCCGTTTTCCCTCCTGTAAACGCTTTTTCCCAACTTGGAGTTTGGTTCCCTTCCCTTTGTCTCTCAATTGTGGCGTGCGATGGGTAAATATGTGGGGTAGATATTAATGTGGTGTAGTGTTGTTAATATTGTGTGTGGATGAACATTGTTATTGTACAAGAATGTTAACGATCACCGCCATCATATTGGCCTTGAATTTGCAACAAGTACAATAACTGGTTTCAAAACGCCGTCTATCCGACGGGTTTTACTTAGGTGGGAGGACTGTGAGAAAACCATGTTCTCACCAAATTTAGTGTCCCGCCAGAACGTCACGTGACTTTTCAGGCTTCCCAGGGATGGTTGGGCTAGTCGGCATGTGGTGGGTGGACCGCGTGAGAGCCGTGGCGCCATTGCTGGCGACAGATGTGGCTCTAAGATCGCGAGTGGGAAAATATATCGAGTGCTCCGAATCGCATGGTTGAATGCGATTCAAGTGATTTTTAAGACTCTCGACTGCACTGTCGCGCTGATACGTTGATAGCTCGGCTAAAGATGAGTATAAATCGGACGAGGTGATCGTTATTCCCGGCTATCGTCGAGCGGAAGCCGAGATTGTACAACATGTTTTTGGAACGCCATTGTTGCCAAGAGTTCTGGCGTTTTTTGTGCTGTGTATTCAATTCTGTTACCAGCCAATTTTTAGATCGAGCCATAAAATAAATCGTGGCCTACCCCTAGAGACCGATCTGAAACACAGTGGTTGTGTTTTGTTGTCTCTTTGTTCCACACGTATGACTGCTTGAAGCTCGGACATTAACGTCAGTATTCCGTGCTGGAAGATATTAAACCGCGGGAATCACGACAGTTATATTTATATATATATATATTATATATATATATATATAATATATATATATATATATATGTATATACATATATATTGTTACGGAAATGGCCCTTAATATGCAACTAATATATAGGGATTAGCTCAGATCCCCCATTAAATGCATGTTTAGCTAGGTTGTGTTGTAAATGGACGTTACATGTGTGTCGGATGTGTAGATGCATTTGATTGTTCGTACAGTGGTGGTGTGCCAAGGGCTCCCTCTTCTTCCTCCCCTCTCTGGACGATAGCCCCGCCCAGTCGGCTGAGGGTGTGGCCTGGAGAGAGAGTGGAGCTAAGGCGGAGGAGTTTTGTCGGCTTGGCTGAGAGAGGCTGCTCGTGTGTCGAAGGAGCGAACGAAAGAGAAACGAGAGAAAAAAGGAGTTCTCAGTTTGAAAACAGTCGGGTCTCGAGGCGTGCTCGTGTGGCTTGGAAGTGAGCAATGAAGCTTCGTAAAACGGGTTCAGTGTGTGGGAAACAGTCGCTCTCGAGGCGCGCTCGTTGTTTCGAAGCAAGCGAACGAAGAGGCACAGTGTTGGATCTGCCGGAGAGACGCTGAACCTGCCTGCACGTCGAGTCTGCATTTTAGCAGTAAGAGAGGCTGCCTGCACGTCGACTCTGCCTTTTTGGGGCAGTGGGAGAGGCGGCCTGCATGTCGAATCGGCGATCGACTCTTATGAGGAGGTGATTCTGCCGGAGAGAGACGGCAGCCGGCTTTGAGAGGCCGAGCGTGGAAAAAAAGAAAGAAAAAGGTGATTCTACAGAGAAAAGAAAACTGAGAGGACGGAGTTGAGAAATCGGCTTCGAGGCGGGAAGGCAAGAGAGGAAACGACGGAGCCTCTGACGGTCCCTCTCACACCAACGGCTCGATACGTTTGCCGATCCGCTTGCCGGAGGCCCGGCACCTCGATTTTGGCCTTGTTCTGGTGAAACAGGCCAGGCCTGGATTTGTATGCTGACCTTGAGAAAATCAGCTGACCCCCTCGTCGACCTGACTCGGGTCAGAGCAAGCGCAGACCGCGTGCGGTGCAAGGAGCAAGAGTACGACGCCTCCATTTGCCACGCGGCGCGTTCGAGCTGGGAGCTCGAATCCGTGGACATCCGCTTGTTGCGAGCGACATTCGTCTTTACACTGTTCCTCTCGTTCATGAAACATCACCAAGTACTCTGTCTTGTCTTGCATGCATGCTGTCTGTCTGTCTGTCTGTTTTGTCTGCACGTTGTTTAAGCATATCTCGGTAGCGACCCCCTCAAAACCTTTAGTCCGTGGTTCCCTAGTTAAGAACGGGTTAAAGATTGTAATAAAAGCATTGTCGTGAATGTTTTGCTTGGGTCTATTCCCCGATGTTCCCCAATAAATCTGGTTGGTTCGTTATGAAGTTGCCGCTATAGATTAATTTTGTCGCGTCGAGGAACGATCCGTTCGATTGATTGGCATATAAAACCAAAATGTGACAGACTGGCAGAAAACGCTCGGCATCTGACACAACCAGTCTGTAACGGGGTTCTATTTCCCAACTGGTAAGTACAAGGATTACGTTGGTATCGCGATTGAAGACGCGTGACCCGAGGCCTGTGCCAAGCCGGCCGGCGTTGTAAAACCCCGGAGACGGCCGGAAGTGTGTGAGAATCCCTCCGTCGCTGAATCCTTAACAATATATATATATATATAATATATATATGTATATTATATGTATGTGTAATATATAATATTGTTGAGAATTTGGAAAGCTTAATGCACCACAACAGCCAAGTCCTAGAGATCAACTCTAGTTGACGGTAAGTATGTGTTTCTAGTTAGGGTCCCGTCCTTTGTTTAAGGGTGATTAATTGTACGTGCCTGGAGTTATTTTATAGTTAGGATTTTTACATTTTTAACTTCAACAACAACAACGCCCATCTTCGCTCCTTCACCAATCGGCCTTTCCCACGCGCATGCGTGTAAAGCCACCATGGGCGGAGTCCAATGTGCCAGGGCGGGGTTTCTTTGGTGTGGCATCTTGGATTTCCCTCCAAATACAGGCATGGCGCCCCTCTCAGCCAATCCGAGGGGTGCGACCAACCAAGCCGCCATTCCAACCGCTGCCGAGTTGACAACGGCCCAGAGAGACAGATACCGAGGGTCGCCGACCAAAAGCCCATCGAGTCGCCACCAGGGCGGGCAAGGTAACCGGCCCGGCCTCTTGGAGCCCCTGCAGTCATCCCGGCTCTGAGGAATATTGAAGCTTACGAGCCTGTGTCTTTTCTTTCCTGGTGTTGTATTGAAAGTTCTGTGTTACTCAACATGTTACAAGCCTGTCTTCAAGTAGAATTGTTTATTAAGTGCGTGCTGTAAATGCAATAGAACTCGGCTGTAGGCTTTTGCTCGTTTCTTGTCCCTTATTCCCCCATTGACTGCTTACGTCCCGAGTGCTGAATAATAAATACCCATTGTTTGAATGTCAACCTGCCGTTGCGTCCCCTTCCTGTATTGACTGCCATGGTGCGCTCGGATATTAACTGGCTATTAAGGCCGATAAAAAGTGATCATTTGATCCGACGGATTTGGCGATTTATAACCGCTCGGCTTCGCATACGGAACGAGCCGCTTAAGCGGTCGCGTATAAGGTATAAACCGCGTATAAGGTATAAGGTATATACTTATACCTCTATACCGCGGTATAAGGCGTCCCCTCGAGGTATAAACTCCCGGTATTCTGTCCGCGCGAATAATTAGGTACATCGATAATTCTGCGATTGACCTTGTAGCGCGTGGACAGAATAATTGGCTATTTATGATGCGTTAAGGCATCCGTGACTGGATTTTGGCGTTGTCCGGAAAGTCACGACTGGATTGCGGCCTTCGGTGGGCCGCGACCGCGATTTGGCTTAGAACGGTCGTCCGCACGCCGAACGCGGCGGAAACCCGTAACAATATATATATATATGTAGTCATCGACTTACGACCCAATCGGTTCCGACCGATTGCGTTCGTAAGTCGGGCCAACCTTTTATTTTTCTTATTTATAGTTGTACAGGCTATGTACTGTATAGGCCTATGCAAAAATTACGTATGTTGTATGTTACTGTATAAGATATAATAATCATCCGTAAGTCATATTTTATGAACATCTTTCTTTGTTCCAAGTCAAACACTGCACCACTACAGTACAATTGGTTTAATACTGTATTTGCAAAAACATACAAAAATACAAAAACATATTATTGGTCACTCGTGCTTGGCTAGTGGACGTCGATGTTATCACCTAGGGCACGCCTCGGGGTAGCCGGAGTTGTTTTTTTCCGTCAACATTGGTGAGCTTTTCTGAAGGTTTGTTTTCTTTTTCTCGTAAATTTGCGATACGGACGAAAAAAACTATCTGTGCCATCCGTTCATCCTTGCAAAGCGTTCAAATTTGGATGGACGGTAAATGCTAGCAATGGCCGGGCGCTGGGTGGAAACTGAGCAGTCTGAGTGGGCGAGACACGGAGCATTGTGCTCGTAAAGTCGAACAGTCGTAAGTCGCATAGGTCGTGTCGACGGACTACCTGATATGTATTGTGTATATATATATATATATATGTATATGTATATATATATGTATATATATATTATATATATATAATATGTATATATATATATAGCCTGAGTTTGGCGCAGTGGTTAGGGCAGCGGCTTGGATCCAAAAGGTCCTGAGTTCAAGCCCCGTTGGACCACTGAATTAATACACCAGGAGGTTGACTCAGCCTGTCATCCTTCCGAGTCGGCGAAGTGAGTACCAGTGTACTGGGCCGGTGTATGCCCCGGTTAGAAATAGGCGTACCCATATCCCTGTGTCGTAAGAGGCGACCAGGGTTGCGTCAGGAAGGGGCATCGGCGTAAAACCTGTGCCAAAATCACTATGCGATTCCATAACGGATGATCTGCTGTGGCGACCCCTAACGGGAGCAGCCGAAAGAAGAAGAAGAAGAGATATATATGTATGTATGTATGTATATATACATACATACTATATTATATATATATTATAATACATACTCATATATATATATTACAGAGCCTGGTGTTGGCGCAGGTGGTTAGGGCAGCGCTTGGGACCCAAAAGGTCCTGAGTTCAAGCCCCGTTTGGGCCACTTGAATTAATATTGTTACGGCTGTGAAATTCGCAATACACCATAAAGGGTCTTAGATCAGTTATGACGATAAGTAATTGTGTAGTTAGATTTCCCCACCGTTGTTTAGAGGGAATTTCCGTGTTCACAGGGCTGTGATCCTTTGAGTTAGCCGTTTTTTCTGTTCTGTCGTTATTTTGGACCAATCATACCCCAACAACCCAAATCGCCACCACCACAACGCCCCAAACAACTACACCGAAACACCACCACTTCGCCTCTTTACCTCCACAACTCCACCCCGCAAACATCGCTTCACCGCCATTCTCAAAACGACGCCCGCCAACAACCAAACTCCCACCACCTCCGCCTTCTACCCACACGTGTGCCATGGCTGTGAATGCGTTTCCTTTCGCCCCGAAAATCGGATCAGGAATGCTTCACGCCCCCTTTTCAATCCATCCAATGACTGAGCATCGGGTGGCATTAGCCCCGCCTCCGAACCCGCTGTGATCCAGAATTTACATATACGCCCCTCCCCGGGCTATATAGGCCGAGCACGGCGCAGGCTCGGGGCGGGAAGTCAAGGTGCAGTACGTCGGCGGGAAGTAAAGGCACAGTACGTTCGGCAGAAACCAAGTGGCGCAGCGGAGTGGGCAGCAGCAGTGTCGGCAGTTCAACGCAGGAAGTCAAGGTGCAGTACGTCGGCGGGAAGTCCAAGGTGCAGTATGTCGGCAGAAGAACCAAGTGGGAGCAGTGGAGTGCAGCGCGGAGTGTGTCGGCAAAGAAGTCAAGTATGCAGTGTCGGCGGGCAGTCAGTCGGGAGACGGAGCTCGAAAGCGACGGGAAAGGCAGACGGGGAGCGCCGGAGAGAGCTCGCCGACCACGCCAGGGGCACGAAGCCAGGCGCAGCTACGCTGACATTGCGGCTTGCCCGCCATCACGCCACGAGCGGCCTTCCGGTCTCGTGGACCTTGCCGCTCAATCCACGCGTTCCACGCGCATTAGGCCACGGGCCCAGTCTTGGACTCCCTTGCCTTTGATGGGGGTCTTTCCTTTGCTTTTGTGTGAATGCGTTGTTGTGGGCGCCGTGTCTGTTAAAGTAGAAACTGTTCAAGTGCATGTAAATAAAAATTCTTTATTCGGTTGTAATTCTACTTTCATTGCTTTGACTGGTAAATCATTCTACTGTATGGCTGTGAATACGTGTGCCTTGTCTGAGTGTGGAATTAAATGTACTTGTCGAACGTGTTCCCCGTTCGTTGCGTCCTTTCCTTTGTTTGAAAGTTCCATTTACATCACGCAGGAATTGGTAAAAGGGTGTAAGCACCCGGTAAATAATCACGTCTTCGGGCCGGCGATAACACGCTCGGTTATCACTGAAGCACGGAACGGACCGCTTAAGCGGTTCGTGTCCAAGCCGGCCAGCGGCGAGTACGATCCCCGGTTAACTATCCGCGCAAGGTACTTAGGTAGGTCGAGTTTGGCGAACAACCCTATCCTCGCGGGTGCCGATTTGGCACGATTGTTGGTGGGTCGAAAGACCCACCCGTGACTAGCTCCTGGCTGTAGTTCCACAAGGAGGTCACGACTGAATTGTCCCGCACGCGCCGGCGGGCCAGAATTCGTAACAATATATATATATGTATATATATATATATATATATTATGTACAAATATATATGTATATGTGTGTGTATATACATATATATAATCTATAAACCAAGTCGTATAACACCAGGGGGTGACTCAGCCTGTCATCCTTCCGAGGTCGGTGAAAATGAGTACCAGTGTACTGGGCCAGTGATATGTCCCGGTTAGAATAGGTGTACCATATCCCGTTGTGTCGTAAGAGCGACCAGGGTTGTTTCAGAAGGGGCATCCGGCGTAAAAACCTATGCCAAATCATTATGCGACAACAAAACGAATTTCCACATACCGGATCGGTCGAGGCCCGGGTTACCAACGACGCCACCGTTACCGGTGGTCGAGCGGTACAGTGGAAATTGTGCTACTGCTGGCGAAGGAGGAGAGGGAAGGGTTAGAAGTGTGAGGTGAGAGTTGGAACTCTGAATGTGGGACGATGACTGGCAAAGGGCGAGAGTTGTTGATATGATGGAGAGAAGAAAGGTGGACATTACTGTGTGTGCAAGAGACCAGTGGATGGGGAATAAGGCTAGGAGCATTGGAGGTAGTTTCAAACTATTTCTACCATGGTGTGGATGGAGGAGAAATGGTGTCGGGAGTAATCCTGAAGGAAGATTATGTCAAGAGGGTGTTGGAGGTGAGGAGAGTGTCTGACCGAGTGATGAGTGTGAAGTTGGAAATGAAGGGTGATGATGAATGTCATCAGTGCATATGCCCCACATATGGGTGTGAGATGGAGTATAAAGAAGATTTCTGGAGTGAGTTAGATGAAGTGGTGGAGAGTGTTATCCAAGGATGAAGAGTGGTGATTGGAGCAGATTTCAATGGGCATGTTGGGACAGGAATAAAGAGGATGAGGAGTGATGGGTAGGTACGGTCTCAACAGAGAAATGTGGAAGGGCAAATGGTGTAGAGTTTGCAAAAAAAATGGAAATGGCAGTGGTAAATACGTATTTCAAGAAGAAGGAGGAACACAGGGTGACATACAAGAGTGGAGGAAAGTGCACACAGGTGATTACATCTTAAGCAGGAGATGCAACCTGAAAGAGATTAGAGACTGTAAGGTGGTGGCAGGGAGAGTTGTAGCTCGACAGCACGATTGGTGGTCTTGTAGGTATGATTTGGAGGTGAGGTTGAGGAAGAGAGTGAGGCTGAAACCAAGGACCAGATGGTGGAAGCTGAAGGAGGAAGACTGTTGCGTGGAATTTAGGGAGGAGGCGAAGACAGGTGTTGGATGTGGTAAAGATGGGTTGGATGATTGGGCAAACTACAGCAGAAGTTGGTGAGGGAGATAGCTAGGAAGGTACTTGGTGTGACATCTGGACAGAGGAAGGAAGATAAGCAGACTTGGTGTGGAACGAGGAAGTACAGGAAAGTATAAGGAAGAAGGGTTGGCGAAAAAGAAGTGGATAGTCAGAGAGATGAAGAAAGTAGGCAGAGTACAAGGATGGCGGCGAAAGACAAAGAGAGAGGTGGCAAAGGCTTAGAAAAGGCATATGACGAGCTGTACGAGAAGTTGGATACAAAAGAAGGGGAAAAGGATTTGTACCGATTGGCAAGACAGAGGGACCGAGCTGGGAAGATGTGCTGCAGTTAGGTGATAAAAGACGTAAATGGGAATGTGCTGACGAGCGAGGAGAGTGTGTTGAGAAGGTGGATGGAGTACTTTGAGGAGCTGCTGAATGAAGAAAAGAGAGAGAAGGTGGAAGAGGTGGAGATAGTGAATCAGGAAGTGGGGTGGATCAGTAAGATGAAGTTGAACTGCTATGAAGAGGATGAAAAGTGAAAGGCGGTTGGCCCAGATGTATACCAGTTGGAGGCATGGAAGTTTTAGGAGAGATGGCATGGGGTTGTTTAACCAGATTGTTTAATAAAATCTTGGAAAGTGAGAGGATGCCGAGATGGAGATTAGTGTACTGGTTCCGATTTTCAAGAACAAGGGTTATGTGCAGAGCTGTGGAAATTACAGAGGGGTAAAGTTGTTTAGCCACACCATGAAGTTGTGGAAAAGAGTAGTGAAGCTAGTTGAGAAGAGAGTGACGATTTGTGAGCAGCAATATGGGTTTATGCCAGGAAAGAGCACCACTGATGCGATGTTTGCTTTGAGAATGTTGATGGAGAAGTATAGGGAAGGCCAGAAGGAGTTACATTGTGTGTTTGTGGATTTAGAGAAAGCTTATGATAGGGTGCCAAGAGAGAGTTGTGGCATTGTATGAGGAAGTCGGGAGTGGTGGAGAAGTATGTGAGGATTGTGCAGGATATGTATGAGGACAGTGTGACAGCGGTGAGGTGTGCGGTAGGAATGACGGACCGGTTTAAGGTAAAAGTGGATTGCACCAAGGATCGACTCTGAGCCCTTTCCTGTTTGCAATGGTGATGGACAGGTTGATGGACGAGATCAGACTGGAGTCTCCATGGACTATGATGTTTGCGCGATGACATTATGATCTGTAGGAGAGTAGGAGCAGGCTGAGGCGAGCCTCAGAGGTGGAGGTACGCACTGGAGAGAAGGGGAATGATAGTCAGTAGGAGTAAGACGGAGTACATGTGCGTAAATGAGAGGGAGGGTGGTGGTATGGTGCGCGTTGCAAGGAAGGTGGATGGTTAAATACTTGGGATCAACTGTCCAAAGTAACGGAGAGTGTGGGAGAGAAGTGAAAAAGAGAGTGCAGGCAGAATGGAGTGGGTGGAGAAGAGTTGCAGGAGTGATTTGTGACAGAAGGTAGTGCAAGGGTTAAGGGGAAAGTATATAAGACGGTAGTGAGACCAGCTATGTTGTATGGTTTGGACGGTGGCACTCACAAAAAGACAGGAAGCAGAGCTGGAGGTGGGCAGAGTTAAAAGATGCTGCGATCTCGTTGGGAGTGACGAGGATAAGGAATGAGTATATTAGAGGGACTGCGCAGGTAGACGGTTTGGAACAAAGTGAGAGAGGCGAGATTGAGATGGTTTGGACATGTGCACAGGAGGGAAGCGGAGTATATCGGGAGAAGGATGCTGAAGATGAGCCGCCAGCAGGAGGAGAGAGGAAGCCAAAGAAGAGGTTCATGGATGCGGTGAGGGTGGGACATGTGGGTGACATGTCAATGGAAGATGTGGAGGATAGAGCGAAATGGGACGGTTGATCCGCTGTGGCGACCCCTAACGGGAGCAGCCGAAAGAAGAAGAAGAAGATTATATATATATATTATATATATATATATATTATATATATATATATATATATATATATATATATACATACAGGCTTCTCCGCCGCTCGGCCATTATTTCTAGCATGTCTATGTGTGTATATGTATGTGTATATATATAATATATATAGCATGTCTATGTATATATAAATATATATATATATATTATTATAATATATATCGTATATATATTGTATATATGAATATATAACAGATATATATATATAGCAGGATATCTCAAAAAGTTGGGGACGCATTCGGATGAAACTTGGTCGACAGGTTGTGTTTGTGACAAGGACGAATCGATTCAATTTTGGTGGTTTTGGATGGGGGAAGATAAGAGATGGTCGTGAACAGCTGATTTGAAGACCTGAAGACATCATTCTATTTGGATCCGGATACGAGACTTATTTATTTATTGAAGTGATTCTTCACCATTGAGAGATCGGGCCAACAACGATACCTCGCATGAATTTTCAAAAATGTATTGGGCTTGATATGTTCTTGTGGATCAGGCGGAGGTATACACTCTACCGAGTGCTCTTCCAGTTATTATTATAGCAGGTCAAGTTTATGCATTATTCTCATAATCATGTTGGACCCTCATCTGTCGATGGACTGACAAACACGGATTGCTTTGTAGGTGGAGGGACTTTAGGTTCCCATCAGTTGGGTTTCCCTTCCAGGTGGAGAAAGCTCGTTGCTTTTTCACAATTGCCTCAGTGTATTTGAGTTGGAATGTGGAATAGAATAATTTCATGCAAGAAGGGTGAACTGGTGAAGTTGAGAAAGCATTCTTTTAAGGAAGGAATTCTAGGAACTATTGATGTCAGGAGCCAATCAGATTAATGGATCAGTCTTTGAGAAGGACAGCAAATTTTAGACCACACCAATCTTCCTTGCTAAACTACCTGACACATCAGAGCCTTGACAAGGGCATGATAAGACAAGCAAGAGGGGTGGAGAAAGAGCAGGACAGGCTGGAAGGGAAATTTGACTGGACTAAATCTAACAAAAAATGACTGCCACTTGGAGAGACCTGAGAGGACAAGCGAATGAATGTGCCGCTGCTTTACAAAAGGTTTTATATACAAGTCTATAGACTGTTCTTTGACTTTCCCCTTTGATCCTCTTTCTTCCCAGCATCATTCAGTTTTATCTTTCCACTTTCTACAATCATTCAACTCTCTCCAATTTTTCAACCTCTATGACATTTTTCTCTATAACATTTGCTCTCAATCTTACTGTCACCACCTTTCCCCTTTCATATGCATCATGTACATTTGTGTAAACATATCACTGAGAACTCCTCAGATTTGAGAACATTGTGTGAACTCACGGTTCTGGGGTGTGCATTGGTGTCGAGCTGTGCCTGATGTACTGTGTGCACTGAAACACACGAAATGCAAGGCTTGCCAAGAAATCCCGTGCCGACAAAAGACCAGACACAGGGCGTAGTCTGAATCCACTGTGCTCTGCACAACACGGGAAGTTGAAGGGAACCATTGAAAACAGTCACGAATCTCGGTACATCACACGATCAACATTCCAAGAATTTTGGAACGGAAATAAATAATCATGCAGGTAACTTGTCTCGCTGTTTTGTTTTACTGCAGACAACAAATGCTGTTCTTTCCTTGTAAACAGTAATAAGGTACCATGACATTTTAATTCCTCCACCTCTGATAGAGTTTGGCCATCATCTTTGGGTTACTTCTTGAAGGTTCTGCTCATAACTTCTTGTTGTCTATACCTATAGTCAATGTTTATTAAACAGATATAGCTGATCAAATGCTAAGGTCAAGCAAATATTACTTGCACATTTGCGAGTAAACATTTTTGGTTCTCATTACAAAGATTGACCTCAGCTTGCAATCATTGAAGAATTAAATAATCTGTATTCGGAAGCCGACAGTCCCAGAAAATAAACATGTCCTCACTGGGTTGTTCAAAAGCAAAATAGTTTGTTAATGCCATTCATTGGAAAGGAATATACCATTCCAAATACAGGTAGGTGCACAGGTGGCACCAGAGAGCAATCAATAAAGTTGGCTTTAATGCTTTTCGTCATCTTATAGTGCAACTTGGATAGCACCGTTGGTAACGGACTCAGCTCTGAACTGTCAGATTATGTATTTGTGGAGTCAAATCTGACAACAGCCAGCCTGTGTGCTGCTAAGGGATACAGCATCTCAGAGCAACCCATCCTTTGGATGCAGGAATAAAGCCTGCTGTCCCTTATGAATTTAGGTCAAGTCAGGTATGGGAGCATGCGCCAGAGCAGCGTGTCGCTGCGTCCACTTTCTACCATTACTCCAGCGGCCTCCGTCTGGCCATCCACCAGGTAGATGCCTGGCCCATCCCCAACACCTTGAGATGCTGATTAACCTGCTGCAACGATGAGACATGTGATCAGCCCATTGGCCTCCTCCACTCACGTGGCTCCCTCACTGAGAGAATCTGGTGAGCAGGATCAGCAAAAGCAAAAAGAGCCACATATCCATACAGCCGCAGCTGACGCTTACAGACTATGCAGGTAACAAATGTCATTTGAGTCTCTCTCAGCAACTGCTTGTTGGACACAAAGTCCAGCCAGCGATAGCCAAGGATTCTCCAAAGACACATGGTACCAAAGGAATTAAGTCACTGTCTCACATGCTTTGAGCAAGACTGGAAGCACCAAGGACCTGAAGACTCAGACTTTCGTCCTCCCGCAAAGGTACCAGCAGTGCCACACCCCATGATCCAGTGAATCCTTGACTCCCCAGGCCCGACCCAGATGTCCATTGACCTCTGGCTCACAGCCAGCAGAGACATGATTATCACTGCCAAGGTAAGTTAATCTCTCCGGGACCTCAACATCCTCGCCACAAATGGGTACAGACAGGATAGCAGCATCCAAGATGTCATTGAAAGCCTGGATCTTAGTTTTTACCCAGTAAACCCGTTACGACTCCTTATTGAGCACCTTGAGGGCCCCCAAAATCATATCCAGAGTGTCCGGAAAGATGACTGCATCATCTGCAAAATCAAAGTCAGAGATCTTGACATTCGCAAATGATGCACCGCAGCTTGATCTCTCCGACATCCTCCCCAGAATCCAGTCCAAACAAGCGCTGAAAAGTGTGGGGGCCAGTACACACCTGAGGAACTCCAATAACAACTGGAAATAAGTCAGAGATGGTATCACCACATCTCACAACACTCTCAGTTCCAGAGTATGTTTCAGCCATCAGATTGATCAGCTTTGGTGGTACCCCACAAAGATAAGAATCCTCCAGAGGGCATCCCCATTCACAGAATTGATGGTTTACAGAGATCAACATAGGCTGCAAGCAGCCCCTGCCGAAACTCTTCATCTTGCGTTCTGGTGAGGGACACAAAGAGCAAGGATGCGGTCAATCAGTGACCTCTTTGGTGTAAAGCCTGACTGCAGTAGATGCTGGTGTTCAAGCATATGGTAGTGAACCCTATCAAAAAGTATCTGAGCAAAGACCGTGCCCGGCACTGAGAGCAGTGTCACCCCTCGGTAGTTGTTGCAGTCCTGGTGATCACCCTTCTCTTTCCAGAGTGGGACAACAAAGCCCCTCTTCCAGTCAGTTGGGATGATGCCTGTGTTCCAGGCAGAGCACAGCACTTCATGCAATGACACAAGTACAACATTTGCACCAGCCTTGAAAAGTTCAGAATGGATGCCACAGATCCCTGGAGATTTACTCCATTTCAACCGGTCCACCACAGCCTGTGTTTCCACAAGCGAGGGTGGATCACAGTTGACTGGAGGGTCAGCAATCAGAATAGTAATACCCCTGACATCCAACTTGACAGCTGGTGGATCAGCCTGGTACAGCCGC
>CM068958.1:11244168-11262092 GCA_035128595.1 Eptatretus atami | reverse complement strand
CCTTATCTCTCGTCTAACTGTGGAACGCACAAGACAAAGGCATGGGCCAAGCCCGACAACCGTTCTTTTCAGAGTGACTTTCCGGTTCTTTTCAGAGTGAACCTGAGCGAACCCAATGAGTGAACCGTATTAACTCGCACCCACATCTTCCTCTTACACCTGCTGCACTTCATGTTGCCAGTACACTCGCAACCTCTCACTCCCCACAACCCTAGACATCCTCAATATTTCTTCATTCCTTCCCTTTCTTAAGCATTTTTGGGTTGTTGCAAGTCCTGCCGACTGCACTAAGTATTGAGAGTCGCTAATCCTCAAACTGTCTTCTTATCTTTCTGGGCTATCTCTAACTTTCCTCAGGTTTGTGTGTGTATGATGGCACCTGTGTAAGCATAAGTTAAGACTTTCTATGAATATTTGGGATAATTCTAGCACTGTCTTCTTCTTGTGTGAATATGTACGTCTTTTCCACACCCACAAATTCCTTGCCTTTCTCTTGCTGTACATTTGATAAATCCTTTTTTTTTTTTTGTATACCTTGTCGAGGCTCGTGTGAGGAGCTAACACACACACACATCAAGGGGGCAACGAGATAAGAGGGGGGGAGGTGGGAGGGAACAAAACAGTGGAAAAGGAAACAGACACATTTAGGAGATCTGTGGAAGGGAGAGGGAATGGGACCGGGAACATGGGGAATAGAAGAGGACATTATCAGGGACCCTTTCTCAGGAAGGAAAGCAGGGAATTTGAAGGACGTGGGCTTTGGGTGGATTATCGGGGGGTAGAAAAGATCGAGGATTTGGATGGGGGATGAATAAGGGTGGTGGGTGAACAGCTGTTTTGAAAGCCTGGAGGGAAGAATGGGAAAGACCAGGTGAGGGAAGTTTATTCCAAAGGCGGGGAAAAAGAGGAATGAAAGAGTTGAAGGTGAGGCAGTGATTCGTGATTTTTGGTAAGTTTTACCAGAAGGGGTTGTTGGGCTGACCATTGAGCACCATGAGGAAGTGGTTGGGGGACAAATCGCCAGAGGGATGAGCAGGGGGGGCAAGGCTGGAGAGGAGACGGTAGAAGACGAAAGACCGACCGACCCAACCTGCGGTGATTGAGTGAGAGGCCCAAAGACCAGCCTTTTCATTGCGGGAGATGCCGATGATCCGAAATGCCTGGTTTCCACAGCGTGAAGCCGATTTAATGTGGTGGAGCAGGATCGCACCAGCAGAGGGGAGACGCAGTACTTCATCAGGTTATGGACAAAAAGGCTTTTGTAAGTGGTCATGGAGCTCAGAGGGCCGAGAGAGGACTTTGCACGACGAGTGATCCCAGTTGCGATGGACTTGGAGGCGAGGTTTTGAAATGTGGCTTTCCCAGGGAAAGTCATATGGCCAGATAGTGGAGACCCAGAAGCTTGAAAGAAAGGACTTCTTCCAGAGGATTGTTGAGAAAGTGGATGGGGTGGGGTTTTCTAAACGTCCTTTCGAAGAGGACATAGTGAGAGTTGAGATTTTGTCCGGATTGAAAGACATGTTCCACGTGTTGGACCCAGTTTGTGATTTATCCAGATCTGCAGTGAGCCGAAGAAGCTCGCTGCTTGCCGCGTCTGAGGGATGACCATTGGTACGGCCAGAGGGTGAGTACATCACAAAGGATATAGAGGATTTTCCAAGAGAGTCGAGAGATTCATTGATTTGAAAAACCAGAAAAAGAACAGGGCCAGAACGTACCTTGAGGAACTCCAGCCTGGACAGGAAGAAGGGGATTTGAAAGAAACTCCATTTAGGGCCACTATTGACTGCGACAGGAGAGGAAGGTCGCAGCCATGAGTTGGAGATGGCCTGGGATACCATAGGAAGATGAGTTTGGTGAGCAGGGCAGGGTGCCAGCTGTGTCAAAAGCACGTTGATATGTCCCATGGGAGATACGCTCGGATTTCCCTGTTCTGGCATTTTGAGGACCTCCATCCATTGTTGGAGGAGGCAGAAAGCACGCATATCCAAGGGTAGAGTGACCTGGTCTGGAACACAAATTGGATGATCGGAAATCAAAGCCATTTGGAGAGAGGAAGGATTTATGTCTGAAGCGATGATGATTCCATAACCTTGTGATGATTGGGAGAGGCTGCTAATGTCTTGTCATAAACATAACCCTTACTGTGCAACATAACTTTCCTCGCTTATTAAATAAAATGCCTGTAAGAAATGCTACCCAGCTCAATTTTTGTCTTTTTTCTCCCATTGATCTAGCATGGGTCCAACACCTTAGCTATTCCGGGATGTTATTTCACAAATGTGCTTAATAGCCGGTGCATGTTTTGGCGGGCAGCTCCGCTCGGCTGCACCTGATACAGTAGTAAAATTAAGTAACGTAAGTATGCATCAAGGGCGTGATTCCCCCGATAGGGCAATCAACATGTTCCCAGGTAAACGGTTGTCAAACGGATGAACCCTGGGTAGCGTGGTCAAGTTATCGGTGTTTCGTGGTCATTAGCAACCCACCGCGACACAAAGTTATTCGAGTATGTGGCTGCGTTCCCGGTTGGAGTCCGGAGAGAAACCAGACCTTTGTGAGATCCTTGCGGTTCCCTCGTTGGCTCCTCCCCACACCTGCGCCAGCATTATATATATATATATATAATATAATATAATATATATATATATACATATATATAACATATGATATATATACATACATATATATAACATACATAATATATTATACATACATATATATATTATATATATATCACATCCTCTCCATGCTCTTCAAGCCGAAGAAAGCTGCAACAAAAGCAACCATGAAAAGGCTACCAAAGGGTAAACCCTTTGCTGTTTCCAAACCCTTCCCAGAGTTCCCTTCAACAAGCTGAAAAACGTTTACAAAATCTTGGCGTTCCCTAATATATGCATGCAAAGTTTGGGGGCTGCCTCGATTTCATGATTTTATGTTATGGAGGACACACCACATTTATAATTGTAGATTATGTATATATTAATATTGTATGTATGTGTGTATGGACTCTGTGTTCTGTTTGGCAATTTCTGAGGCTGTCTTTTAACACCTGCGTTAATTTGTTGGTTGCATTTTATCAACACTGTTTTTTTCTTTTTGTTGTTTGAATCTGTTGTTAGCCTCAATTGGAATTTTTCTTTTTTTGTCCTTGCAATTTGATCTTTCAAATTCGTGATTGAGTCTCAATTCCTTGTGCTCTTTCCTCATTTAATTGGAGGTACAAGCTTGCATCTCACCAGTTTCGGATGCTCCCTCCCATAATTGACATGGTTCTGTCAATACAACATCCTGTTGTGAGACCCTTGCGGTTGGACTAAAATTAAATCTAACAGCTGGTGTTCATGTTGTAGAAGTTTTTTCTCTTTTTCCAATTCCATGAAACATGCTTCCTCTTTTTTGTTCCTTTTTGCGAACTGGTAAAACTGCAAAACGTCCTTCCGTCGTTTATTCAGCAAACCCCCCCAACCCTCTTTGGGGGAACCCAAACTTTTTTCTATTGAAATTAAACATAATGATTGTGTTTTGTTGATTTAGGCATTTAAGAAATTTCCCCACTTGCTTAAAAAAATTTCTCCCACTTATTCATCATGATGACTGTTCATTATCCAGATGACATAACATTACTTTGGTGATGTTCGACAGTTTTTTTTTTTTTGGTCATTTTAAGAATCAGTTTGTGCACAGCGATCGGACAAAAGGTGCTGGTAGCTCAATGGAAAGTACGAACACATGTAAACGTATATTCCCTCCTCCCAGGTTTTATTGGTTCACTGTGGAATTTGGATTATGCAGCAGCAAGGAAAGATAAAGGCTTTTGGAGGCTGGTATCCTTCTTCATTTGGTGAACTCGCAGGTTGATTTATCCATTCACAAACATTGGTTATTTATTTTGTATTTAATTCAGATTGATGCAGACCAACAGGTTTTTATTTGTGTTTCATTTGAAACGGACATAAACACCAATGTAAACTGGAACGGCACCTCGTAGAGCACATAGGCTCTGCCAGACTGAACAGTATACAATTTGTACCTACTGATAGGCTGCATCTGCATCCGGACCTTAACCAAAATCGAATCAGTCTTGTTCTTGTCACCTTACCCAACCCATATGCCTGGTGGTGGTTTTAATGGTTTAGGGTGTGGTGGGTTTTGGGATCCCGATCCTGGAGTTAAATCCTGCTCGGCTGTTGAATTAATACAGGTGGGGTTGACTCTGCCTTGTCACCCTTCCGAAGTTTGGCAAAATGAGTGCCAGAATGCTGGTTCCTGAGTCGGGTGGTACCTGCCCAGGATTGTGCCCAATTAGCCAAGGAGACTGCTTAGGAGACACCCACGCTCTGCACAGAGTATGGTCCCAATGATGGGACCCAACTCACCACCAAAGTTTGTTCATTTGTCCATAACTTTTCGAGTACCGTGGGCATATATCGTTTTTAGCCCGATCTCTCACAATGGTGAAAACAAAATTATCTTCGCAAATTAAAAAATTCTTCAGATCCAGATCTTCCACCAACATCTCAGAGTTCGTCTTTGTCACACACCCAACCTGTTCACTAAGTTTTCATCATAATTTGTGTATAACTTTTGAGATTATCCCTGCAAAAAAAATTTGTATACATAGTCGAGGCTCATGGAATAGCAGTTACTATAATACATTGAAAGGATCAGGGAATGCAACAGGACAAAAAGCAACACAGCAGAGAGAGAGGGGGGGGGGGAGGGGGACGGGACTCAACACAGAGTTTGAAGGCCAAGACAGAGGGAGGCAGAAAAACAATGGCTGTGGGGAGTATTGGGGACAGGAGAGTTGCATAAGGTAGACAATATGGATCAGAATGAAACTCTCAGGAAAGGAAAACTGGAAATTTGGAAAGGAGGAGTGACTAGGGTGGGGTGGGGTGGGGGTTAACAGAAGGAAGAAAATATCATGGTTTTGGATTGGGGACACTGAGATGGTGGTGACAGCCTGTCTTGAAGACATGGAGGGAAGAATATCATTGATCGTTTTTTGGCCCTACCTTCTCAATGGGAGAAGAATCACGTTAACATCCTCCGTACCCAGATCTGGACCGGAATCTTCATCAAAAATCGAATCAATTCGTCCTTGTCACACACCCAACTGTCCACAAAAAATTTGTCCTGAATCCATCCATAACATATTGAGATATTCCTGCCTCACAGACAGCAGGCAGACATGCAGGGGACATGGTGAAGACATAACCCTCCTTCCACCATCAGTGTCAGAGGTGAATATTCCCACAACTTCGACTCAACTATGTTGCAGTGCATTGTTAAACATATCATTTTTCCTTTACCAAATTCAAACAAAAAAAGTATGG
This sequence comes from Eptatretus atami, assembly GCA_035128595.1. Lineage (NCBI taxonomy): Eukaryota > Metazoa > Chordata > Myxini > Myxiniformes > Myxinidae > Eptatretus > Eptatretus atami. The sequence goes on along the minus strand of CM068958.1, from coordinate 11,256,750 downwards.
CTTTCATTCATCGCTGTTTATCAGGAAGGGAATGAACATGTACCATCTCAAAAAAATATTCTTTTTTCTCTCTTTACTAAAATTTCTTGTTCATGAAACATGAGATTAAAAAATGTTGTTTCTTTTAAAATCTTAAAATGGTAAATTCACTTCCAGAATCTTCTAAACACAGGAAAAACATGCTCAAATGGCTTTGAGTGCAGATACTGTGTGGAGCTTGTCGATTTATTATAGAAGTGTTAATGATTATTCCTCTCTCTTTCTCATTCAGTACTGCTTGAACAGACAAGCCTGGACTTCGGCCTTTTGAATCCGGAAAAGCTTGTATACAGCAGTATCTCCATCACAGAATTCCAAACCAATATACTATGTGGCTGAGAGCTTTGAAGATGGCAAAAGAAAAAGTCAGTATTGTATGATTTGCAACTTGTTTTTATTCCCAAACACCCCCCCCCCTCCCAAACAATTGCTCCACATCCCATGGGTAGAGAGTGGCCAGTATGTAGGTGCTCAGGTCCAATTAGTCAATGTTTGTTGTACCTTTACATAAAGTTGTTATCCCGAGGTTTTGTAATTTAGCCTCCTCTATAGGGATAGGGGAAGGGCTTATGGCTGTTGCAGGGGTTTGTTTTCTTACAATTAGTACCCCCATTTTTAATGGTAAAAGCCCAGAGTTTCTTCGTTCCCCCCTCCCCCCCCGAGGATTACTAAACCCACCATTTGGGTTGGTATTTTTTTCTGTCTTTTCCGAGCTGTCTCTCGGAGCTGGCTTGAGGACTTTTGGAATGAGAGTTTGCATCAAATATTGGGAATAAAAAAGTATGCGGGGTTGACATGTTTTTTTTTTTTAACCGTGAACCTTAATTTTAAGGTCATGGACCTACCACTAAGAGTACCAATATTAAGTTTCACTTAACATCTTGGCAAAGAAGTGATACTTTTTGAGAGTATCTCTCAATGCACCCCAATGTCCCAATTACCCCAGGAAGCAAGACATTGGAGACATAATTTACCTTTTGCATGAATTGACAGTGGAGGATAAGGAAGAATATCATGTTTTCAGTCTATTTTCATCGCCCATTTAATTGCTCATTCTCGAGGAAGTTTGCAGCAGAGCATACAAGGACCCATTTTCAGTGCTTATGATGCATACTCTCAAATGGTGGAGGTCTTGGACAGTTTGGACAAAGTACACCACCAGCTCCTTGGAATGTCCGAGGTAAGATCTTTGCAAAAGACAGCTTTTTGTGCGGAGTCATTTATTGAAAGACGATTACTGTTGTTGTTTCATAAATTATCTCACTTGATTTTGAAACCAGGGTAGTTTTTTAAGCGCTTGACCACTCGTTAGAAGCATTTCTGCTGTTTGCACGAGTCAGATATTCATGCAGTTCAGATTATGACCATTCTTGCACCTGCACTTAATATCATCGCCAAGAAGAGGTGCTAGAGGAGATGTCCCAATTGTACACCAGTTTCCATTCATTACATTGATACACGTACAATACAGTCAGGCTATTCATTTGAAGTGCTTCCACATCCTGATTTTTATTCATAATTGCATTCTGGGCACATGTTCAGTGAAATGGGAAACCATTTGCTGTGCCTTGACGAAATTTCAGTAACGACAATATCACAGAGCCAGGTAACTTCACCATGGCATTCAAGGTGATCTACGTGCAAGATGGAATGCAATACAAATAGTAAGACATAAATATGAAAGGGAGCATGAGTCATTTTTATGTTTTAGTTCTATAAGTTGAGGATATTAATCTCATCATCTACTCTCAAAATCCACAGTCTGTTGTGTTGCCCTAGGGCGATTGTGATGCAATAGCAAAAGCCCTTTGGGTTAACTTACCGCTGAGTTTCAAGCATTCAAGGATAACAACAATGGACAATTTGTTTCATGCCCATGGCAGTCTCTCTCTCTCTCTCTCTCTCTCTCTCTCTCTTCTCTCTCTCTCTCACCCTTCTCCCCTCTCTCCCCTCTCCCCCTCCCTCCTCCTCTCCCCTCTCTCACCCTCTCTCCCTCTTCTCCCCTCTCTCCCCTCTCTCCCCTTCTTCCCCTTCTCCCCTCTCTCCCCTCTCTCCCCTCCTCTCCCCTCTCTCCCCTCTCTCCCCCTCTCTCACCTTTCTCCACACCCCTCTCACCTCTCTCACCTCTTCCTTCCGCTCTCTCTCGCTCTTTCCCCCACCTCTCCTCTTTCCTACCTCTCTCTCTCTCCCCACCTCTCCCCCACCTCCTCTCCCCACCTTCTCTCTCCCACCTCTCTCTCCCAACCTCTCTCTCCCAACCTCTCTCTCCCCACCTCTCTCCTCTCCTCTCTCTCCTCTCTCTCGTCTCTCTCCACACAAACAACACCACTCTCTCTCTCTCTGTTTCTCTCATCACTGTCCTCTCTCTTTCTCTCAACTCACTGTCTCTCTGTTTCTTCTCAAACTCACTGTGCTTCTCTCTTTTCCTCACTCACTGTCTCTCTCTTTCTCTCACTCCACTACCTCTCACTTTCTTCTCACTCACCACTCTACTCACTCCCTTTCTCTCACTCACTCACTCCTCTCTCTCACTTTATCGAATCAGGGTATCAGGTTATATGATTCATTTTCCTTCCACCTTTGTGCGGCATAGGTCGACAAAACTTCGCAAGCATTTAGCAGCAGGTCAATGCTTTTCTGACGATTACACCATATGTCAATAGGTATCACCCATCTCCTTCATAAAACTATTTAAAAACCATTTGCATCATGCATATCATTTTATGATGAAGTTGCCAATTTTTCTTACACCATACACATGATTTTCCTAATACTTAATATTTCCGGTGCAGCATACTTCTCGATGCCTTTGGAATAATATTGTGAAAACGTGACACGTCTGGATATGTGATATTTCCACCTAAATCTGCATCGTTGTCAAAATTGTCTCTGAACATGAGTTTTTTCTTTGTAATCACTTGGGAAATTGAATTTAGTGAGGCTAATATATATAATATATATATATATATATATATATATATATATATATATATATATATAATATATATATAATTTGTTTTTTCTATCTCTCTCTCTAAACCTTAGCCAATCTGTCAGGAAAATTAAATAATGGCAATAATGCTTTATTGAAACTGCATGTATGAGTTTATTGCATATACAGTATGTTAAACTGCTGAATTGTTGCCTCTTAAAAAGTTTTCTGCCTGTCTGAACTGATTGGCATAGCACGTGCAAGCCTGTATAGTGCTCAGTGTACATCCTTTTTCTCATGGTGGTGAGTTCAACCCAGGTTCACATCCCATGTATTATCACTTTAATGATTATTTCAGTGGTTGTGGTCCTTGTAATTCTATCAAGAGGAACACTTGTATTTACTAACATCATTGTCCCATTTTGAGATTAATTTTGTGCAAAGCTCTACAATGAGCCTGCGTCAATGTAAAAATAAAAATATAAAAACGAAAGAATGTTGATCAATATATTATAGTCTCTTAACAACAAGGAACTTCACTCCAGGAGGAAGGCCATTTGGCCCATCAGCCTGCACTATGATTGCCAACATAAAGTTGTTTATTTCAGTGCTCTATCTTTTTAAGGGCTGAGCATTCAAACAGAAAGCAGCACGTACCATTTTTAGCTCGCCTGTTCGAAGAACAGAGAGCTATACGATACCCCCGGCGTGAGCGTTGAGCGTCAGCGTCAGCGTGGAAAATGTTATTTAGAAGTTATTTTGGTGCAAGTTATTTAGAAAGCTTTGCCATTCAATTTATATGTGTACTAGGTTGCTGATATTTGGCATGGAGGTTCCTTGGGTATATTATTGATGTAGTGAAGTTGAAAAATTAAAAAATAATTTCAAATGTTTTTAAATTTTGACCTGTTTTGAACTTAACTTTTTTTGTAGCACTCAACGTTAAGTTTTTGGTGCAAAGTTTTTAGAAGCTTTGCCATCATTCTTAATATGTTACTAGGATGCTGATATTGGCATGGGAGGTTCCTTTGGGGTATACTATTGTGGTGTAATGAAGTTGAAATTAACAAATGATTTAAAATTTTTTTTTAATTCAACCTAAGATTGTGTCAAAGCCACCCAATGCTCGCCTGTTATAACTATGACGCTTGCCATTCATTTAAATATGTGTATAGTTAAAGTTGGTATGACCTAGCTTGTGGTCTGAACTGCGACTTCCCAGTTGGTGGAGGGCTGCAGAACAACTACAGCAACAATCCCATTACGGTAGGGCCTTAAAGCACTACCGGTCCGTATGCCGTGACATCACGCAAGAATAGCAAACACTTTCCAAAAAACTCGCACAAACAACAAAAATCATCAAAAAACATCAAAATATTGCAAGCTACTGGCCCTGACAGCATCTCCATTTTACATTTTAAAACACCTTGGACCACACGGCATAATCAAGCCTTTACAAATATAAAGCAACTTCTCCAAACCAACGCTCAATTGATTCCTAAAATTTGGAAACTAGGCAAAATCATTACCCTCCTTAAAACCAAACAAAGACCCACTTAAGCAGCTTCCTGACACCCTCCAAAAGGAGTGTCTACAACATCCACAAAAGAAAGTTTTTGGCAATGCTCTCTTTTGGAGGCACTATAGGCACTATCCTTTTTGAGGAGGCCAAACTACTGAGAACCACTGCCCTTTTCATTAATTAATATTCGCATTCGCTCTGCAAGAAAAACTAACATAATTGTCTCTTGCAAAATAACCATCTTGTCTTCTTGCAAAAGAACATCAAAAGTTTTGCTTCAACAAGACAACTCTTCCTGAGCTTTGCACAGGGGTGACCACCCCCCATTAATATTTTAAGCTGCCAATAGAAAAGCAACTTACCGGAAGGTTGATATACACCATGCTGTTTCAGCCTTAAGGTGGAGATTTTGTTGAATTTGTGATGCCAGAAGATCCGGGAAGAAATTTCTGAATTGAATGTGTTTCTGATGAAAGTATTTCGAAGAAACTTAAAATCTTGGTTTTGGACGCCATCAAGCACCCCTCAATTCTCCACCCTCACCACTACCAACTGCATCAGCACCAACCAATGATTACTGGAGGTATCGCCAGGCCATACTTGTCTTAGACGTACCACTAGAGCGACATATGGCCTGTCCTAGATGTTATCCGCCAGATGATAACCTCAGAAAAAGCCCCTTTTAAATGTCCATCCTTACCACAAGTTGAGCACGTCATCCTCTCGTTGCGAGTAGATTTGGTATTGCGGTTATTCAACTACCAATGTTGCGAGAGGCATTAGCGAGGGCAATATTTTTCAAAACAATGTAGCAATGCTGCCGGAAAAAAAACATAAATGTGAAACTGAAGCATCAGATCACAAAACAAAAAGGAAATCATGGGATTGGGACACCACCATGACAAACTGATTTAAAATGGAGACATTTATTTCGCCTTTTTACAAAAAGGCGGCGCATTTGACAAAATAATTTCACTGCTGGTGTATCCAATGGATTTACTTACAAAAATGTATGGCTGCACCGACAAACCAGTTTTCAGATATCTGTGCTTTGCAACTTTGAGATATCGTGCTATTATATAATTTTTGGTCCTTCTCTCGAATGGTGAAAATCACCTAAAAAACTTCCAGTAGTCGGATCCGGATCTGGATCTTCACCAAATGTAATCAGTTTGACCTTGTCACACACCAACCTGTCCCCAAATTTCAATCCATAATCCGTCCACAACTTTTTTTGGATATTCCTGCACACAGACAGACAAACAGACAAACCAACAAGAAGACGTCATCGGGCAGAGCACGATACTTGCACAAATTCCACAACAACAAATTTGGCCTCAAAAATAATTGGTAGTTTAATTCAGTGACTAAATATGCAATTTTCTTCAAAGTACAATTTAATCGAATGAAAATTGACAATTTTAGAAATTCGGCTATGTTGATGTTTTGATTTCATGCTGATCTCAAAAATAATTGGTGGTTGAATTCAGTGACCTGATATGCAAATCCTCTTCAAATTTCAAATTAATGGGAGAAAATTGAGGATTTTTAGAAATACCACCTTAACTTGTTGACCTTTGTCCTTTGTTGACCTATTGACATTTTGATTTCAAAACAATAGGCTTCTTCCTATGACAAAGTCTCCCATGTGTTTGAAGTTTCATAAAGATCAGTTGAAAATTGTACCTGTAAGCGATAAACAGACGGACAGACAGACAAACAAGCAGTCATAGACTGGTACTTACGAAATCGTCAATTTGACCTTGAACCTTGTCTAATAAAAGCTGTCTCTAGAGAAGGTAGCGACGCAAACCAGAAGTTTCTACGATGACTCTGTACCAAACCATCAAAAATCGTAACGTCGACCGAAGCAAAAATCTCCATTTCTCCACGCAATTATTTAATATTATTTTTATCAGTCACAAAACCGTAATATTCGGCCATCACCAAACAATCTTTACATAATCCGACGGCTTAGTGAGTCAGGCATGCGACGATAACCTTTATTGGATAAAAAATGACTTTTTAAACACCATCTTTATCGAAACACCGTCAGCGCGCACACGCAAAACCTTTACGTGACTCAACGACGCGTCTGCTCGAGCGCGCTGCACACGTGACGAGCCGTGACGCGGCGAGTGAATATTTTTTATACAATCTTAGAACGTCTCCAAAACATCCGATTTTTACCAGAATTTCGACAACCGAGTGTTAAGCGTCCTAAGCGATCGCAAAAACCGAAGACAAAATTAAAATCGAAGTTAAAACGAACTCGTAACGTCGAGCGAAGCAAAATACTCCATTTCTCCACAGTGAATTACGGAATTATGTTTGACCTCACTGTGACCTTGACCTTTGACGATTTTGACCAAAATCTAATCAGCGCTAGCCATCACCCTCCTGAAATCACGTGGTGTAATTTGACATTGGTAGCTTCTTGCGTTCTCGAGTTATCGTGCCTACAAACAAAACACAAACAGAGGAACGGAAGTAATCAATATACTTCCGAAATCTTTAGATTTCGTAAGTAACAAACAGAATAACAAAATCGACTGACCAATATACTTGAAAGATCTTCGATTTTTCAAGTAAAAAACAGACAGACACGCGTAAACATAATCTCCTTCACCTTCGTGGTGGAGTAACAAGGACACAAGGAAGTGAATAGTAGATAGGAAAAAACGACAGTGGAAACAGCGCACAAGAAAAACACAAGCAGCCACCATGAGACAGAGACAGAGACAGAGATGACAGACTCAGACTTGACTTGACTTTTGCAGTCCTTTATTACAAAATACAAAAGAAACAAGCATAACACAATTCCAGTCAAACAAGTTTAACAAAGCAAGAGGAATACACGAGTTACTAATTTAAAGAGTAAAATAATTCTATCTCCCTGCACCACACAAGATTTCAACTCTGCAACATTTCCTCAATTAAATCATTAACTCGAGAAAACTGTCAGTAAAAACAAAACGATTTTAAGACGGGGTACATACAGATCCTTTAAAGGCTAACAAAAGTACTGCATTCTTTGCGATCCGACCCCTGAAATCATTATCTTCTGAGTAATGTACATTATATCACGAGTTTTACTTCTGCAAGCAGGAAATTTCCAACTTTAATCCAAATTCTTGTAAGATACAGGCATAGAGTAAATACAATAACAAAAGGAAAAACAAAGAAAAAATTCTTGAAAATAAAATGCAAGGGAGTGTGTGGTGGAAAATAACTCAATTTCCACAAGTTGGATCAGCATTCAAACGGAGAATCTTTAATTTTTGTATATACGGATGAAGAACACTGCATGATTCACTGAAAACATTCGAATGGACTTCACTGAAACAGAAGCCTGAATCAATTCCTCTTCGACACAATTTGACATTCCAAAGAATGGGAGGGTGAGACATTTGGTAACTTAACTATGAGATGAAGCTGATAAGCATTAGGCAAAATAACTCAAACTGCATATGCGTGTCTACTTTGGGTGGGAGGGAGAGAATGACATAATCATGGCAAAAGTTTGCAGTGTTATCAACCAGGTCACCCTATTTCTATGGCAGTGAGAAAGACCTTTTTTCATAGTAAGACATTCCTTTTATCAATGTGTAGGTCAAAAGACTCTTTGGAAAGGGAAACATGACTGACAGCCACTTCAACTAAAGCACAGAAATTAAATTTATAAAGTACCCAGCAAACAACTATAATTGAGAATACATGAATATAATTTATTTTTTTCCACACCCCCCCCCACCCCCCTTTTTCCCCTATCAGGAAAAAATTGAATAACTTATATTACACATGATCACTATACCCCGTTCCAAGAGGAGAAAGATATCCCTTACACAAGTTCAATCAATGGCAGCGAGCACTCATAGGAGAAAGAATGCTGGATGAGGACCATTTCAATAGTGTCCCAGCTAGGTTAGTGAGTGTGTTTCCATTTTTTATATCCTGTTCATCAGCAGGTGTCACAAATCGAAAAGACGTGCTACCCGAGGCCAAAGATAAGTTGGTCAAGGTGTAGATAGAAGCAGCACCCAATGGGAAACACAATCCAGGTGCTCCTTGAGCTGCAGAGATGGTAGATCTTGGTAGGTAACAAGCTTGGGCCTGACACTGGATTGCAGATGACATTGGGTTGAAAGGAGACAAAAAAGACTCGAGATGTGACCCAGAGATCCAGCCCCAGAAGAGTTGGGGCCTCGTAGCAGCAGTTCGTGCAATCAGGTTTGATTCACCAATCGAGCTGTGCACATTGGAGGCAGCTGCAATGCTGCACGAGCCCACCTGCACCATTGAACACACGTGCAGATGACTCGCTGTATGACCTTCAGGGCCTCCGTTGTGCATTGTGCGACCACAGCAAGTTTCACAATGTATATGCAGAGCAGCAATTTGCGAATGTGGCCGGGGACATTCCCCAGGCAGGCAACCATGCAATGGCGACGTTAAGTCTTTTGCCCTCTCGGGGTTTGACTTGTCCAACCTTCTCTTCAGTGGTTTTTTCTTTTTTTCTCTCTCTCTAACATGCTCATCTTATTCTCCTCAGGAAGGGGTATTGTCATTATCATGTGTTGAATGCCCAATCACCCATCTGGTTCTCCCCATCATCCAATCTTTCAGTGGAAGTTGTTCCAAAGCCTCATTAGACGAAATCGAATACTGCATAGTTCAACTCCTCTCAACACTCCGAAACAAGCAATATAAGGTTAAGCATCTAACGTACATTACATGTGATAAATCAAAAATTTTGCCCTTTCCTTTCCTTCTTTTTTTTCACACCGAAACACATGCTAAAATCTCAGTTGTATGTATACTCAAAAACAATCATCTCATTTGGTATTTCCATGTAGAAGGGGCAACAGTATTTATCAGGGTTCCAATTTGCAATCAACAATTCTTTTACCATCCTCCAAAAATCCCATCTTGTCAAGAAAAATGTTGCATCATCTGTATAATATTATGAAAGTTTGCCTTCTATCTTCTTCTTCTTCTTCTTCTTCAATTTTTCATTACACACAGTTCCAGAGCAACCACCATTTTTATTTATTTATTTATTTCCAGCTAACTAAGCACTTCCATGCTGAGGAAAGATGGTCGAGTCAGTGTTAGAAATACCTCAACTTACTTAAGTAAACGTATAAGAAGTACCGCTTAATCAAAAATCATGCACCTGCCCAATTAATCAGAAAACAAATAAAACAGGTAATTTTGAATTGGCTTGTGGCATCATTGCACTATTTTTAATAATATAATTCTTACACTCTGCCGATTTAACATTCATTTCACATGCTAATGCCTCTGCACTGGGCATGATTCTTGTTTATCTTTTTGTTTTTGTTTGTACTTTTCACAAAATATTGAGGCATTTTACTTAAATTGCAGTTAGGCCAGTACCAGCTACTAATCAGTGAGAGTAATACAATTGCAACAGATGGCACAATTCTAATTCCGTGAATTTATTCATAATTGCTGTTGGTCCAGGCCATTCTTCCGCCATTCTGCATTATGGTTATGTAAATACCATGCTGATTTGCATCATTTATTGATTTTCCCTTACAGTTAACTTATGATTCCTAATATATTGTTACGGCTGTGGAAATTTGCAGAGCACCATATAGGTCCTTAGATCAGTTTATGCCGATAAGTCTGTGTTCAGATAGATTTCCCACCGTTGTCTAAAGGGAATTATTCGTGTCACCCGGCTGTGATCTTTGAGGTAGCCGTTTTTTTCTTTTACTATCGTTATTTTGGACCAACCACAACGCCAAACCACCAACCACCTTCTCCGCAACGCCAACCACCAACCACCTTCTCCACCACACCAACCAACAACCACCTTCTACACCACGCCAAACCACCACCACCCTTCTCCACAACCGCCTTCACAACAACGACATCTCCTCACCATCTCCTAATCCACATCTCCCCCAATAGATCAACACGAACAACATCGCCTCACCTTCATCTCCGAACGACGCCATTTTGGCGCCAGCCACGGCGAGTCCGCATTGCTGCAGGGAGACGCGGGGTTTCCCCTCGCGTGCTTCGCGCACGTCCGCTCGCCGCGCCAGAGTCGCTGTCTTCGCCACGTCCGCTCTGTGCAAGCTTCGCCTCGGAATTCAGATCAAGAGAGCGAGAGCGGCGGAGCCAGGGGGGGGGGGGGTCAGAGATCAGAGGTGAGAGTGCGGAGATCAGATCTCGTCTCCGGCCCTATATAAGGGCGAGCGGAACGCCACGCGCGGTCAGTCTGTGTGAGTGTCTGTCGGGGTTCGGAGCGCCTGAGCCTGGGCCTGAAGCCTGCAGTCGGTGGAGAAGCTGAGGAGAACGGAGGAAGACCGCGAGCTGGGAGAACGGCAAGCCTGCTGTGCCGCGCGGAGCTGCGTGTTCGTGTGCGGGACGTGGAGAGAGCCAGAGAGAGCTTCGCCAACCAGCACCGAACGGTCTGAGGTGATCGGGCCTCGGAACAGTCCGAGCATCGCTGAGGGACGGACGGGTTCTTAAAGAGAGCATCAACTCAGAAAGAGCAAAGACCCGTTCGTTCCTCTCAGGCATTGCCGGCTGGGGCCCGAATCACCAGGCCGCGGCTGAGCCGCGGTTACGCTAGCTGCGTGGGACGGAACGTCGCGGGTTGCCCAGCGAGGTGAAGGTAACCTGCGCGGCCCTCTTGAACTTCCTTCGGTCCTCAAAGCTCCTTGTCAATAAAGACCCCGAGGGTCCAGTCTACCCCCTGTCTTTGAGGGGGTTTCCTTGCTTTTCTTGGTATGAAAGTTGTGGCGCCGAGTCCGTTAAGTTAGAAACTGTGTATAAGTGACTAAAGAATAAATAAACGGTCATAGTTCCTTTGCATTGTTTTTGTTTGGCTGTATAAATTGCCTCGCGTCTTGTCCATACCCCCATCCATTGCATAACTGCATGCGTGTTTTGCATTCATGCTTGATTGTATACGTGCATGGTTGTGTACAAATAAATGTGCTTGTTTGAATGTTTTAACCCCCGGCCCACCAACCACCATCGCCTGACGCCACATACTCCCCCAGACCCCCCCGCCCGCCAATGAGCCACTTACAACCATGCACGTATACAATCAAGCAATGAATGCAAAACACGCATGCAGTTATGCAATGGATGGGGGTATGGACAAGACGCGAGCAATTATACAGCCAAACAAAAACAATGCAAAGGAACTATGACCGTTTATTTATTCTTTAGTCACTTATACACAGTTCTACTTAACGGACTCGGCGCCACAACTTTCATACAAAGAAAAGCAAGGAAACCCCCTCAAAGACAAGGGGTAGACTGGACCCTCGGGCTTTATGACATGGAGCTTTGAGGACCGAAGGAGTTCAAAGGGCCGGCAGGTTACCTTCACCTCGCTGGGGCAACCCGCGACGTTCCGTCCCACGCAGCTAGCGTAACCGCGGCTCAGCCGGGCCTGGTGATTCGGGCCCCAAGCCGGCAATGCCTGAGAGGAACGAACGGGTTCTTTGCTCTTTCTGAGTTGATGCTCTCTTTAAGAACCCGTCCGTCCCTCAGCAGCTCGGACTGTTCCGAGGCCCGATCACCTCAGACCGTTCGGTGCTGGTTGGCGAAGCTCTCTCTGGCTCTCTCCACGTCCGCACACGAACACGCAGCTCCGCGCGACAGCAGGCTTGCCAGTGCTCCCAGCTCGCGTCTCCTCCGTTCTCCTCAGCTTCTCCACCGACTGCAGGCTTCAGGCTCCAGGCTCCAGGCGCTCGAACCCCGACAGACACTCCACAGACTGACCGCGCGTGCGTTCCGTCGCCCTTAATATGGGCCCGAGAGACGAGATCTGATCTCTCGCACTCTCACCCTCTGATCTTCTGACCCCCCCCCCCCCTGGCTCCGCCGCTCTCGCTCTCTTGATCTGAATTCCGAGGCGAAAGCTTGCACAGAGCGGACGTGCGCGAAGACAGCGACTCTGCGCGGCGAGCGGACGTGCGCGAAGCACGGCGAGGAAACCCCCGCGTCTGCCTGCAGCAATGCGGACTCGCCGTGGCTGGCGCCAAAATGGCGTCGTTTCGGAGATGAAGGTGAGGCGATGTTGTTCGTGTTGATCTAT
>CM068958.1:11214714-11231201 GCA_035128595.1 Eptatretus atami | reverse complement strand
TATATATATATATATATATATATATATATAATGTCGTGGCCATGGTGTGGCGGAGGAGCCACGAGGGAACCGCAAGGATCTCACAAGGTCTGGTTTCTCTCCGGACTCACCGGGAATCGCAGGCCATCATACTCGAATAACTTTGTGTCGCGGTGGGTTGCTAATCGACCACGAACACCGATAACTTGACCACGCTACCCAGGGTCATCCGTTTGACAACCGTTTACCTGGGAACATGTGATTGCCCTATCGGGGAATCACGCCCTTGATGCATACTTACGTTACTTAATTTACTTACTGTATCAGGTGCAGCCGAGCGGAGCTGCCGCCAAGCATGCACCGGCTATTAAGCACATTTTGTGAAATAACATCCCGGAATAGCTAAGGTGTGGACCATGCTAGATCAATGGAGAAAAAGACAAAAATGAGCTGGGTACATTTCTTACAGGCAATTTTATTTAAATAAGCGAGGAAAGTTATGTTGCACAGTAAGGGTTATGTTATACAGACATAGCAGCCTTCTCCCAATCATCAGCAAGGTTATGGAATCCATCATCGCTTCAGACATTAAATCCTGTCCTTCTTCTCCAATGGCTTGATTTCCGATCATCAATTTGGTTCCAGACCAGGTCACTCTACCCTGGATATGCTGCTTCTGCTCTCCCAACAATGGATGGAGGTCCTCAATGCCAGACAGGAAATCCGAGCCGTATCCCTGGACATATCACGTGCTTTTGACACAGTCTGGCACCCTGCCCTGCTCACCAAACTCTCTTCCTATGGTATCCAAGGCCATCTCCACTCATGGCTTGCAGACTTCCTCTCCTGTCGCAGTCAATATGTGGCCCTAAATGGAGTTCTTTCATCCCCTCTTCCTTCCAGGCTGGAGTTCCTCAAGGTAGCGTTCTGGGCCCTGTTCTTTTTCTGGTTTTCATCAATGATCTCTCCGACTCTCTGGAAAATCCTCTATATCACTTTGCTGATGACTCCACCCTCTGCCGTACCATCGGTCATCCCTCAGACCGGCAAGCAGCAGCTTCTTCGCTCACTGCAGATCTGGATAAAATCACAAACTGGTCCAACACGTGGAACATGTCTTTCAATCCGGACAAATCTCACACTCTCACTATGTCTCTTCGAAAGGACCGTTAGAAAACCCACCCATCCACTTTCTCAACAATCCTCTGGAAGAAGTCCTTTCTTTCAAGCTTCTGGTCTCACATCTGCCATGACCTTTCCTGGAAAGCCACATTTCAAACCTCGCCTCCAAAGTCAGTCGCCAACTGGGAATCCTCCGTCGTGCAAAGTCCTTCCTCGCCCTCCTGAGCTCCTGACCACTTACAAAGCTTTTGTCCATAGCCTGATGGAGTACTGCTCTCCCCTCTGGGCTGGTGCTCCTGCCTCCCACCATTCTCGGCTTCACGCTGTGGAAACCAGGGCATTTCGGATCATCGGCATCTCCCGCAATGAGGCTGAGTCTTTGGGCCTCTCACTCAATCACCGCAGGTTGTCGGTGGTCTTTCTGTCTTCTACCGTCTCCTCTCCAGCCTTGCCCCCCTGCTCTCTTGCGATTTGTCCCCACCACATTTCCTCATGGTGCTCAAGGTCAGCCAACAACCCCCTTCTGGTAAAACTACCAAAATCACGAATCACTGCTCACCTTCACTCTTTCATTCCTCTTTTTCCCCGCCTTTGGAATAAACTCCCTCACTCTGGTCTTTCCATTCTTCCTCCAGGCTTTCAAAACAGCTGTTCACCACCACCTCTTATCATCCCCCATCCAAATCCTCGATCTTTTCTACCCCCGATAATCCACCCAAGCCCACGTCCTTCAAATTCCCTGCTTTCCTTCCTGAAAGTCCCTGTAATGTCCATCTTCTATTCCCCATGTTCCCGTCCATCCCTCTCCTTCCACAGATCTCCTAAGTGTCTGTTCCCCACTGTTTTGTCCCTCCCACTCCCGCCCCTCTTATCTCGTGCCCCCTTGAGTGTGTTGTGTGTTAGCTCTCACACGAGCCTCGACAGTATACAAAAAAAAAAAAGGATTTATTCAAATGTACAGCAAGAGAAAGCAAGGAATTTGTGGGTGTGGTAAAAGACGTACAATATTCACACAAGAAGAAGACAGTGCAGAATTATCCCAAATATTCATAGAAAGTCTTAACTTATGCTACGACAGGTGCCATCATACACACACAAACCTGAGGAAAGTTAGAGATAGCCCAGAGAGATAAGAAGCAGTTGAGGATTAGCGACCTCTCAATACCTAGTGCAGTCGGCAGACTTGCACAACCCAAAATGCTTAAGAAAGGGAAGGAATGAGAAATATTGAGGATGTCTAGGGTGTGGGAGTGAGAGGTGCGAGTGTACTGCAACATGAAGTGCAGCATGGTGTAAGAGGAAGATGTGAGGTGCGAGTTAATACGGTTCACTCATTGGGTTCGCTCAGGTTCACTCTGAAAAGAACGGAAAGTCACTCTGAAAAGAACGGTTGGTCGGGCTTGCCCATGCCTATTGCTCTTGTGCGTCCACAGTAGACGAGAGATAGAGGGTAAAGAAAGATGCATAAGAGAAAAGACCCTATCATAATAGTGTAATAATCTGTACGTGTAAATGTTGCCGTGGGATGCAGCTGAACTGAGTGTTGATAGAATTGGAGGAGCCCCAGCTCTTAGTAGTAACTCGTGATTCCGTGTTTGACCACGCTAACTCGCAGCGCCACTCGCTCAGCACCGACGCATGCCTTCCTGTGCCATCTGCCACTGCCTGCTTTCCCGGCGAGGTCCGAAGTCTGCCGTAGTCTCTTGTCTGGCAAGCTCTGGCATCTGGAAAGTCCTGACTCCAGGCGAATCTCTCTCCTGGTGTGTCCGCCGTCTGGCGAGTTTGGCGATATCTGACTAAACTGAGCTGAGTTTGCTCTTTTTATGAGCTCCGGGTGGGGGAGGATCCAAGAATTGGATCAAATGGAGCTGTTGGTAAATTCAAGCCTCCCGATTGGTCCATAGTGGTCGTAGCCATGCCCCACCAGGCCCTGAATGCAAAAAATGCCCTCATTTGTTCACTGACATGCCCACGCATCAGAGCTCCGACATTAACTTGGGGCCATGGTTGTCGGAATCGCTCTCTGGCTCCGAACATGTGCTGGCCTCCATTCAAATGTGGTGTTTTAGGGAAATCCCTACACTAACTGTATGTCCCAAACAAGCTCCAGCGCATGTTCGCGCTTCGAGTGATGCCCCGTAATATCCCGACCTTTGTCTCCTCAGCGTCCCTTGAGGCTGCACTGAGTTTTCAATGATTCGGTGGCGGTTGCAACGGTTGTGGAGAGGTGGGAGTACATTGTGGAATTTTGTAGTGAAGAGATTGTGTTGTGGCATTGCGGCAAAGAGGTGAAAGTTCCTTGTAGCAACGTCGTCCAGCGGAGAGGAAGAGATTTGTCCCTAACAGTGGCGTTTGTAATGAAAATTTAAGTGAAAGTTGTTGCGGGTATTTTGGTAGTCGTGTGGAGTGGTTGTGGTGACCGTGGTAGCAGCGTAGTGAGCAGAATGAAGATCGGAGGTGAGACAGCAGTTGGACATTGGTGCACAGTTTTGAATGGAAATGGCACGCATATGCAAATGAACCTCGATGTGCTCACTTACTTGGGTCCATTTTGTTTCCGTGCATGCTTGCTTTGCGTGTTTTGTGTGAGAGACACAAAGCGGGGCAAAGGAGTGGAAGAAGTGCAAAGATTGAAGATTGCTGACTTAACTAAAAGAGCCGTACGCAACGCATTTTTCACATTTACCTACTAGAAATATGGAAAGGACTCATTAATGCGTACTATTGAAATAACTACCTTGGGATCGCTGTATGTTATGTGCCATTGCCTTGGAAGCATGTGGTTTTACAGTACCGCAACACGATATTATATATATGTATGTATGTATATGTATGTACAGTATATATATATATATATATATATATATATATATATATATATATTCTTTTTTTTAAGTAGAAGAAGGCGCTTCACAAAAAGTAAAAACTCGATCGACTCCGCTAATTTGAGCAAAAAAGCGAGAGCAGACCCGGTCTCAGGCAGTTTCTCTCTCGCTTTTTGCTCAAATTAGCGAGAGTCGATCGAGTTTTTTACTTTTGTTGGAAGCGCCTTCTTTTCTTTAAAAAGTGCAATCCCAACTCTGCCCCAATCTTGTACTATATGTGTGTGTATATATCTATCTATATATATATAATATATATATATATATATATATATATATATATAATAATATTATATATACAACGGCCTATAATCCGGCTACTCGGAGGCTTGGGTTGGAGGAACGCTTGAGGACGGGAGCTCTGCGCTGGGCCGCGCTATGAGAGGGTGTAGGGCAGCCGGAATCATGGCGAAATCCATCTTATCCCTGTGTCGTAAGAGGCGACCAGGGTTGCGTCAGGAAGGGCATCCGGCGTAAAACCTATGCCAAATCAGTATGCGGATCATAACGGATGATCCGCTGTGGCGACTCTAACGGGACAGCCGAAAGACGAACAACAACATATATATATATATATATATATATATATATATATATATATTATATATATATATATATATATACCATAGACTCACTGATGACTCACCACTCACTCACTGACTGATGTTAAAGATCAGTGCCTTCTGGGTGACGTAGAAAGCTGAAATTTTGTGTGCCGATGGACATCGAAGCCAGTCCACAAAAAAAAATCAAAAAAAAAATCACAGAATCGGCGGACAACATCAAATAAATGAAATATATATCAAATGCAGGTGAGCCACCGAGGCAATGGTGGGAAAGATGGTTCATTTGCTTACACAATGTGTAAGCACACCCCGCTGGTATATAAAGCTCTTTCTAACCACTGAATGACTGACTGACTGGCTCACTCAATGAGTGATATTAAAGATCAGGACCTTCTGGGTGATGTGAAAGCTGAAATTTTGCATGACGATGGACATCGAAGCCGACATACCGGAAAAAAATAAATCGGAAAACCGCCGCAAAGCATCTGCAATGAAAATATAAATTAAAGAAAATAAATAAATGAAAAAAATAATAAATAAAATGTCGGTGAGCGACTCGAGACAATGGAGAAGCAGGGTAATTTTGTGTGCCGATGGACAGCGAAGCCGATACACCAGGAAAATCACAGAACCATCAGTTAATGAAAATATAAATAAATGAAAAAAAAAGGAAAAGAATACAAATAAATGAAAAATCAAATCCAGGTGAGTGACCAGAAACAATGGGAAGCACGTTATATGCTTACACAACGTGTAAGCACACCACATATATATATATATATATATATATATATATATATATATATATATATATATATATATATATATATATATATATTATTTTCATAACCACTGACTCACTCACCGACTGACTCGCTGACTGATATTAAAGTTCGTTACCTTCCGGGTGACGGAGAAAGATGAAATTTTGCAGCCGCCGGACATCGAGCCGATACAACAGAAAAAAATCACAGAACTGTCAGAAAGCATATAAATATGGAAATAAATAATTGAAAAAAAAGAAAGAAAAAATTAATGCAGTGAGCGGCCCAAGACAATGGGGAAACACGGTTCGGTGTTGCTTACAATGGTGTAAGCACACCTCACTAAATATTATACGTTATATATATATATATATATATATATATATATGTATATTATATATATGTATATAATATATGTTATATATGTATATATATGTATATATATATTATATATATAAAAATATACTGTACATATATATATGTATATAAATATACTGTACATATATATTATATATATATAAAAATATACTGTACATATATATATGTATATAAATTACTGTACATATATATATATATAATACTGTATATATATATATATATATATATTATATAATATATATATATATATATATATATATATGGCTCAATGCAGTTTTTTGTCACATCTTGGAATGTTGTAATCTCTTTCATTAAACTGTTTGAACGCCCAATCTAAGCCATTTAACGTGGTTACATATCTTTACCACATCATTGCAGACACTCTGTTGTTTAAATGCATCAGCAGCACCTTGCTTCATCATGTTGGCATTAAAGCCCTGTTCAACAATTAACAAAAATAATGGGTTGGCAAGTAGCATTCCCAAATGAACCCCTGATTCAGGAATTCAGGAAATTTCAGGAAACCAAGATTCAAGTCTCCATATCAGGTGTCAGCCCTGGTGATCTATGATGAGGGAGGCCTTCATACTAAATATGAGGAAGTTCCAATTATATTCCATCCATCCACCCATTGGGACCATACTCTGGCTATTGGGCACAATACTGGACAGGTGACCACTCCGACACAGGATACCAGCAAGCTGGCACTCATTTTGCCGACCACGGAAGGATGACAGGTAGAGTCAACCCCACCTGGTATTAATTCAACAGACAAGTGGGATTTGAACTCACGATCCTGGGATCCCAAGCCCACCACCCAAACCATTTAACCAAAACCAGGCATAAATTATATTGATGTCTGCTCAAGTCTTTGTCCTGCATGCGTTTTATGAATAAACGACTTCCTGAGCTTAAGATCCGTGTGAACAATCCAACTATATTTTATAAAACCAGTATCTTTATCATCGCCAACTACATGCCGGCATAGTGTAGACCTTTCGCTCACTCTCCTCTACCTGCCTGTTTTCACTTTTACTTCATGTGTCACTGGCAGGTGTGACCCATGAAAAAAGATTCCCGACTCCAGAAGTCGTCAATTATCGAAGCGTCATTAATCTCAACATCCTTTACTAAAGAAAGTCACTACATTTTACCCTTGAGATGGAACGATCACTGATGTTATATATTTTTTAATTTTTCTAATTGACGTAAGGACAGGAATGAACCTGACATGCACTTCGAGAGGTTTGGACGTGGACGAGGCTCATTAGGTGGAGTTGCTTTTTCCTGTATCTACATATCCTTGATATTGTTCACCAACACAGAGTCTGGTGTACAAGTCTGTTCACCAACACATGCACAATGAGTGAAAGTGCCACAAAGTTCAATGGAGAGTTGCAGAGCAGGCTGATATTCTCACCGTTGCGAGTTTTTCGATGTACTCATCCGGAGCCCCGAGGGATGCCAGTCCAATTTCCTGTGGTTAAACAAGGGGTTGATAAAGCCTCACACTTCAGCATCTGAACATACACATATATATACACACTCCACTGCCCTCTGAGTCTAAACTCAATCCCCTCCCCTCACCAGCACATTCTCCCATTACCAACATGTGAACTACCCGGCAAACGATATATCCGAATGGAAAGTTCATCAAAACAGGACAAAAACCAGGGGGTATTGGGGGCCAAGTAATGGATCCACCATGGCTGATCCATTTTTGGGGGAAATTTGAATCGAGGAATTCACGAACAGGTCGTTCGCAAAAAAAAAGAAAACAAACGTTAACTGAAAGAGAAGGCAGACATGTTGAGGACTAAAGAAAACTTCAAAAATTACTCTAACTGTTCCACATAAGGGATCATATTCAAAATATATGATTCTTTGGGGGAGGAGGTGTTTCCCAGAGCATCAAAGAGTGTCACAGGGTGGGGAGGAGGGTGTCAGAGCTACAGGCAGGCAGAAATGTCAACAAGTCACTTTAGCCAAGTCTCAAGTCTTTGGGGGCAAGTCTCAAGTCACCGTCGTATTACTTCAACTTGTGTAAAGTCCCACATTTACTTTAAAACTTTGCGGAGTACAAGCTATGAAGGAAATAAGACACATGGCTTCATTTATTGCAATGTAGGTTCTTAAAAGCTGTTCAATTCAAGTTTTTATTTGTCAGTTTCATACAGTGGATATCTGTTGCTTTGTTCCCAGAAAGAAAAATAAATTAAATTAAATTTCCTTCTCATGTCTAGTGTACTTACTTTAACATAATATGTACACTAGCATAACCCGCGCTCTGCGCGACATGTTCGGGTGGGTGTGTTTGAGAAAGGAACTGATGCAGACTATCAGTAGTAATTTTACTTTAATGCAGTAAGTTGAATACGATTTCACCGTTTCAGAACCATTTTATTTACTTTTTTGTACCATGCACCTCATATGGTCTTTGAGATAATGTAAGCCGAATATCACGTTACTCGAGCGCAGAACAAAGTCGAAGATAGCGCGACACGAAACCACAAACTCGGAAATAATATATAAGATGAGACGAGTCAGTAACCTCAGCTTGTGTTTAAATTGTTTACACGTATAACCAAAGCTTTCAATGTGGAATGGAAAAGAAGAATTAAATAATTTACTTGTTCTGTATATTTATTATGTACGTTAAAATGAAACGTATAATGAGGCGAATCAGGAAGGGGTTGGGATTCAAGGCAATTAGGAAGGGGGTGGGACGTTGTAGAAGCAGAAAGAGGGTGTGACACTGAGGAATCAATGTGCATTGGGGATTTGGCTGGAGAATATTTTTGGCCCAATTTGTTCATGAACCAGTTGGCCAAGCATGACGTTCACCGAATTTGTAATTTATTCAGGGTTCTGGCAATAACTCGCCTGCTCTTCGCGAATGATATCTCAGAATCTACTGTACAACGTCCAGCAATGACGATTGCAGCAGGGCAGATGGGTCCCCTGGCTTAATATTCTTCCCATGGGCAATGCACTTTGATGCCTTGCCCTGTGCAGGAAAACTTATTAACTTAAATTGTTGTCATGACATAATTTACAATTATTGATGAAGTCATGATATAATTTACAATTATTGACGAAGTTTAAATAACCCAAGTCAAGTGATATTTAAATCATCACAAAATTATTTTATCGGGTCAGGACGTGCACGGGGCCAAGTTTCCTCGATTCGACACGGGTGTTGATGACATTGTTTGAATAAAGTTATGCTTCCGTTGGTAAGACTGATGCATGCCACTTGGACACGGTGTGCTCTGTGCTTTCTGGAGAGTGGACATTCCTTTTAACCTTAGTGGAGAACGGTATGCGACCAGGTATACACGTACAAGGTTTATGTCATCATTGACCGAACTGTGGATGCCATCAACTGAAAATCATTTACCATTTATTTTAAACCCCCGTTTTAATTCAATACTTATTCAACGATTATTTTCTGAACATTGTGAACATGTCATGATAAAGTCAAGTCACATGTAAGTTGCAAGCAAGTCACAAGTCCCCTGATTCCAAGTCCCAAATTCGAGTCTCAAGTCAATTTTGTCAAGGTGCAAGTCGCAAGATTTTGCGATTTGAGTGCAACTTGTGTCCAAGTTGCCGACTCGTTTCTGAGTCGCCGTAAGCTTGAGTCCCCAACTCTGCAGCCAGATGACACCATCTTCATCGTTCATGGGCGCAGCCACCTTTGATTTCCCTCCACCACAACAGGACATTTCAATTTAGAACAACATTGCTTTTGGTTGAATTCATCCAAGAATGGTTGAGGTGCTGTTCAAATCATTAATTTTAAGCTACGAAAGGGTATTTTCGAAAAGGAGAAAGCAGGAAATTCAAGGAGAAATTTGTAAAATCTGGAGGTAGCTTAAGGGCACACTAACTCTGGTTGAGTTGTCAGATGTCACCAATAAAATTAACAAATGAAAGCTGATCAAATTTTTTTTAAGTCCATTTCTCTCATTCACAGAATCAGGTATTTTTTATATGGTGGGGGTCAAGCAAAGCATCAGCGAGCATCACAGGGGGTTGGGGCGGTTGTCAAAAGAGGAGTTACGTATTTTGTATACAGCCCCTAAGTTTCAACTGGAAAGTTTGTATGCTTGTTGTATTTGATAAATAACAAGAGAGTTCATAGAACACATACACCATGCCGTGTTTAAGTATATACTTCAATTTTAACAAAGTAATGGTTTTACAGATCGCTTCAAAAAAATCCAGAAGTTTAGCATTGTTGAAGCAGTCTTATACACTACCCAGACACACCACCCCAGAAACATGTCCAAGTACTAAAAACTGGAGGTTCTTCGAAGTATATGAAGGCGATTTGTGTTGTACGGTGTTCAAGTATTGTATATACAGTAATTCAATTTAAATAAAGGTTTAAAGAGGTTTAAAGGAGTATAAATAAATAAAATCTGGGTTTACTGCTCTTTTACCCAGAGTCAATTACAGCACTCCATTTAACACGTTACATTAGTTATTTGTAATTGTTGTAAGTGTGCTTTACAACATCCTTAACTAGAAGGGCGCTCTTCGACATCGTGACGTCAACAGATATGCATCCACCCACATTATTACATCATTATACATACTTGTACCAAGTTTGATTGAAGTCCCTGAACCCAGATTCAAAATATTAAATAATTCTGGCTGCAGTACCATGTTGCTGATCAGGTTGTAATTTAAAACATATATTCCTCATGACTACTAGATCATAGCTGTGACGTTTCACATCGATTGGTGAAGCGGTTAAAGACAAAGAATTTTTAAAAGATTTTCGATCAATCCGATATGGCTACCAGACCATGTGACCTATTAATTATTCATGGGTATCCTGGTATCCCCAAGGAGAGGAGGAGGAGATTCGGACCACACTCTGTGCAGAGCGTTGGTGCTACTTAAGCAGTCTCCTTGGCTATTGGGCACAATCCTGGACAGGTCGCACTCCAACGCCGTATAGCAGCAAGCTGGCACTCATTTTGCTGACCTCGGAAGGATGACAGGCCGAGTTAACCCCACCTGGTATTAATTCAACAGTTGAGCGGGATTTGAACTCAGGACCCTAAGATCCAAAGCCCACCACCCTAACCATTGAGCCAACAACAGGCATATCCCCAAGGCTTGGGGAACATTATACGTGAAGTTTCTCCTCGATCTGTGAAGCCGTTCTGGAGATGAAGATTTTTAAATGCTTGTTCTTCAAAAAACCATAGCTGCAAACCATGTGACCTACAACTGCATAGGTGGAGAACTTTATTTATCCTCATGGATAGGCGATCACACCTGTAAAGTTTCACCTCAATCTGTTCAATCATTTCAGAGAAGGTGATGTTTTTATGTAAAAACAATATGGCTGCCGAACCACGTGACCGATGACATCAATTTTTTCCCCTCATGCAGTATAGCCCTAGATGACCTTCAAAAATATTCACACTGATCACATAAAGCATTTGACATATGCAATTATGACGTCATAATGAAGCCATGGATGACATCAAAAAAAATCACACTCATTTCCCATGGGGAGTACTTCACATGTGCCAGGTTTCAATTTTTTAAAAGATACAGAGCAGTTTTGGAGATAGAGGTCCAAAGGTTTTCCTTTTTCCCAAAATGGCTGCCACACCACATGACCAATGACATCATATTGTCATTAAAACGTTTTACACTTGCAAATACAACGCATCGCTTCGCTGATGGGGACAAAAAGGAGGGGGGTGGAGAGAAAAAGGGAGGGAGAGTGAGAGGAGGCAGGTGGATGGTGAGAGGGGGGATGGGAGCAGGAGAGAATGAAAAAGGGGAGCTTGGAAGGGGGGGAGAAGCGAGAAAGGGAAGGAGGTGAGGAGAGCGACACTCCACCAAACATTATTCACTGCGAGAGGAAGGGGTGCATGAGAGACACACATGTACGCACGCACGCCACGCACACACACACACACCACACACACACACACACACACACACACCAAGAGAGCAACAGAGTTGGGGGTACAGAGTGCTGCATTTTATTAGGAGGGGGAGTGAGGAGGGGACAGACATGAGAGAAGGGTGGAGGGGAGCAGGAAAAAAGAAAAGAAGACATGTAAGGAGTCGAGGTGGGGTTCGCAAAGAGAACGATATGTGACGTTTAATGACCAAACACGAAAAAAAAAAAAAAACCAAAAACATGTCAGAACAGCTGTACACACAACAACACAACAGAGTTGTGAAGTAAATCCGCTGGGTCACATCTGCAAAAACCTTGATATTCCAGTTCCAGAAAATTTGTGGAAAAATGAACCAAAAGCAATCACTGAAACATTGAAGTACCTTCTGCTCACGTACAACCTTATGATCCCATCGGGCGTGAACATCAAAAACAAAGTGTTGCGACCAGATATCACACTCAGGTACAAAAAAAAGAGAAGAAGGCATTGCTAAATGAGGTGTTAATACCGGTGATCTGGGACTAAACTATGCAGAAATCAAGAAAATGACCAAACACCAATCCCTCAAGCATGAAGTGAAAAGATCCTGGAAGCTGAAGAATGCCAAAGTTGTTCCAGTGATGATGAAAGAAAACCTCATGGGAACGATGAGGAAAACCTCACAGAGATCTTAAAACCATCCCTGGGAATATTACGACAAATTAACTACAGTTGGAAGCTGTCCTGGGCTCAGTAGTGATCCTGAAGAGAGCCCTCGGCACCAAACTTTGAGAAGAGAAAACTTCAAAGCTTGGTCTATGAATCGTGACCCATTACCGAAATGAAGGTGGATACTTTGAGCCCACCCGAGGAGAACTCCATTCCACATTCTGAAACCCACATAAGTAGATACCAATCAACAAAGCACGCACGCGCGCAGCACGCACGCACGCACGCACGCACGCACACGCACACACGACGGTGGATACTTCGAGGGATCCATTCCACCTTCTGAAACCCGCGTATACAAAAAAAATTCACAGCTTGGTCCATGAATCGTGACCCCTACCGAAATGATGGTGGATACTTTGAGCTACCCTGGGAGGACTCCATTCCACATCTGAAACCCATATGTAGACACACGCGCACACACACACACACACACACACACACACATTCCAAGTTCCATTATGGTAATACAGTTTATATACATACACACACGTGCAAATGTCACATGCATAAAATCCACAAAAACGACAAACACAAAGATTTACCTTTATACATAGTTCTTTGAAAGAGGAATTCAAATGAGAAATTAGCAAAAATCAATTGAAAAATATATCAAGGAACAGAACACAAAATGTCGATCTGTGCTCTCCGCCATCACAAACACATGGTGGGATGGACCTTGTTGTTTTTATGTATGTATCGATGTCGGTGAGGGGTGGATTATATTAGATCGCACATATAGGTAAATCAAAACAACGTCCTGTAAAAATAAAATTGCACATTTTCAGCGGATGAGACACCTCTCGAGTTCCCAACCGCACGACATCGCAGGGCCCAACACAGGGGGAAACGTACATCTGTCTTATCGATGTCAGATTGAAAGCATGGGTACTTTTGCTGAAACCAACAACCAAGCGGCTTGGGAAGCGCTCACCAAGTGGCTTAAGCACTCGAGCAAGCACTCAAATTAAATGGTTGATAAGAAACAGCCCGTTTGGTACGCGATTAGCAACACATTGATCATATACCTCCCGGAGACGCCCAAAATGTCAAATATGTCCAAATTGGATAAATTAACACTTTTATAGGAGTCGGAACTGCTTGTAAGTATGATTCTGGGGCTTAAATTTTGTAATTCTCCTTAGTTTGAGAGATACTTGTGGTGATCGGATGTGTGGAAATGAAATACAGCAACGAACGCCGACGTCTACGGATATTTATAAGCATTGCAATATACCCAGCGATTCGTAACGATGATGAGCAAAATGAGTGAGGAAAGTGAAAACAACAACTTTATAGTTAGGAAATCGTTGTGGCCTGTTCCGAGTCAAGGCATGGTTGAGCAGGCCAAAAAACATGGCGGCTTCAGACCTCAGCGAGGTTACCCAGGAAATGCCTAAAGTCCCAGAGAGCGAGGTGGCCGAAGATCGCCTGATAAAGGATATAATTAAATAAGGCAGTTAACTCTCTTCAAAAGGGGTGTTTTAATTAACCCAAAATACCAAATTTTCACTCTTGCACTTCCTTGGAGTTTTCTTAGTGTACATGCAAAGTTTCAGGCTGCTGAGTTTTATAGTTTTGGAGTTATGCAGGAGACACACTGACACAAACACATTGATATTTATTATTATAGATGAGTAGTCGCACCCATAGTGAAAATTTCATTTCAATTGGACAAACGGTTGCAGTGAAAACAGAGAAAATTAGCACGGACGTACGTACGTACATACGGACAGACGGACGGCCAACCTGAAAACATGATGCCTCCGGTGACTTCATCAAGAGAGGTTTCATCACAAAAACAAAACAGTCGGCTAAGTTTCCTGTTTGCATGGATTTTCAATTTTGTTTGATTGCTCAGCAGGAAGACAGAGTAAAAAAAACTATCTCACTCCTCAATGTACATTTGCAATCGGGACGAATTCAGAGCAAAAGCATGGCAAAATAGCAGGTTTGTTTTCTGATTCATGGTCAAAATATAATATTCAATTTAAATAAGTTGCTCCTTGATCATAAACTGAGGAGCATAAACTGATAAGAGAGACAGACGAACGGATGGACACTAACTAATTGTTTAACCCCGCTTTTCGCTTTGCATGCACAGGGTAAAATGGATACCTATTTGAGGGACACCTTGTATCTATCAGAAACTCTACTTCAAAGAAAAAAAAACACATAATTTCATTGGCTATGGGTGACAATCGAGGACCAGTCACCATTCTGATGCAGGATAGTCGAATGAGAAAGCAGGAATCTGTAATTTGGTCAGGGTGTCGGTGATAGCTCGCCTACTCTTTGTGAAGGACACCGGGACACTTTAGCATCCACCAACTCATACTGGCAGATGAGACGCCCAGTTTGACATCCTTCCAAGAGACGACACACACATTGATGAATCACCCTGCCTGCGAAACACCGGGATGACAGTTTATAGCTGGGTCGGGATTCAAACCCAAGATAGACAGCTTCGAGGCGATGGTGTGTATCTCTCGGGCATCCTGCCATCAACAAAACATTTTCGAATACATTTTTGAAAAAATATATAAATATATGTCATTGTTCAAAATGAAGGCAAAACCAATTAGGTGTGATATTTATTTAATTGGTTCAAAAAAAACAATCGCCCAAAAAATAAATAACAATACTCAACCTCTTGAATGTAAAAACAATTGAATATGTTTTGTGTCTTTTCTGACGCTCCACAAATAAACCTCGTACTGTCAAATTACGCTTCAAATTGTCGTTTCGATTTTGCTATCACATGCAGCATTTCCTGAGAGTATCCAGTATGAGGTCGGAGCTGCCAAGTGGAGTCAAGTGGATTCACTTTAATAACCCTGGGAGATGTCTGATGGCGGATTCATCTCAGCTTCGATAGGTGTGAGTCGCTTTCAATCTGAACCGGCTACATAGTAGATCAATCCCTTGCTAGTCGAGTTGTGAACCCAAACTTTTCGTTTTTGGAGCATTCTAACAAAAACAAAAAGTATGCTCGACACATTTTTACTTCTACAACATCTAAGGCTCGAGGAAGAAGCGACACAAAACAAATTGCGTGCACACATGCAGACAGAGACCAAGCAACGCAGGACTTAACTTTAAACAATAACAGATAAACAAAACCCTTTGTACACCCCACAACAACAACATTACACACACATGCTCATCCAACAACACCCCCTCCCCAACACACACAACACCCACCACACACGAAGAGTGATACTTTGAGACCTAGGAGGGCTCCGTTCCGCATATGGAGATAAAACCAACAACACACATGTCTTACCCAGCCCTACTCCTGGAGTTTTTGTATATGGGATTTAAAAAAACGACAACACATTTTACATCAAATAGCTGAATTATAATTTGATATAACGTTACTTAACACCCAGTGAAGGCACTGATATCTCCTGCATTATGGTGTCATGGAGATGCATTGATGATGTCGCACAGGTATTATTTGTTTCGAGGATCACATATGTACTTGGGCAAATGGTTGACCAATTCAACAAATGTAACTATGGGGAACCCGAATTTTTTTTTAGGTTTCTCTATACAAAGAAAAGGCAATGTGTGTGTGTGTTGTTGTTGTGGTTGTGTGTGTGGTGTGTGTGTGTTGTGTGTGTGTGTGTCTTTGCTTGGTATCTCCATATATGGGTTCCAGAAAGTGGAATGGAGCCTCCCAGGTCTCAATGTGTGTGTGTGTGTGTGTATGTTGTGTGTGTGTGTGTGTGTGTGTGGCGTGTGTGCGTGTGTGGTGTGTGTGTTGTGTGTGTGTGTGTGTGTGTGTGTGTGTGTGTGTGTGTGTGTGTGTGTGTGTGTGCGTTGTTGTGTGTGTATGTGTGTTGTGTGTCTACATGTGGGGTTTCAGAATGTGGAATGGAGTCCTCCCAAGGTGGGCTCAAAGTATCCATCTTCATTTCGGTAAGGGGTCACGATTCACAGACCAAGCTGTGAAGTTTTCTGTTTTCAAAGTTTTGTGCCAAGGGCTCTCTTCAGGCTCATCACTGAGCCCTGGACAGCTTCCAACTGTAGTTTGTTTGGCATGATATTCCCAGGGATGGTTTTTAAGATCTCTGTGAGGTTCTTCATCATCAACTTTGGCATTCTTCAGCTTCCAGGATCTTTTCACTTCATGCTTGAGGTCTT
>CM068958.1:11174670-11209702 GCA_035128595.1 Eptatretus atami | reverse complement strand
CCCTCTTTTTTTTGTCCCCATCAGCTAAGCAATGGGTTGCATATGCTCGTATCTAATATAAAAAAGCTGAGTTTGTGTCTGTGGGTGGGTGGATGTGTGGGTCTGTGTAGGATTGGGTCATAAGTGCTGCTCATTCTACAGGCGACACCTGCCCCTCTCTCCCCAGTGTCACAAGCACCACTCATTAGCCAGGCCACTCCTTTCCCTCCAGCCATCCAGAAATTGCCTCCATCTTTTTCACTCTGCATTGCTTTGGTTGTTTATAGGCTTCTGATGTAAATTTGAAAACTGAACAACACAGCTTCTATCATTAAATGAGGATACCGTTTTGAGGAAACAAAGGTACATTTTGATTCCAACTCAAACGAGGTAATGCATGTTTCTCCCGCAGCGATTGCAACAGCGGTCTAACATACTTGGATGGCCCAATGAAGGTTCGTTACTTCTCAAATGCAGAGGAAAGAAAATAGTGATATTTCGTTAAAAAACAAACTTTTGGTTTTTGCCCAACTTTTCAAGGCTTATAAATAAACTGATGGACATGTAATATTATCATTAGAATTGGCTTGGTCGTGAAATACTTGCGTACATAATTAATTAGTCGTGAGGCCACCAAGGAAATTCCTAAGAGCTATTTCTCGTGGACATGTACACCTTAATGAAGTTGTGTACACATACGTACACTTTAAAGTTGTATGAAATGTACACGTTCACTTTCATACAACTCAACATCACCTCTGAGTTTATGTACATTTCAAAAACTAGTGCGGGCCCGTAGGGGCGTTCCCATAGGTGCGTGCCAGTATGTGCAGCTTCGTGCCTGCAGTATCAGGTCCCCAGAATCAATTGTGACGTTCATATCAAACGAAGAAGAAGAATTGTGACGGCCCCTCTCTCTCCCCCTCTCTCTCCCCCTCCTCTCTCCCTCCCCCTCTCTTGCCCCCCCTCTCGCCCTTCTCTCTCCCCCTCCTCCTCTCCCTTCTCTTGCCCCCCTCACCCCCCTCTCTCGGCCTTCTCTCTCCCCCCTCCTCTGCCCCCCTCCTCTCTCCCTCCCCTCTCTTGCCCCCTCTCTCCCCCCTCCTGCCCCCCTCTCACCTTTCTCTCTCCCCTCTCTTGCCCCCTTTCACCCCCCTCTCCCGCCCTTCTCTCTCTCCCCTCCTCTCGCCCTTCTCTCTCCCCCCTCCTCTCTCCCTCCCCTCTCTTGCCACCCTCTCTCCCCCCCCCCTCTCACCCTCCTCTCTCACCCTCCTCTGTCCCCCTCCTCTCTCTCACCCCCCCTCTCTCCCCCCTCTCTCCCCCTCCTCTGTCCCCCCTCCTCTCTCCCGCCCCTCCCCTCTCTTGCCCCCCTCCCTCTCCCCCCCTCCTCTCATCACCCCTCTCTCCCTCTCTCTGTAAATGTATTCACAAATGTCTACCAAGCACAACGATTAATTCCAACCTTGGGAAAAAAAAAACAGCTTTAAACCCTTGGGAAACAGCTGTTTCCCTTGGGAAAATTCAAACCTTGGGATTAATTAATAATTTGCATTATAATCAAACCTTGGGATTAAATAATTAAATAAATTAATAATTAAATAATAATCAAACCTTGGGATTAATTAATTAATTCAAACCTTGAGATAAAACAGCTTTCAAACCTTGGGAAACACTTGGGAAACAGCTGAAATGGATGAGGAAGAACGATATCAAACTTTGAAAAGGCACATATCAGGCCCAGTGTCGATTGTGACGTCATACCAAACGAAGAAGAAGAATTGCGACGTCAATCGTGCAAAAAAAATTAAATTAATAAAATAATTTTAAAAACATTAATTGTGATCATTCGTGATGTCATAGCACCGTGTCCTGTCATTGGTTGACAGATAAATGGCCGTAACTTGGGAACCGCTTGTCCGATTGATATCAAACCTTGAAAAGGCACATCGCGCGGGCCCCGGCAATATTCCTGGCAAGTTTTAATCCGATCGGACCGGCGGTCGTCCGGTTATTAATAATTTGGGAAAAAATGGCATGATAAGGTGAGAAGGTGGAACGACACCTTCAGCTGCCATATATACACCTTTTCAACACTGAAAAAGCAGTAAAATGGCCGTAACTTGGGAACCGCTCGTCCGATCGATATCAAACCTCGAAAAGGCACATCCGGGGGTCCCCGGTAATATTCCTGGCAAGTTTCAATGAGATCGGACAGCGCGGTCGTCGAGAAACGGCGGTCGCAGACAAACAGACAGACACACAGAGATTGCTGGAATTATAGATAGATGAACAAGGTACATTTTCAGAACAATGAAAATACTAATGATTAATATTTGACATCTTTAATTTTGTTTAAATGTCCATTTGTCAGCGTTTTGTATGGACTGTATGCTATCGAGATGTCCAGGGGTGTGTTCAGTTACCAAGCAGCTCAATAGCGCTTGCGAAAACAGCCGTTCCTTATGAACGGTTTTGAATGGAGTGCTTGCTTGAGTACTTAAGCCACTTGGCAAGCATTCCACAAGAAACTTTAATCTGAACACAAGCAACTGCACTTGATAACTAACAGAGGGAAGGGAAGGGGTGGGGTGGGAGTCCAGAGGGACTGTCATAGGAGGAAGAATGGGTGGGGCAGGTGGAGGCAGGGGAAGGGGTGAGGCGTAGGCCACGTCGGTGCGCGAGGAGGTATTGGTGGGTGGGAGGAGGCATGGGAAGGGGTGGTGGGAGTCCAGAGGGACTAGGGTGGGAGGAGGAAGGGGTGGAGAGGAGGGGTGGGAGGAGGCATGGGAAGGGGTGGGGTGGGAGTCCAGAGGGACTAGGGTGGGAGGAGGAGGGAAGAAAGGTAGGGTGAGTCGAGAAAAGGGTGGGATGGAGGAGGCACCCGGTGTTGCCCGGCAACACCGGGTACCCCTGCTAGTCAAATATATAAAGAAGAAAGTTTGTTTGTGTGTTTGTTTATTCGTTTATGTATTCAGACTCTGCAGGAACCAGTGCAACTAAAAACTTTGCATGGCCTCTTCTTTCATCCAGAGGAAAGTCGAGGGCTATGTTTGGATAAAAAAAAAATTGACCCCAGATAAAACCAGATAATTGCCTTTTAGGTTTCGATCAGGTCTTGTGCTTATTCACTCCCTGGTGGTTTTTTTTCCCCCCCGGAAGCAATCGAGTAATATATAGAGTGAGGATCGTATGTTGAGGTTGTAGCGATTTGTTGTCAACAACACAAATGAAATTATTAGTGTTTACACGTGTACCAGTTTTTACAAACATTGTTTTACACACATTTATTATAACACCTCCATGTTCAGGCCTTGAGTAAGTATGTTGCATATACACCGCCTCGGTTTTTCCCAGGAGTGATCGAGTAATATGTATTATGAAAATCGTATGTTGAGGTTGTAGTGATATTTCTTGTCAACAACACAAATTTAATTGTGAGTGTTAAGACATGTGCCTGTTGTTAAAAAAAACTGCTTTACACAGGTATATTATAACACTTCCATGTTCAGGCCTTGAGTGAGTATGTTGCTTTTACACTGCCTGGGTTTTTTTCCTGGGAGTGGTCGAGTAATATGTATTGTGAAGATATGTTGAGGTCATATGTATGCAAGCTAATAATTTGTATATTTATGTATTCCCTTGGTATGTTTCTCCCCTACCTCCAATCCTCCCCATCTCTGTACGATCAGTCTGTTGCTTTTTAAACTTGAATCTACTGCGTCACGGAGATCAGCATGATAACATGCCCGCCGGAGCACTTCTGGTGGCTTTACTCATGCTAATACAGATAGCTCTGGAAAGGACCCATTTAGGGAGCATTGCACCTCGGGATTTATTATAACACCACTATGTTCATGCTTCCCCATCTGTAACCCTCCACTTTTGTTGAACGGCAATTACACGGGTTCAACTACTTAATTAGGGTTAATAATTCAATTTTTTTTTAATTAAAATTTTTTTATTTTGCATTCCCAGATTGTGAAAACAAACTTTGCGTCCAAGTGATCTGTCTCTGGGCTACCAAGTTATTTTCGAATCTGACTTAGTCGACTTTCAAAGGAACTCTCAAGGGAACACTTTTGTTAAGAAATAGCTTAACCTACCTCAATTGCATTCCAAATATAGTACTGCCAAATGCCACCAAAATAAAGACACCTGATGGGCAGAAACAAATCAGATGCAATAAAAATGGCAGTCTACAGGTCACTTCAGACTCAAGAGTAGACACAGGCTCAGGTTGAGGATCAACGTGCAAGACAATCAGCCCCTAGGGGCAGCATGTTGGGCACCTTTAGAAGATTAAGCATTTCAATACAATTCCAAGCACATTTTGCAATGTCCAAGATTGGTAATACATACAAAACCATAAGGTCAACATTCCCCAATTTGTCATGCAGGAAATATTTAAATACATGTTTAATTGAATTTTCCCGGGCACCGCTGGATGGGTACTTTAGCTCGTATTATATATTTGAAAGAATTTGAAAGGTGAATAGGGAGGAGGGGTGCTTGATATGAAAATTGTCCATAAAATAATAATCATAATAATAATAATAATAATGGGACAATAATTGTCAATAAAATAATAATGAGTTGATTGTCACATATATATGCAATGCGCATACCATGAGAAGTACTTTGAAAGTGCGTGCTTAAACATTACATTGAATAAGAAATAGATTCAGATAGATAGACATAGATTCATTGTGAATAGAGAGCCCTAAAAACAACATTTTGGTGTTGAAATGAAATGAGAGAATGAAATTGGTGGCATGGTTTAAAATATCCATAACCATTCTTTAGATACTCACAATACTTTGGACAAAGATTAATTAAGGGTGTGGATTGCAGTTGGGTAAAAGCTGTCGTGCAAGCGGTTACAGTTGGTCTTGAGGGAACGATAATGTTTACCCGAATGGCGAAGTTCAAAAATGTGGTGTGCTGGATGAAACACAACCTCCATCATAATTACTCTCTTTTAAAATCTCAAAATGACTCATCCTTTAAAATAATTTATAACATCTCAAATAACATAGTAAGCACCAACAGGTAAAGTATATACAGGTACTTCACTTGTAGTCCTGAATCTTCACCCCTCCCTAATTCTTTAAAAAAAACATGAGTGAAAAGGACTGCTTCCACTTCCTCCATGGTCCAAATGATTTCACCTTCTTGGGGGTTTGGTTGGAGAATATTTTTTTTGACCCAAGTCATTCATGAACCGGTTGGCCAAGCCTGATGTTCAACTGAAGGCGATATGGGAAAGAATTTGTAATTTGCTCAGGGTTCTGGCAATAACTTGCCTGCTCTTCACGAATGACATATTAGGATCTTCAACGTCCAGCAATGATGAATGCACCATGGCAGATGGGTCCCCCGGCTTAATGTTGTTCCAATGGACAATACACATTGATGCCTCGTCCTGCATGTGAAACACCAGGGTGACTGTTTATAACTGGGGTGGGATTTGAACCCAGGCTACACAGCTCATAGATGAGCAAACACAGCCCGAAGCGATCCTGCCAGCATTTTGTGAAAGGTCTAATAAAAGGATTACTCGATGGGTTGGATTGTTCACGTTCCCATCTGAACGTGTCAATTGTTCTGTACAGGGAACGCATGTTCAAACCCAGATTCATATATACCAAGTATTTGTCCATCGTCTACTGATATCCTTGTAATTCATAAAAATGAGAATACATTGATGACTGCTCATGTATTTGTCATGCATGTGGTTTATGTACAAGGTTCGCCATGAGCCTTAGGTCAACGTGGAAAATAAAAGTTTTGTCAGAGATCGTTTTATTCGCGATATCCTCAGCCTACTTGTCATTGAGTAGAGAGAAATGTGTGTTTTTAAGAACACAATTTGTATAACAGATGTACCTGGGAAAACTTGGCGAAGTTCGGATCGGCAAAGAGGGGCACATGACCCAGCAGCTCGTGGCACACGTCCCTGGGGGAACAAATGGGAAGGGGAACTGAAAAGGTCAAGCGTGCTCGGAATGTCACATCAAATCCGCAGAGACAACATTTGATAGACAATTTGTTGTACATTACGTGTCATCAATCCATTCTCTCATCCCAAAACAGTTTGGCATTTCATGATGGCTGTTGAATGGACCCATAATATGTACTGCTTTCTTTCTGCAAGTAATTATATGTACAGTTTCAATTTTTTATTCATTTAAATTGCTTATATATTTATTCATTCATTTCACTTATTTATCCTTTCTTATTTCCTCATTTATTTCTGTATATAAATATACAGTATACGAGGGTGGTTCAATTTTTATCTGGACCTCCATTTATATACAGATTTATAATTTTTGAACAAATTTGTTTTTACAATGGCAGCTTCAATGGTAACAGTGCTGATTACAAGTTTCCCCGCCTTAACGCACTTGCTGAAAACCAAGATGGCAGCAAGCGAGACGAGAAAGATGGTGGAACGACGAATAATTATGAAATCCATTGCACGGTATGAGATTCATTGCCAGTTGAGTTTACATTGGAAAATCTTAGCTTTAACTGAAAGTCAAAAATGCCCAAAAAAAATTATAATAATAATTGAAAGTATTTAAAAATTTGAAAATTGGAAAAATATATTTTTTAAAAAACATTTAAATTCAATAATTGAAAATTTGAAATAAAAGAAACTGAAAATATTTTAAAAATTGGAAAAATAAATAATTAAATTATCAAATAATTGAAAAATTAAACACTATTTTAAAATGGAAAACATTAAGTAATAATTGAAAATTGAATAAATAAATAAATAAATAAATACCAATTAAGTAATTAAAAATTGGGGAAAAATTAAATAATTTAATACATTTTTTTTTTTAAATGGAAGGAAAAAAAATTCTTCAAAAAGCGGGACACCACGACCAAACACTTAATGCCTCCCTTCCGGGCACCATAACTACCTTCCTGTGGCATAGACATGTGGTAAGCCTACACAGTTAATATCGATGTTGGATTCCGGTTGCCTTTTATGAATCATATGAATCCACGAAGGACAAGGTGAAAAACCCCATGATCTTTTTAGCAGTTTGACTTTTAAACGCTCCACAAAATTACTATTTTTCTCAAATGTTTTTTTGACGGAATTTTTATACTTTGTCCTTTTACAATGATTTAACCATTTAACGGAACAATTAAATCGCTGTTAATTTATTTGACTACTTCTATGTCGAACTAAAGACTCGCTGATCTACGCTGGGAATAACAGCTGTGCATGGTGTTGTGTCTTCGCATCGGTTCTGTTGCAGGCAACGTTGCCCGACAGTCGTCGGTGCATAATCTGGTTATTGAGACGGAACACAGTGCAGATGCCAGGATATGCCGTCGCTAAGTGCTGGAAAAATGTGACGCCAATTGTGAGCCTTTCGCTTCCACCAGACTCCTCGCTGGACCCTCAGGCAGTGCCTCTTCCTGCACCAGCAGATGATCATCATGACGGGCCAACAATGGATGTGTGTCCTTCCCTGCAGAAACACATCGATTTACGATGCCATGCCACTGCTCTGATGCAACGTTCGATATGATTGTATACAACGAATGGTAAATTATTTCCACTAACTAAGCTTTACTACACCTGCTGAGACCTTGCTCTCGCTGTTCTTGCTGCAATTCCTCTCCTTGCGCTGCGGTGCATCAGTTTGTCGTCGTCCACGAGAAAGTTATGGATTTCGTGAATATTTATTCAACTTTGTCGCTGAAACGTCAGGCTTGAACTTTCCTCTGCTGAGCGATGTTATGTTTGTGAAATAGTGGAATTTTCAGTAAACAACTTCAATTCCCTCCCCTCCTTCCCTACCTCATCTTTTGTCTTTTCCAAACCACACCCCATCGCTTCCTCCTCAAATTGCAGACTCTGTTTTCCTTAACCTATTGTCATTCCATTCTTCTCAATTTAATTTGAACAAGCCAGATTCGATCAGATATTGGGAGCTAAGCAGACTAACCCGGTTAGCAGTTGGATGAAAGACCCCCATTGAAATCCAAATATTGTAAACTAATGGATAGAAAGATAGGTTCGTTGGTAGCATGCTCGTCTTTGAGACGTCTCGACAGATATGCGTGTGTCTCTGTCCATGTCATTTCAGACTGGTTAGGTCCATTGAAGGAAGACAGCAGAACCATCGGATACGATGTAATCTCTTATTCAGGAATGGTTGGTGGTCCTTTGGCGTACTGAAAGGGTATCTCAGGTTCACCACTATAATTCGACCGCAGCAGTCACTTTCCCCACTCCACCCTCCTCCTTTGTGGAGCCCTTTCCCTGATGACATTCTGCATAGTCCTGGTGCAATAATGGATGATGATGCTGCACCTAGGAGCACTCGTCCTTTGGATTAGGATGTTAAGCTGGTTGTTGCACAGCATTTATAGTCTCTACAAGCGTCTAAGCTCAGGTAGGAGCTCATTGACAAAGGGCACTGGGTTTACAGACTACTAAGGGGAATGCTATTAGGGAGGGATTGACTTACAAAAGGACTAACACAAAAACGAGGAAAAATGGTCTAGGGAGAAACAGAATAGGAAAGAATCAGCTTGTATAAAAGAGATGATGGCTGTGGATAGCTGATCACATGAGGTTGTGATGGTCAGCATATTTAAAAGACTGTAATAAGGATGAAACAATGGGTGTACTGGGATGATTCTACAATCTGAAAAATAAGGGGACCAATGAATGCAGGTGAGCAACCAGTCTGAACTTTGAGTGATAACAGATGAGGGTTTGTTGAGAAATGCATGTGACCTGGGAGGGTAGAAGGGGTATGGGGGAGGCAGGGATGGAAGAGGGCATGAGGAGCAAGGCCAGTTATAATCTTGTTATTAGAGACCACACCCACCCTCCCCCTCCAACCTGACACTGGTGGATAGTAAGAGCCCTTGGGAATCTGCCTTCTGTCCATATATCATTGGTGTGGAAGACCTTGTTTCCAAGTGCCTCAAAAGGAGCAAGGTGTGGGAAGCAGCAGCTCCAGCCCAGAGCAGGGAACTGTGTATGAAAGCCTTGTACACTGTGATGAGCTCAGTGCGGCTCAAGGAAGACAGCTCGATGGATGCCTTTGATGCTAGTTTGGAGATATGATCCTCCCATGAAAGGTTATGACACACAGTGAGGCCAAGATGTTCCAGGGACTGCTTCTCTTCCACTGGCTCTCCAGAGAAGTATATTGGATAGTTTGATTGCTGATCTTTGTGGCGAGAGAGTGAGAATGTGCGACTTGCCAGGATTGAACATCATGTTCCAAGTATCCGACCAGCAATTCATCTTGCCCTGGTCTAACGAAAAGCGTTTAGCAGCAGCCAGCCATTCACAAGTGTGAATGTGTCGTCATCAGTAAAATGAGGAAATTGGTTTTCAAGAGAATCAATTACATTATTTATACATGTTCACGAACCTCTTGGCCAAGCTGTTAGCATGGCCTACTATTTCATCGCTCAATCCAACACGATGTAGACTCAAGCTTGATATGTACACACACACACACACACACACACACGGAAGCTTGTCCTTTTAGTAATAGATCACACACCCCACAATAAAAAAATGGAAAGATTCTAAATAAAAAAACAAGAAAAACGAGCAGAGATTGCAAACCCTCACCAGGACTTCTTTTGAGTGGAGTACTTTTATAGGTTTTCAGATAACTCCAATATGGCTGCCAAACATTGTGACCTATGATGTCATATATATGTGACTCGTTTGTTCCTCATGGATAGGCGATCATACATGTAAAGTTTCGCCTCGATCTTTTCAGCCATTGCAGAGAAGATTTTTGAAGGTTTTTAATTTTATTTTTTAAACAATATGGCTGCCGAATCACGTGACCGATGACGTCATGAATGTTGTTTTTCTGTGGACCATTTTATCCCTAGATGACCTTCAAAAATGTTCATACTGATCGGATGTGGCGTTATACATATGCAATAATGATGTCATAATGAGGGCAACTATGACGTCATAAAAATCACACTCATTTGCCAAGAGTACTTGCTATGTGCCAAGTTTCACATTTTTCCTTGGTGTGGTTTCAGAGATACAGAGGTCCAAAGTTTTTCAGTTTTTCCAATATGGCTGCCACACCACATGACCTATGACGTCATAATTATCATTGTAACATTCTGCACGAGTCGTCACACCAAAAGTGAAAATTTCGTCTCAATCTGATAAGCGGTTGCAAAGAAAAATACAAAAGTTCTGTGAGGACAAACAGACATGCAGACAGACAAACAAACAGACCCAAATGCAATCAATACCCTCTCCAAATCCTTCGGCAAGGGTAAAAATTCATACGTAGCCTGTGGCTGCTGGTTGCATCATTTTTTTTTGTAGAAGCGTGGTTGTGCTGCTAATGCAGTGCCCCTGTTACCAGTAAGTCAGTACTTGTTTTGCCGACCTCGGAAGGATGACAGGCTGGGTCAGCCCACCTGGTGTTATTTAACGTGACAAACAGGGGCTCAAACTCAAGACCAAAGATCTTAAGACAGCCACCTTAACTGTTAAGCCAACACCAGGCTTTAAAAGTGCAATCTCAGACTGTTTTGGCGATTATCGATGAAACATGAGAGATTATTTGCTGTCTCTTTCACAAGTTTTTGTGCTCTAACACAGTTTAGCCTTCCTCTAGTGATGTTTTTTTTGTGTGCATAGTCGAGGCTCGTGGAAGAGTTAGTACTCGTACACTGAACAGATCAGGATGAAACAGGACAAAAGGAACAGCAGAGAGAGAGAGAGGGGGGAAACACCAACAGCAGGATTGATGGCCAAGACAGAGGGACAGAGGGACAAACAATGTGGGGAGAAATGGGGGGAGGGGGGCAGGAGAAGATGCATGGGGTGTACTATAATGGATACAGAAGTGAACTCTCAGAAGGGAAAACACAAAATTTGTAATG
The DNA here is from genome assembly GCA_035128595.1 of Eptatretus atami. Lineage (NCBI taxonomy): Eukaryota > Metazoa > Chordata > Myxini > Myxiniformes > Myxinidae > Eptatretus > Eptatretus atami. The sequence goes on along the minus strand of CM068958.1, from coordinate 11,198,812 downwards.
AGGAGGGATTGGAGTGGGTTAACGAGGGTAGAAAATATCATGGTTTTGGATTGCGGACAATCTGAGATGGTGGCAAACAGCTGTCTTGAAGACCTAATGGAGAGAATTAGATTGAAGAATATGTGGAAGTTGGTTCCACAGGTGGGGGAAAAAAAAGGAACAAATGAGTGGAGGTGAGCAGTGATCCTGGATTTAGGTAGTTTCACCAGAAGGGGCTTGATGGTGGACAGTGTAAGCCCTGAAGAAACCTGTGGGGGGAGGGGGGGCATGGAAAGAGCAGAGGGTGCAAGATCACATATAGGAGGTGGTAGAAGACAGAGACCACTGAGCTGTCTGCAATGATGAAGTGATAGGCCCACACTCAGCTTCATCACGGGAGATTCCAACGCATTAGAAAGCCTTGGTTTCTATGGCATCAACCTGAGTAAGATGTGAGGCAGGAGAGCCAGCCTAGAGAGGAGAGCAGCACTTCATCATGCTGCGGACAATGGCCTTGTAGGTGGATAGGAGTTCAGCTGTGCCAAGGAAGGACTTTGTATGACAGAGGATGCCCAGTCAGTGGCTGGTTTTGGAGGCCACTTTTGAAATGTGGTTTGCTAAAGAAAGATCATGGCTAATAGTGAGACCCAGGAGTTTGAATGACTGAACTTCCTCAAGAGGATTGTTAAAAAAAGTAGATAGGAGGGTTTGCCATATTGTCCTTTCTGAGAGAGACAGTGAGAGTGTGAGATTTGTTAGGATTGAAAGATATATTCCAAGTGTTTTACCAGCTTGTGATTTTTTTTCAAGGTCTGATGAAAATGAAAAGGCCACAGCCTGTCCTCAGCAAATAGATAAAAGGAATTTTCCTGAAAGTCAGAGAGATCATTGATGAAGACCAGAAATAGGAGTGGGCCTAGAACACTGCCTCAGGGCACTCCAGCCTTAACAGGGAGAAGAGATGAAAGGATTCCATTGAGTGCCGCATGTTGGCTACAAGGGTAGAGGAAGTTAGTAAGCCATGTGTGGAGTTGGCCTTGGATGCCATAGGCAGAGAGTTTGGAAAGGAAGGCAGGATGCCAGACTGTATCAAAAGCACGAGATATGTTCAGAGACGGCCCTGATCTCATGTCTGACATTGAGGGCCTCCATCCATTGTTGGGAGAGTTGAAGCAGCACGTCCAAGGTGGAGTGACCTGGTCTGAAACCAAATTTGTGATCTGAGATGAGGTTGTTGAAGAAAAGGAAGAATTTAATATCGACTGCGATGATGGATTGCATGACCTTGCTGATCATTTGAATTCGGCTGAAAGGTCTGCAGTTAAGAGGATCAGTTTTTGCACCTTTTTTATGTGATGCAGTGATGTTTGCGGATGGAATGCAGTGATTTCCAAGCAGATGGAAGGTGACCTAGCGCAAATGACAGGGTGAAAATGGTAGAGAGAGAGAGGATAGTACAGCAGGTTTTTAGGACACATCAGCTGATGCCATCCGGTCCAGTAGCAGAGTCAGAGTCAAGGGTTGAAAGAGTCTTTTTCCCCTTCTCAGGTGCAAAAGACGCAGTCCAGGAGCAGTTGGGTATGGCGGGGAAGGATGGGTACTGAGAATGAAGGGTTGGAGACACAAGACCTGGAGCAAACACAGAATTGAGGCATTCAGCCTTCTCATGAGCAGTCAGCTGTGGTGCCATTTGAAGAGTGGGAAGGGATGGAAGGGGAGCATACACCAGAGACAGACTTAATAAGGTGCCACCAGGTTTTAGAGGAGGGAGACAAGTTTGAAAACAATGAAAATGATGGTGTCAAAATGTCAATATAATGTACTCATCCATTGCAAAATTGCTCATATTTGCCATTTGAACTTTGGGAACCACAATTAAAGTTATATTCCCCTGATTGTGAATGCGACCTCCCATTGCACTGTGACTCCAAACACTCATCCAAAGCAATGGTAACAAACCAGGTGCGTTACCATGGGGTTCCTGACGACAGTGAAGTAGACATTTGGCGCTTTAACACCCCCACATCCAAAACATGCTTCTGGTGCTTGCGCACCTATATTACAAAAACCTCGTGTATTTTCATTATATTTGAAATGACTCCTGATTTTTCCGATCAAGGGGCTGACGTCAAAACCCTAAGTGGACAACACAGATCTCACTCCTCATCATGGGCACCACCAGCTGACGACAAGTAAAAAGATGACAAGTACCGGTGTAATCTCAAAGGTACTCACGGTTCAGGTGTATACATTGGCTTGAAACTGTGCCGGATGTACTGCGTTGAGTGGAACACGCGAAAGGCCAGGCCGGCGAGAAAGTCCCGGGATGACAAGAGGCCTGCCACGGGCCGCAGCTGGAAACCCGTACAAGCTGGAACACCAGAAACATTCACAGATTCATGAGCACTCATGCCACAAACTGCTCTCCAAGCAACACTTTCTCATTTCAGAGCAGACAATCTTACCGAGTTGTCGTTAATGTGGACATCTAATTATTACATGTCTTAAATATAGGTGGTGGTGGTGTGGGTGGGATGGTGTGTGATACATATATGTGGCAGGAGGTGGTGTGGGAGGTAAAATGAGAACATTTTAATTGAGAACAGAAAAGATCATGACACTCCCTCCAGTCCTACTAAAAAGCTGTCCTTCGTCTCCTCATGCTTTTCCCATGCCATCCCTCACCCATCCCTCACCTCCCCCCCCCCCCCCCCCCCCCCCGTGCCCCCTCCCACCTGCTCTCTTCTATTCTGACTCAACCCCTCATGTGACTTTCCTTTCTCACACTATTCCACTCATGTATGATATCTTTGTCTCCATGTTCGCCTTTGATCCTCCATCAGTCTGAGAACCTACTGCCCTCTATCGCTTAGGATCTACCACGATCCTGACCTTTTTACAAAAAAAAGAATGATTAAAAATAACAAGAGAGAAAGCATGAATTAAGAATTGGGCTGGGAGGAATGGAGAGATAAGGGAAAAGGGTGAGAGATAGAAAAAAGATGGAATAGGGAAGTGTCAAGTTGTATGTATGGAGCATATACAGGGGGTTAAAACCTTTGTGTACATAGACCTTTGGCTTTAAGGTCAAGGCCTTTGGCCACCTTTGTGTGTGTAATTCATAGACAGACAAACACATTCTTCCTTATGTCGCTGTCCTGCACAAGTACCTCCATGATAAAATCACATACTCTTTTCCAAGAGACACTGTGGCATCTTTAACGTCCACCAGCTAATGTGAACAAGTGGGACATCCCTGGAGGACATCTGAATGAATGTGGAGTGTGGAAGGAGTAAGAAGAGTAGCCTTTTGTGGGAAGAGTAATGTATTAATCGAAAGCAATGTTTTCACACACAAATTCCAGAATAAATTGGGAGTTTTGAGAGCTGAGATGTGCGTGAACGGAAGGTATTAGGTAGAAAATTCGGACTAAAGTTAATCCGCTTAAGAACCAGGATCAGCACCATGGAGTTCGTAAGACGGTGTGAAAATGGCACAGACATTTGATCCGGAATAACTTTCTCTGAGGACGCAACGCGCAATCTAAGGATGTAAAGACAAAACATGATTTGCTCTTCCAAAGGATTCCAAAGGATTGACTCTGCTCTTCAATGACATTTACTCTTCCGCTATTCCATGAACTAAGGTTTTGTATGAATGACCTAAACATGTGATTTTTCACCAACACATGCAGGCGTGACTTGCAATCCCCACCAATTGTAGAGAGAAGAATGCACCAAGGATAGATCGTTACCAGCACTGAGAGTGAGCCAGAATGTTACCACATTTCACCCAAGGCCACTTCTTGTCTGCGTGTGTCTGAAGTCAGTCGGATGTTGTCTAATGTCACTGTCTGCATGTAACAGCTCCTCCATGAACCTTAGAACCCACACAAAGAATGAAGTCAATAATTCTGATGAAACTTGCCTGATTGGATTTGGAGCGTTCCTTTAAAGAAGTTATTAAAATTAACTTCAGATTTTAAATGATCCTTTAATTTCTACTAGCCGTGCATACCCATCAGCGAAGTCATGGGTATGCATGGCTAGTTTAACAAATAAAATTAAAATAAAGAGAATGTTGCACTTCCCAAACATATCGCATGTCGATCGGTCGGTCTCATTGAGGATGAAAAATGAAATGAAACACAAAAAATAGTGATCGTTAAAAAAATGTGGTGGTGGTGGTGTTTCACGACTACTTCCCTGTATACCATTATATATTTTCCAACGAGCAAATACAACCTGAGAGAGGGATAGGGATGGGAGGGAGAGAGATAGGAGTGGGAGGGAGAGGGAAAGGGATGGGAGGGAGAGGGCTGGAAGAGAGAGGGATAGGGGTGGGAGAGAGGCATAAAGGTGGGAGGGAGAGGGATAGGGATGGGAGAGAGAAGGATAGGGGTTAGGAAGAGAGAGGGATAGGGGTGGGAGAGAGAGGGATAGGTGGGAGAGAGAGGATAGGGATGGGAGAGAGAGGGATAGGGTGGAGAGAGAGGGATAGGGGTGGAGAGAGAGGGATAGGGGTGGAGAGAGAGGGATAGGGGTGGGAGGAAGAGAGGGATAGGTGGGAGAGAGAGGGATAGGGGTGGAGAGAGAGGGATAGGGGTGGGAGAGAGAGGGATAGGGGTGGAGAGAGAGGGATAGGGGTGGGAGAGAGAGGGATAGGGGTGGAGAGAGGAGGGATAGGGGTGGAGAGAGAGGGATAGGGGTGGGAGAGAGAGGGAAGGGGTGGGAGAGAGAGGGATAGGGGTGGAGAGAGAGGGATAGGGGTGGGAGGAGAGAGGGATAGGGGTGGCAGGAGAGAGGGATAGGGGTGGCAGAGAGGAGGATAGGGTGGCAGAGAGAGGGATAGGGGTGGCAGAGAGAGGGATAGGGTGGCAAGAGAGGATAGGGGTGGAGAGAGAGGGATAGGGGTGGCAGAGAGAGGATAGGGGTGGCAGAGGAGAGGGATAGGGGTGGCAGAGAGAGGATAGGGGTGCAGAGAGAGGGATAGGGGTGGCAGAGAGAGGGATAGGGGTGGCAGAGAGAGGGATAGGGTGGGCCTAGAGAGGGATAGGGGTTGGAGAGAGAGGGATAGGAGTGGGAGAGAGAGAGATAGGAGTGGGAGAGAGAGATAGGAGTGGGAGAGAGAGAGGGATAGGAGTGGGAGAGAGAGGCATAGGAGTGGAGAGAAGAGCATAGGGGGGGACAGAGAGGCATAGGGTGGGACAGAGAGGCATAGGGTGGGAGAGTGAGGGATGGGATATGGGAAGAGAGAGGGACAGGTAAGAGAGAGGGGAGGGGAGGGGGAGAGAGGAAACTGAGTAGAGTGCAGAGGGGGGGGAGGATTGGGGGGGGGGGTCTGGCAGATGTGATTCCCAGCTTAACGTCCATCTGAGAGACTGCATGCACATTGATGAAACACCCTGCTTGTGAAATACCAAGATGACAGTTTATGAATGGAGGAGGAGATTGGGGCCATACTCTGTGCAGAGCGTTGGTGCTGCTAAAGCAGTCTCCTTGGCTATTGGGCACAATCCTGGACAGGTCGGCACTCCGACACAGTATACCATCATGCTGACACTCATTTTGTTGACCGCAGAAGGATGACAGGTCGAGTTAACCTCACTGGTATTAATTCAACAGCTGAGCGAGATTTGAACTCAGGACCCGAGGATCCAAAGCCCGCCACCCGAACCATTAAGCCAATACCAGGCTTATAAGTGGGTCGGGATTCAAACCCAGGCGAGACAGCTCAGAGCGAGCATGCATACGTCTCAGCTATCCTGCTGTGATCTAGCAATTCATTACTTTATGAAAAGTTAATTGATCCGAGTAACAGTTCCGAATGCTGAAAAAAAAAAACCTTTCATTTGTCCAATTTGCACATTCTTTGACACCCCTTCCTCTCCTCGACCTCTGGAGAGTTGTATGGTGGAGGAGGGGGTTAAGAGAAGGATTGCGTGAGGAAAGAGAAGGGAAAACAGCATGAGGGGAGAGGGAGAGCAGCATGAGGGGAGGGGGAGGCAGCATGAGGGGAGGGGGAGGCAGCATGAGGGGAGGGGAGGCAGCATAGAGGGGAGGGGAGCAGCATGAGGGGAGAGGAGGCAGCATGAGGGGAGGGAGGCAGCATGAGGGGAGGGGGAGGGAAGGCAGCATAAGGGAGGGGAGGGAAGGCAGCATAAGGGGAGGAAGGCAGCATAAGGGGAGGGTAGGCAGCATAAGGGAGGGAAGGCAGCATAAGGGTGGGGGGGGTAGGCAGCATAAGGGAGGGAAGGCAGCATAAGGGGAGGGTAGGCAGCAAAATGGGAGGGAAGGCAGCATAAGGGGAGGGTAGGCAGCATACCAGGGTGTCATCAGGGTGATAAGATGCGCCCAAACAGCAACGTTTTCTTTTTAACCACCGTGTTCTCTATAAAACCAGTCGGTAGCATTTAGAAATTAAAACTAATGCTATCTACTTGGGAAAGGCCTGCCTGCATGCAGCCCACCCCACACCGCTCTCCCCCCCCCCCACCACACACACACCCTTCTCCCCCCCACCCACACACACATTCCTCCAAACTCCTTGTGGTCCTGCTAAACTGTGCACGTGCACCCGCGATATACTCATCCTTTCACTTGCACACATGTACAGCTTTCCTGATGCCTGCACTGCATGGTGGCACATCCTGCATGGCTTTGATGCCGCAGCATGTCCGATCCCCACGAGACTTCGGCACTGCAGCATGTCTGCTCCCCACATGCAGAAGCACATGGTTCGCGATACGTCCGCATAACCTCCCTCACCGCACCATGCACCCAAGTTCGAGTTCAGATCACATGCCCATGAAACCCACGCACCACACGCAAGTAACCAAACATGCAGGCAATCACACACCCCATGGAGAGTCATTTGTACCCATTTGTATCACGTCCGTGCGTGCTGTCTATGTACTTCGTCGCTTGCAGAAACTACGGGCTATTAATAAATTGCAGCAACTATTAGTATGTGTTCATGAATATTTTGTCATGAAAGTAGATCACACAAAACGGTATAAAGCAGAAAAAGCCTCTTCACTTACAGCAACAAAAAAGTTCTTCTTTGATTGCAGAAGTTACCAACTATCAATATGTTGGAGGAACTATAATAGTATGTATATATTAACATTTTGTAATGTTAGCAAATCGCCCAAAACAGAAACAGCAAACTGCGGATGTAATTGCCGATAAAAAAAAGGATCCCTGTGGACTGTCATCATGGATTGCAAAAGCAGTTCATAAAGCACGGCATTTCACTCAATTAATTTACACTTTCTGCACATTCCTTAATCTTTTCTTCACTCAATATTATCGTCCGAACAGTATAAAAAGTTAAGTTCAATGCTTTGCTTAAATAAATACACCAAGTTGTAAAAATCACTAATTTTTTTTTAATTTACAGATTTCGACACTTATTAGTCGACGAGATCTGATTCTCAAAATCCAATACAATACTTCGATGATATACTTCAATTAGTCCATGAGAGTAGATTGTATTTCCAAAGCAAGGCATGTTTGAATAGGCCAAGCTAAATGGCAAATTAAGACCCCATCGAGGGAGAGTTTGGTGTCTGAGGGCGTCCATGCAAGGATGCACCTAAAAAAGGATGTAATTAAATAAGGAAGTTAATTATCTTTAAAAGGGATGTTTTCATTAACCCAAACACCCAATTTTCACTCTTACACTCCCTTAGGGGTCCCTTAGTATGCAATGCAAGGTTTCAGGCTGCTGGGTTTCATGATTTTGGAATTATAGAGGAGACACACACACACACACACAACAATGGAATTGGGAGGCTGCAAAGCATGAGATGGTGTGACATGGAGAAGAGGCCCGCGCTGAACCACGGACATGGAAACAGCATGGCTTTCTTAAGAAATGGAGATGTGCAGTGCTAGAAGAGATGTCGCTGCACGGAGCAGATATTGAGAGAATTGTGTACGACTCATTGCAGCAGGATATGCGGCCCCTAGCGAAGCGGCAAGGCTACCATCTCGTTTGGAAAGAAGAACGGTCCACATGTGGCAGCAACCTGAGGAGAAAGAAGGCGAGTGGGATCATCATGGCTGAGATAACATATTGTGCAAATGGCCGAGGGATCTCCCGGGAGGCCTCATGTTTGTCTTCAGATCCCATGAGGAAAGGGGGCATTGCAGCTGTGGAGTCGGAGAGATGTTGCCATATGGAGCTGAAGGTAAGAGAAGCGTGCACAGTTCATAAGAACAGGATATGTCACCCCGAGTGAAGCGGCGAGGCTAACATCTCAGTGGGGATGTTGAGTAGTCCATGTGGTGGCTCCCGGAGGAGGAAGAAAGTGAGCAAGAGCAGGACCATCGTGGTGGAGATACCGCATGGTGCGAACGGCCGAGGGCGCTCCTGGGGGGCCTCGAGTGGTACAACGGAAGCCCTGTGCGTGACACACAACAGGGCAGGTGTGTTGAATAGCATAAAAAAAAAACAAATTTTAACAAAGGGTCAGAGGCCCCCAACAGAAAAAGCTCTGTGAGGTCTGTGCAGACACACCAGGTAGCCAGGGTGTGTCCTAAGGTAAAGGCTACACCTTCCACAAAATGAAGCAGTGCCCTGCATCAAAGCACAAAGGTAGGATGATGCTGCCTATCTCAAAGGAAAGACCTAAGCAGGACAGCAAACAGAAACACAATGAAAGCTGGAATTCTGAGGGGAGGGAGGATGTCCTCACATGCGGAACAAGCTTTTCATTTGAAACGTGGGGGATGGGCGGTGTAGGAGACCGATTCATGGCTGCAGCACATACAGAAAACAGATGAAGAAATGACAAATTATAATGGGCAGAAGTATGAAGGGGAACAGAGGGATAGAGGAGAGGATGAGGATGAGGATGATGAGGAACAATATAATCTGGAAGAGGAGCTCGCTTATAAGATAGAGGAGGTGAGAATGATAATTGAAGAAAGAACACGGCTAATTTGACGACATAATAATAAATGTACAAAAACACTAATCAACAGAATAAACTAATCTCAATATATGTATATGTATATATACATATATCAGGCCCCTGAAAGAAATAAACATCATGAATTTTGCAGTGGCACTACTCATTCACTTTTTGTGCAGAGGCTTGTTATGACGGTTTGGTTATTCCAAACCATCATAACCTGCAGTGAGGATATTGGCTACCTCTACTTCTCCAGCTAGCCTAGTAGTGGGATAACTGAGTCCCCCCCACCCCCCCCCCCCCCCCCCCCCCCCCCCCGATGGGTGGGTTTCCTCGATGGGTGGGTTTGTGAGTAACCCTTGTGGAACTAAAAACAACATCCACAAAAGCGGAAGGCAACCTAACTTTGCTAATGGCCAATTCACTATGCTGGTGGAGGAGTGGTGACACACCAGCGGAAAGCACTCGCCAAAACCTCCTACAACACAGAGAACCACAATGACATCCCTTTGAACATGAAGCCCCCAAGCATGCCAACTGGGTTTGAAGCTGCTGGGGATGAAGGTTATCATGCTTTCATTTATTTGCATTGTATTGATGCCTCACACTTAAAGCCTACATTGGATGGTGTGTGGTTGAAGATGCTTGAATAATGAAGTATGGGAACCTTTAGTTTAGGATGATGGAACATGACCACACTTTATGATACAGCACCTGAACATCTGATGGCCACATTGAAAAACTACCATTATGACGTAATTGCTCTCAGTGAAACTCACAGCATTGACCAGAAAGAATCATTCAATGATCACATTGTGATATCAGGTGGTGAAACACACTACACAGGTGTTGGTATGCTGATGTCCACACAGGCAAAAATCAGCTCTCTTGCCACCTACTACATCTCAAATGAAATTATAGCTGTTCGTTCTTTGTTGAGGAAACGTACCCTTCTGTTTGTCTCTGTTGCAGCGGATGACGTTATTCATGACTTCCATGAGCAGCTGCGATCAATTCCAATAAAAGGAATTGTGACACTTGGAGTGGCTGGTGACTTCAATGCAAAACTTGGAAACCAATGCATTCCTCTCGTCATGGGACCTCATGGTTATGGTGACAGAAATCCAAGAGGAGATAGACTGGTTGAATTTTTCATGGAACAACTTCACTGCCACATTCTCCTGGTTTCCCAAACGATCTTCTCATAAGGTAACTTGGATCACCAGGGCAAGAAACAAGAAATGCCATTGATTACATTCAAATCAGCACAGAAGCAACGAATCACCTGACCGATTGTTGTTCCTACAGCACTTGTTTTGACACTGACCATTGGCTAGTAACTTGCAACCTGCATTGGAAGTTCTGTCGTGTTGCTACTGCACATGGACTGCGATCTAAACGTCCAAATGTTGAAGCCCTAAAGTCAGACCGAACGTCTGAAGACTTTCCTTGACTGGTTAGATCCCATATTGCACAAGGTGACTCTCTTGAAGTTATCGCAAGTACCATACACGATGTAACTCTTGAGATCTGTGTCATGCAAACATCTCAGAGGAAACAGCCCGATTTGTCTGGAAGAACACTTCAACTAATTGAGTGTAAGAGTCAGGCTGTAGGCACTTCAGAATTCACAGGTCTGAGGAATGAGGTCAAACACGAATGTCAGAAGGATCTTGAACAACGGTCAGTGGCAAATATTAACACAATGAACCCAAGCATACCGGGATCATGACTCCAGAACTCTGTTCAAAACTGCTGATGCTCTTCTTCAGAAATTCTGTGCACTTATGTGAACATGAAAGATGCAAATGGCTTGGTATTGGAGTCAGTCAAAAAAGAAATTCAACGTTGGCATCAATATGCTAAGGAGCTATTCGAGTCCAACTGGTCATGTCCCACCCCTGCTCCCAGCACACAACTAAGCTTGAATGAAATCCACCCACACAGCAAGAAACCAAAAAAACTATTCAGGCACTGAAAAACCATAATACTATCGGAGTTGATGATGTTACGTCGGAAGCTTGATATTTTACTAACAGCTTACTTTTTTTACTAACGTCGGAAGTTTACTAACAGCTTGATATCTGGAACACCGGAAAGTGGCCACCGTCGATTACCAAGTAAGTGTATATTGCTTTGCACAAAAAGAATGACAGAGGTCTGTGCAGAAATTGCAGAATACTTGTACTAATCAGCCATACAAGTAAGATCATTCTCAATGTGTGTCAATGCAAAGAACCACCAGTATCGAAGTAAGACACCCATTGTAGTTTTGCATTTGGTAAGGGCACAACTGATGGGATCTACCTTCTGAAAAGGTGTGGCCGAAGCTTACTATGCAGGCAAATGCTCTCTCCACCTTGTTTTTGTTGACTATCAGAAGGCATTTGACTCTGTCAACCACGCACTACTGTTTACGAAACTGAGATTTTGGTAAAGAAGAGGATGTGGTGCGACTGCTTGAGGATCTCTACATCAACTCAAATGGTCAGCTCCATTGGAAAGGCCGGATGAAAGACGAGTTTGAGATGCCAGTCGGAGTACGACAAGGCTGCCCATTGTCCATATACTCTGCAGCCTCTACACTGAATGTCTCATGCAGGAGTGGTATGAACACACATCACACCAAAGGGCACTAAATGGAAGTGGTATCTCTGTAAAGGAGATCAGATGTGCCAATGACTTCGTGTTGATGGCACTATGTATAGCTGATGCAAAATAGATGCTTGCATCAGATGGGTATGGGCTAGTCCTCCATCCTGGCAAGACGGAATACATGGTTGTTCAGCCAACAATGGATGACAACACTATAACATAACACTTGATAACAATACCCCACGTCACATCTTTCAAGTACCTGGGCATGTCGATCAACCAAACTCTAGATGGCAGCAAGGAGGTGCAAATGAGGATAGGTATGGGCAAATCCACCCTTCACCAGTGTAAATACCTGCGCTCCACCAGTGTCGGCCTAGAAACAAAGGCACAGCTTGCTCAGGCACTAATCATGTCAAGAGTACTGTTTCGGCGACAAGACGGCTTCGGCCGAACCATCTGGTGACACCTGCTCAACATCAAGTGGCACAACCGTGTTATAAGTGAGTCTAATGGAGAGAATCGGCAACCAATGGTACCTCATCAGTAGCAATGTGATGGAACGCAAGGCAGCATGGCTGGGCCATGTGATTTGGCATGGTGCACTGGCATCAGCTGTTGTGGAAGGTTTACCAGAGGGATATCGTCATTCAGTAGGTTGACCAAAGATGCATTGGGTTGATAACATCCGAGAGTGGGCAGGGTGAAATATCACTGAACTCAAAGCGGCAGCGCTGGAAAGACGGGTTGTGTCGAAAGCGTCAGCAGTGGTTCTGGTGCGTGTATAATTTGAGGAGTCGACCACAGGCTTACACAAATGTCGAATGATGATACTCATTCAGGAAAAAGTAACAACAAAACACTGCAAGAAGAGAACAGGTCCCACAAATAAAAACAAAGCACCACCATGGAAAATAGCCTGGAGAGATGGAGGGAGATGCTCAGAAAGGAAACGGGAGAGATTCAGCAATTCCAAAGAGAAAATCAAGCCCAAAACTAAAGTGGAGAATCCAAAAAATAAAAAAACAAACATAAATGAAGTCAAAAACCTGAGTTAATGGTTGCTGAAAACAAACTGAAAATAGAAATGATAGCTAGAAAGGATCTGAAAATGCAAAGTCCGTTTGTGTGCACTTTGTATTCAGACTTCTTCTACCGTATGCTAAACATGACAAAAACACTAAAAATATATATATATATATATATATATATGTTATATATATATATATATATATAATATATATAATCATATATATTTGACGATTTTAGGTTACCTTGACCTTTTGACCTCAAAAGCAATAGGCTTCAGTGATATAATATGCAAATCCTGCTCAAATTTCAAGTCAATCCGATGAAAATTGATGATTTTATTCAACCTTGACCTTTGATCTTTTTGACCTAAAAAAAAACAACTGGCTTCGAGATTTTTATTTGTGAACCAAGTCAGTGACCCAATATGCAAATTCTTAAAACTTCAGGTCATTGGATGAAAATGCACAATTTTATGTGATGCTGACCAAATTATTCATTGTCTTTGCCATATTCTCATAATACTATTTTTTGTTTGCTTTGTTAAAATTTGATGACAAATCTCAAAGGTAAAAATAGTTATGCCAGACAGACACAGAAGAGACACGCAGACGCACACATAGAAGTAATTGCAAAAACACCGTTTCCTACTGTGCGGGGGACAGGCTAATAAAAATACTATGATGAGGATAACAGCAGGAGAAAACAAGGCCAGATGTTTGAAAACAACCCAAAATATTCGACCGTGAACTATGGAAACAGAAGCAGATTGGGTCATCCCCTCCTTAAAAAGATGAACTGGAACAATTCTGGAAAGGAAGTTTATGAAGATCAAAAAGAACACAATAATATAGGAAGAGAATGGATCCAAAACCTGGAAGAGAAGAAGCAACACCTCAAGGAAATTCCTCCAGTAATAATTGATGCAGAAGAGAGAAGACAGCAACTTGCAAAAATGGCAAACTTCAAAAGCTCTGGCACAGATGGGATCCCGAACTTCCGGCTAGAGCAATTCGATGCTCTCCACATTCACTATTCTCGAGCATTCAATTAACTTGTCCAAGGCGATCAGGAAATGGATGAACGGCTCACAGAAGGTAACACCTTCCTCACCCCAAAATCTGAAGAAACCCGACTACCTCACGAATTCCAGCCAACAACCAGTTTAACAACAACATACAAACTTTTAACATGAATTGCCATAGAAATGATGAACCACCACCTAATAAGACAAGGAGGCCTAGAGGCAGAATAGAAAGGATGCAAGACAGGATGATATGGAACAATAGACCACTGACTACTCAACAATGCCATACTCAAAAACTGCAATACCAGAAGAATCAAATTGTCCACAGCCTAGATAGACTATAAAAAAGCTTTTGACAGTGTCCCACATTCATGGATGATAAAGTGCATGCAAATGTACAAGACAAATGCACAAATAATCAATCTGATTGGGAAAGCTAATCCAGCAGCACTCGGAAGGAAAGATCGAAATACCAGGAGTACCAGCATGTGGGATCTTCCAAGGAAACAGCCTTTCCCCTCTCCTGTTTTGCCTTGTGCTGGATCCACCAAGTAACCTCATTAATGAGCAAGCACATTGATATACCCTAACGTCCAAAGAAACAAGAAAGGTGACACATCTACTGTACATTGAAACAATGAAAAAATTGGTGGAACAATTGAAATTAGTGAAATGGTAGACTACTCTGATGGCATCCAAATTGAATTTGGTCTCGATAAGTGTGCCAAGTGCACATTCATGCAAGGTAGAACAACAAAAATGGACAACATAAAAATCAACCTAGACACTACAGTACAGGAGCCAGACAACAAAACATCTTACAAATACCTTGGAGGAGAAGAAAGCCACCAAATTTGTCATAAAAAAATATTCAAAACAATTACCAAAGAATACCTGAATAGAACAAGGCTGATCCTAAAAACATAACTCTCTCAAAGGAACAAAAGCAAAAGCCAATACAAACTAGCAGTACCAGTATTCAAATACAGCTGCAAAATAGTGAAACAAGAAGGTGACGGCCTGATGGAACTCAATCAAGTGGACAGAGCGATGACTGCAGGATTATCAGAGTTTGTGAAAAGTTAAACAGACTACTGAATATAATTTGTACACAAGCATGAACACAACAAACCAGAAAAGGTATCTCTCACACACCTTGCAAAAAACTTCCAAAAACAGGTGCAAATAGAAGATATCATGCTTACACACCAAACCAAAACATCAACAAATAAAACCCCAACAATTGTAGAAAGACACAAAAGAACAAGTAAAAATACACATAAAATGTCATAGCCCCCGTAGTTTTAGTAATTTTGCTGTATGGAGTTAAAGGGCGAGCCCATATTTATGAATAACTAAAATGTCTGCCAGTCTACCAGTAGGCCTTATTTGATCAATCACAAAAAAAAGTGAGGGGCAGGTTTATAGCATCATGTTCTGTGATTTTGCCAAGTTTGAACAAAATCGGACCAGGCATGTCGGAGAAATGGTTGGGGACACGTTTAAGTAACAAAATGGCTGCCAGTCAGCCATCTTGGATCTGATCTCAAAAAAATGATGTGCATACGTAAGCCATCATTTGTTTTCTCTGTGCCAAGTTTGAACAATATCAGTAAATGCATATCCGAGAAATTGTTTAGCAGATGTTCAACATATGGTGTTTTTTTACAACTAAAATGGCCGCCAGTCTATCATCCGGCCATCTTTGATCAGATTGCAAAATTAAGTTAGGTGCAAGTGTATGCCATTGTGTACTGTGCTTTTGCTAAGTTTGAACAAAATCTGATCATGCATGTCGGAGAGATTGTTGGGGACACCTTTAAGTAACAAAATGGCTGCCAGTCGGCCATCTTGAATCTGATCTCAAAAAAATATGATGTGCATACATAAGCCATTATTCTTTATCTGTGTGCCAAGTTGGAATGACATCGGTAAATGCATGTTTGAGAAATGGTTGAGGATGTGTTCGACACCAGGTTCTTTTTGACAACTAAAATGTCTGCCGGTCGGCCATCTTGGATTTGATCTCGAAAAAACAAGACCTGCTTATGTAAGCCATCATTCTTTATCAGTTTGAAAAGTTTTAACAAGATCAGAAAATGCAGTCTGAGAAATGGTTGAGGACGTGTTCAACATCTGTTTTTTTTCCAAATAAAATGGCTGCCAGTCGGCCATTTGGAATCTGATCTTGGGGAAAAAAAAATGATGTGCATGTGGAAGCCATCATTCGTCATCTGTGTGCCAAGTTTAAACCACATCGGTAAATGCATGTCTGAGAAATGGTTGAGGACGTGTTTAACATCGGGGGTTTTTGCAACAAAAATGGCCGCCAGTCGGCCAATTACGTGCATATGCAAGCCTTCATTCAGTATCTGGTTGCCAAGTTTGAAAAACATCAGTAAATGCATGTCCAAAAATTGGTTGAGGACGTGTTCAACAACGGGTTCTTTTTTACAACTAAAATGGCCGCCAGTCAACCATCTTGGATCTGATCACGAAAAAAGGATATGCTTATGTAAGCCATCATTTGTTATCTGTGCCAAGTTTGAATAAGATCGGTAAATGCATGTCCGAGAACTCCATTCCACCTTCTGAAACCTGAATTATGGAGATAACAATCAACGACACACACACACACACACACACACACACGAGAAGATGTGGCGGTCGGAGGGAGGTGGCAAGATTTGCCACTCATGCCACCTTCCTCTCGCCTGGGACGGGCATCGAGTACATCAGTTTCAAGGGCAGTGAATAGAGATCCGAAAATGGCAGCTTTGATGGGACGAGATGTGCATTGGGCATCTGATATCATGCATTTCGACATGTGTTTATGACACGGCCTGGTACTACAGATTTGTAGGACTTGTTGACCCCATGCTGCCGGGAGAGAAGGATCGAGCTTTTGCGTGCGCCCTCTTGTAAAGTTCCGCCTGTTGAGGATGAGAGAGAAGGAGGTTTGTGGGATCAGGGACCATTCCGAATACAATGACTATGATGTGATTGAGAACCGAACTGGCAGTTTTGATAGGGCAAAGGGCCTGGAACGTGATACCCGGAGTTGAGCCAATCAACATGTGTATCGGTCACAGTCCGGTGCCTGGCCTTGCCTACAAGCTTGCTGGGTTTTTCTGATTCTATCCCATCAAGGAGGGGTGACCCCGAATAAGGATGGGGTCGGGAGGGAAAAGACCAATACCAGGTGTAGCAGGGTGTACCAGAAGCCACATGGGAGGCCGCATGGGTCTGCATCGTCACCTCTTTGCGAATGGAGTGGGGGAGGGGGGGGTAAAATGTACAACAGAGTGTGTTTTAAAATGTACTACATGTGTGCAGCCCACGAGATCTGTGAACATCCCATAACCCATGGTTCTGTGAAGCTACTTTAAGATTATCAATGTTGGATATTTTCGACAAAGCGAAGTGTTACTTTTGAGATATTCCGAGACATCTTCAAGTTGGGGAATGTTGTCTTCTCGGAAACCACAATACTGTTCCAGCAGAGGGAACACGCGAAGAAACTCTTGACAGGCATGCGTGGGGAACAGTTTCTTGAGTTCAGAGAAAACTTTCCCCCACGTTTGCACCTCTTCGGCGGTGTACTCCATGTGCGGTATTTTCTGACCACTGCAAAGACAAAATGACAGAACATCATATATTTACACTCTTAGAATCCAGATTGTGAAGGATTCTCGGAGTTATGACACTTTTGAAAGCTTGGATTGTTCGGATGACATGATGGAATTGTTGGATGAAATATGCAGAGCATTCAAAGAGTCATACGAATGAAATACAACAGTCCAAACAACGTTAACTTATTATTTTTAAATATATCAGTGTAAATAATTAATCTGGAACGTATGTATTCTTATTCTTTCGTGTACATAGCATATGGCTGCAGGTCACATCATATGCTCGGGGAAAAGGCTAGGCCATTGATGCGGTGCCCCCTTTAGGTGACAGCAGGAATTTGTCATTTGTTCTGGTTGCCAGCAATGGATTTACTCTTTTGAATAGACACTTTCAAATACTAAGACTCCAAAGACCCGTAAGACCCTTAAAGCCTCTGACACCCTTCAGACAGATTAGACAGCTTGGACCCTTGACCATTTAGAGCTCCAGACCACTTGGACCATTTTAGACCCTTTCGACCCCCTTAGACACTAATTGCTATTGGAATGTACCCTTTAGAGTTTAGACCATCGATAACCTTTTAAGCACACACTCCACAAACATCATTGGTCTTCTTGCAAAACACAGACAATACTTTTTTCAGCATGTAATACGCAAACTCGACCCACTCAGAGGGTGGATACTCTGATATCTAATATCTGACCTGACATGGGGAAGGCGTAGGAGTCCAGAGGGAGGGGTGGGGTAGGAGAATGGAGGGGAAGGGGTGGAAGGAGGGAGGGAGAGGGGTGGTTGGGAGGGAGGAGGCAGGGGAGGGGTGGGATGAGTTGGAGGGGAAAGGGTGGGAGGAGGGAGGAGAAGGAGTGGGGTGGGAGGAGGAGGTGGGAGGAGGGAAGGGAATGGGTGAGTTGGGAATCTGGAGGGAGGGGTGGGGTGGGAGGAGGAAAGGACAGAATGAGGGAGGGGAAGTTGTGGGAGCAGGGAGGAGAAAGTGTGGGAGGAGGGAACCTGCGTTGCCTGGCAACGCCGGGTACCTTTGCAAGTCTACATATATAATATCCGCCAGTTGGTTTATCCATTCAGGGTTGTACGTAATAAATTGAACATGTGAACTCACGATGGAATACAATATTTATTAATAATGTTTGGTTTTAAGGAATTTATAATTTGTAAAGTGAAGTGTATTCAATGTAAGTCAGTCGATTCAGGCACTCCCCCCTCTCAAGTCAAGTCAATCAAGTTGATCCTCCCAAGTCAGTCAAGTCAAGGAAGAAGTAAATCACTCCACACCCTCTCCCACCCTTTACCCAATACCTCTCGCTATCTCCCCCTGTGGAGTGTGTGATGAGGGGTGAGAGGAGAGAGGAGAGACAGAGGAGAGGGTGAGGAGGTGGGAGAGAGGGGCAAGGGAAGAAGTGCATGGACATGAATTCACAAATTATGTGAAGGAAAAAAATTGTGTACATTACACATAATTTCTGGATCTGATGAATTACCAGTAATTTTGTAAAACTATTCGTGCAGAATCTAACTCAAGATGTCCAAATGTCATACAAGTACATGCCCGTGGATTTCCCTCTAGTGTAGATATAATATATATATATATATGTATGTATGTATGCATGTATGAATGTATATATGTTCCCGAAATACAGCCAAAATGATACATGATAGCGCAAACATTTTAGGGCCGCCTTACTCACCATTCGCCTGCAGTGTGCAGTATCAAGTTTCATTCAAATTGGGCAATGCAAAAAATTATGAAAAAATTCAATTCCCGATTCAGTTAAGTACTCTTCGGGAGTATTTGATCAATGCAAACAACCTCAGTGATATAGTTCGCTGGAGCTATCTTTTTTTTCTTGAAATTATTTTTTCATCAACGCTGTCACAACAGGAACCCAATATATATACAGTTCAATATATATTCACGGGTCGTCTAATATATACAGTCATGCGCCACTTAACGACGGGGTTACGTTCTGAGAAATGCGTCGTTAAGCGACGTCGTCGTTGTGCGAACATCATTTTTATTTTATTTTTTCGTTTTCGAACATCGTACTTACACAAACCTAGACACCTCGGCTATACGGTATAGCTATATGGTTTCCAGGTCAATCACTCGACGTGGCCTCTTACTGGCAATATCAGCAGTGGATTTTGTACGCTTAAGGTCCATGATGAACAAAACAACACGAGATTAAATTAAGCACACGGAAAAATGATGCAATCAAGAGACACGGTAAACACGAGATGTAACAGAGAAGAATGCTGCGTGACACGGCATGCTGTTTTACAGTAAACTTTTTTTTATAAGTAGAAAGAGTACACTCTAAAATAACATAAAAAGTACAGTATAGTAAATACATATACCAGTAACATCGTTGTTTATTATCATTATCAAGTATGTACTGTACAGTGTACATAATTGTATGTGCTATTTTTATATGACTGGCAGCGCTACGTCGGCTACATCACCCAGCGATAGGAATTTTTCAGCTACTTTTTTTTTTTTTTTTTTTTCAGAGCTGGCAGATCCGTCGTATATGCGATCCGTCGTTGCCCGGAACGTCGTTAAGCGGCGCATGACTGTATGTATATATATATATCATATATATATATATATATATATATATATATATATATCCGTGATGAAACCAGTCCAGTAGCTAAGGAGGTGTGTAGCATTGGGATTCTCATGTGTGCACTATGTGTGAATGTGTGAACATCTTTATAGTTGTTGTGGAACTCTAGAAAAGGTTTGAAACAACATAGCGCTTACTTTGTGTAGGTCTTCTTGGGTTGCTTTATGTAGCTTCTTTGGCTGGAGGAGTGTGGGAGGGGTCAATTGTTATATGTATGTATATATATATATATATATATATATATATATATGTATACTGTATACTAATGTCTGTGTCTGACTGTCCCACCCTGAAACATGAAACACTCCTTCCAGAGAGAAAATATTAAGTAAAAATCCGGGACGTAACGGATTTGCATCTTCAAATTTATCCAAACCTCCGGGAAAATAATAATTTTCTTCAATCAAGCGAATAATTGAACCAAGACAATGTATAGGCAACAGACTGCTGCCTCACTGGCTCATGAAAAAGAAAATGATTCGCTATTAAGAAATATATAACCTCCCATTTTTGAGCTCTTTCAAACAGTGCAAGAATAAAAGACTTCCTTTTTTAAATTATTTTATATCGTGTTTTTATCACAGCCTTCTGCATGTAGTTTATATAATCTGCTTTAAACTTTGTAACTTGCCCATCTATTTCTTTCTGAATAGCTTTCACTTGAAATATATCTCCATCCGCCAAGTCTTTTCTCTTTTGCTCAAGTCCTTGCACTCCTTGGTAATCCACAGCTTATTTTTCGGGTGTTTTACCAACTTTATAAGGGATGACAGAATCAACACAGAACTTAATGTTCACGTACTGCCACCCTGATAATCAAAACATGCCCTCAGCTCCGAGGTGGTATCCATGCTCCAAACACACTGTTCCTTCGTAACGGATTTACACCTTTTCAGTTTCTATCTATACAATGGAAGCAAAAGAATGGTATTGTGGTCAGAGTTTCCCAGCTGAGGACAAGCCTTCGATGAATACACAAGAGGAATGTTGCAGTTTCATAAATCCATCATTGCATCAAATGTATGTTGCTGTACAAGTTCACCAAATGTTGGTAATACGGTGTCCAATCTGCACCGATATCATTTTGCCTGAATCATCCGATAGAGCCTCAAGATCATATACCCTGGAAACGATGTGTTCACTTGCTTTTGTTGCATTGGCTTGTGGTGGAGTGTACAAAAATCTGATTGAGTTACCACATTAAATAAAAAACATAACCTTGTGTGTCGTTCCCGGAGTCGACAGAAAGTCTTCCTACCTTCTACGAGACGGGTGATGAAGTCATGGAGCAAAACTGCAAAATTCACTGTCAGATTGATAGGTAGGACATTGTGCACAGTCATTTACCTTTAAGCTATCTTCTTCTACCAATATGGCAACAATCACATGACATCAAACATGGTCATGCCCATAAAAATCTATTCCAACAGATGACGGGGTGTTTTCTTTTGTCTTACACTTTTGACTTACATGAGGTTTTCATGAGCTTTGTTGTGTTTATATTTCAACTTCAGCACTTCCAGTAAAACCTTCCTGATTTACTCGATAATCCCCTATTATATAAATATGCACGGTGGTAATTATATGTGGACACATTTGAAGGACAATACTAATTTGAAATCAAACTTACTGGCGGTAATTGAAAGCGATGTCGGCAAATATTTTGCGTCGGGCTCTGTACTTCTCATCCGTAAAGCCCTGAAGGATGAAATAGGAAACAAACAATGAAAGAGGCAAATGCTCATTTAATCGATATTGATTGCATCACAAAATTCAAATATTTAAATAAATCCCATATATATAACTAGCGGGTATGGTACACTTTTGGTGTTGTTCGGCCCAAGGGTCTCGGAGTAGTTACCGGACATCCAGACAAACAGACTCTTTTATATAATTAATATTTAACTACTGTACAAAACAAAGGAGGAACCTGTCCCATATATGCCAAGAGTAAACTGAACGGAGTGTTCATCGAGGACTTAACTATGAAGAATAATGTGAAAACAGTGAACGGGAAAGGACAGAGTGCATTTTGGAGTTTTCTAAAGAAGGCCATCAATTTCACCTGAACAAGAGGAATATCTGCATGTCAAGGACACGCAGAGAAGGTCATCTGTGTCATCTTCAATCACAAGTTTATCAACTGGTAAACACTGAGTTCGGATGCTAAAGGACAATTTTTTTCTCGATTTGACACCGGAATGTTTTCCTACTCCACATGTTGACAAACTGATGAGATGGCAAAACATTCTGGATCTGGTGTTGTCCACTGATCTGAGTATGGTAGAAAAATCTAATAATTTGTGAGCCATTTGGTACAAGCGATCACAATGTTGTGACTTTCGACGCGATCATAAAGCTTGAAATTAAAGACTGAAAAAAAGATATATTATGACTACAGATGTGGTGACGACACACAGATAAGGATTTTCTATCAAGTCTGGATTGGGAAGAACTGTTCATGGATAAATGTGTGATGGACACGTGGGATATATTTGCAAACAGGATGGCACAAGTTACTGAAAAATTTGTTCCTAAAAAAAATAAAAGCAACAAGGAAGAAGAAAAGCAATATGGTGGAACAGGAAAATTGAATTGGCAAAGAGAAAGAAGGTATCGTGAGACATGGGACTATCAAATATGTCAATAAATATGAGAGCAAATTGGTAAAGAACATTAAAATGAATCAGAAAGCATTCTATTCCTATACAAGGAGCAAACTCCAAAACAAGGAGAGAGTTGGACAATTGGAAGATGAAAATGGAGATGTGATTGAGGATGGAGTAAGAGTAGCATCAGCTCTGAATGAACACCTCACATCAGTGTTTATCACTCCAGAGACTGTGAATAGCGTACCCTCACCGAGGAAGGTATTTTTACAGATGCTGAAGAGGAAGCATTGAATGACAAGAACTTTAATCCAAATCAAGTTCTGAAGAAACCGGTACAGTTAAGACTAGAGAAAGCACCAGGCCCTGAAAGTACATATCCCAGGAGAGAGGAGGAGATTGGAACCAAACACTGTGCAGAGTGTTGGTGCTGCCTGAGCAGTCTCCTTGGCTAGTGGGCACAATCCTGGATGGGTCGCCACTCCGACACAGTATACCAGTATGCTGGCACTCATTTTGCTGACCTCAGAAGGATGACAAGCTGAGTTAACCACACCTGGTATTAATTCAACAGCTGAGCGGGATTTGAACTCGCAACCCTAAGATCTAAGGCCAACCACCCTAACCATCAATCCAACACCAGGCATAGGCACAAGGGGGGTGGGAAAATAAGTGAACCAGGTAATTACAGGTGAGTGAGTTTAACCTCACAAGTATACAAGGTAACGGAGTCGATAATCAGAGATTCTATCGTGAACCATTTGACTGATTTTAAGCTGGTAAATGATTTCACAAACATTTGGCAAGATGGATTCATGAAGGGAAGGTCTTGCCTAACTCACCTACTCGTTTTTATGGAGGAGATCTCATGGCATTTGAGCAATGGTGCTCCTGTAGATGTCATTTATTTAGACTTTTCCAAAGCCTTTGATAAGATTCCTCATCAGAGGCTACTGGCCGAGCTAAGAGCTCATGGATTCAGAGGAAAAGTGACAAGCTGGATATCACATTGGCTGTATGGGAGAAAGCAGAGTCATTAACGGATATGCATCCAACTGGTCAGATGTTGTTAGTGGCGTTCCACAGGGATCAGTGTTGGGACCAACATTGTTGGTCGTCGATATCAATGACATTTAAGATCGATTAGCCAGCACTATTTTTAAGTTTGCTGATGACACGAAAATATGGAGAAAGGCTGCATCAGTAGAAGAGGTGTTCGTCCTACAGGAAGACATGGGCAAGCTGTATGCATGGTCCAAGGAATGGCAAATGCTTTTCAATGCGGAAAAATGCAAAAGTATCCACTTGGGTTTCAAAAAGGAGAACTATGACTACTTATTCGGTGGGAAGAGAATACAAGTTGTATCAGAAGACGACCTTGGTGTTACAATACATCATTCGCTCAATTCTAGTGTCCATTGTGCTCATGTAGTCAGAAAGGCAAACCAAGTTATGGGATTGATATGTAAGGTCATTGTCAATGGAGATAAGTTCATCATAATGAGACTTTATGAGGACCAAGTTCGGCCACACTTGGACGACTGTTCTCAAACATGAAGGCCTCATTTAGAATGCATTTAGAACACGATATAGATCTCTTGGAAAGTGTACAAAGGTGAGTGACCAAAATAGTGAAGAATATGGAGAACAAGGACTCTGAATCAAGACTATCAGTCCAGAGTCTAACTACGTTGGAATGTAGAA
>CM068958.1:11129833-11142004 GCA_035128595.1 Eptatretus atami | reverse complement strand
TAGATATGGATGGCCGTTGGCTCACAAGGAGCTCCTCATCCCTTTGACAGGTTTTGTTTTTAATCCTACTGTGTCCATATCATTCACCCTCCTCACCAGAAAACCTGGTGGGGGAGACGGTTTAGTCGCCGCCAACCCGACCATGAAGCAGGTTAGTACGGGTTTACATGGTACCTGTAGCAAGTCACCGATCTAATCTGGCCTGAACTGACACCTCTCCAACCCCAAGTAACCATTGATGATTCACCCTTACAAAGGGTGGACTCACTCTTCTCGGCATCATCATCCAAGCTGACCTGAGATGGAACAGTAAAATTCTGAAAATGGTTACACGTGCTTTATGACGGCTGTACATCCAAGTGCGTTTTGAAGAAAAATGGTGTCCTTGTTTGTGACCTGGTGACTTTCTACAAAATGTACATCCACCCCTACTCAATTCTCATATGTGGAGTTACTGTTTGATCGAGGCTCAGTGTGTCGAGGTTGAATGAGCGCAGAAGCATGCAATCCATGGCATAACATACTATCATAGCAACTCGTACAAACAAAATATTGCGTCTCGACTACCCCCCTTTATTAGAGCGCAGACACGAACTGCTCACACAATTTGGAACAACGCTTCTCAAATCGGAGAGTCATCATGAAATGCTTCCTCCTATCCGTCAATCTCAATCTCGTTCCTGCCCCCAACTAAGAATCTCTTAAATTTGGACCTTCCCTGTTGTAAAACGCAACGGTATAAAAAGTCAACCATTCCCCGCATCACAGTTCCATTAAACTCGTTATCATGGGAACGTTATTTTTTTGTACATCCTGTGTGTTTTCATCACCATTTTTCCACAGCACATTGGCCACCATTTTTTTAAGCGGTGTGGCCACTTCAGCATTTGGTAGTCCATCCGTCCATCCATCAAAAAATTTTTTTAATCCTTGCAGATGCTGAATTGACACAAGAGGGAGATCTAGATGCTGAGCATCACGAGAAGGAAATGCCAAACTGTACCGCTTCTTTTGGACAAGGGTGCAATTTTTGTATATCTTGTGATTCTAAACGTGAAATAGTTCATTATTATTGTTGAAAGACCACAATCTTTTTTTTTCCGTTGTTATTGTTGTTATCTACCATGATGATTTTGATGAAATGATGATGTAATGATTCCTGTTATTTTATGCTTTACAATGCAAGCCAAACAAAATTCAGTCTTCGGACTGTCTTGTTTGGTGTTTTGACATGAATAAACCAAAGTATAATGATTATTATTAGTATTAATATTATTATCATTATGATAGTGTGGGAGATGCTTTGCACACTGCAACCACAATATGAACTAGAACAGCCCTTGGTGGAGCGCATACCCCTGCCGGGTTAAACAGTTTGCGGTTTCTATCTCACTGAGAGGGCAAAACTGGATCCGGACCTGAACCAAAATTGAATCAATTCGTCTTCGTCACAAACCAAACCTGTCCTACAAATTTCGTCCGAATCCGTCCCTAACCTTTTGAGATATCCTGCTCGCAGACAGACAGACAGACAGACAGAGACAGACATATAGAGGGACAGACAAACACACGTGCAAATATAATATCCCTCCAACTTCAGTGGCAGATGTACAAAGCAAGCAGGGCGCCTGTCGTGTAGGAATATCCAAGAAGAGTGTGGAATCCAATCCTTGAGTGTCCAATCGTGTTGGCTGAGCATCCATGTTCAAGGAAGTATCCACTACTCTCCTCTCTTCACAAAGGACACCGTGGGATCCTGAGCGTCCACCGACTAATGCCGGAAGGCACACGGGACACCCGGCTTAACGTCTATCCGAGGGACGGCACACACACACACACAGATGATCACCCTGCCTGTGAAACACAGGGATGACAATTTATTGCTGAGTCAGGATTCAAACCCAGGGTAGACAGCTCAACGTCTTCATTCAATGGGAACGATTCCATTGAACGGAGAGACAGTAATCAGGTTTGGAGGTGCATAAACGGTATAATGATACACGTACATATTACGTCACTGACAAGTGGTCTCTCGGTTATACCTGCAATGGTAAATTCGGTTCACCAGGTGGTGACACCAAACCTGCGCTGGGAATACAACTAACCGCATCGTCTGTCCACAAGGAGGCGACAAGTCCCGGGATAAAGGACAAGGGTCTCCACTCTCCGTGCAAGGGGAAGGGCAGAGGGAAAAGCCTTGAACTTCTTGCAATCTCCACTGTTCTTCCTCAATTCTTCACTTCAGGCTCTTTACGAAGTGTATTAGATTGAACTAGTCAGAACAATGATGCATTATTTGACAATGGACGGTCGGAACACATATGTGGGGCAAGACACCGTGAAGATCTTCAACGCATGATGACCAAGTTAAAACTCTTCAAGCACTCTTCTCCTTGTCATTCTTCCTTTCAAAATACCGTTAAAGGGGCTTTTGCTAAGATAAAGTATCTGTGAATATTTGAGGAGTACCGGTAAGGTTTGGTGTTTAGGGGTAGGGCTGGGAGGGGGAGAGGGGGCGGGGGACCACAAAGGTTTTTATCGAGCAAAACTGTTGCTATAGCAACCCAAATCGCCCGTTTATTGTCGATTGTGTTTGTCTTAATGCCTGAAGAATCGATGCCTCTGGGTGCGAGAGATAAGCTCCTTGGGGATCAGATTGGAGCAGAATCTGACGGAGCAGTTTCCTTGCCTGGAATTAACAACCGATGTGACAAACGCTTTTACAGAACGTGACAAGAACGATTAAACGGTTTGAATATAAATTAACTTGCGACGACTTGTCGCTCGTTTGCGATGAATCGATGGACGAGACGACGTGTTCGGGGAAATAACAGGATATATTTGAGGGGAGAGAAATGTTGTGTATATTTCGCAATTTAATGAACCTCGACTGTTATAATAATCATCTATGGTGAAAATGGTTGCCTGGGTAACGTTATCTATTGTAAGCTGGTGGTTGCTCCTCCATAACAGGAGGAAAGACCCGATGAAGGCGACTTGCTACACAGGTGACGATGCTGGAATAATTACTCGAGGCCGAGGGTTTATATTTGTGAATTTCTCTAAGCTTGTTGTTTAAACCCTTGTTCGAGGTAAAATAATGTGCGACTAAAATTGTTACGACGACCATTACCCCGACTACTACTACTACTATTACTACTACTGCTACTGCTACTGCTACTACTAACACCACCACCGTAGTAATACTAATACTACTATGTTATGAAAACTACCATTACCTCAACCAAGTACTACTACTACTACCACTACTGTACTGCTACGACTACTAACACCATTACTGTAGTACTCCTAATACTACTTAAAAAACCACTATACTACTACTACCATCACTACAACTACCACCACCTTACTACTACAACTACAACTACTACTATTATTAACATCACCACTATACTACGACCCTACTCCTACTACTGCTATCACGACCACTATAGTACGACTACAATCATATAACTCACCAAATACAGTACTAAAGTATCAGGAGGAACAAACAGACAAAGATGGAGTCATCAGGAGGAACCTGGATAGGATTCGGGTTTCGGATGCTACTCCTCTATACCAAGCCAAACAGACAACTAACAGCACCATTTTCGTGTACGACTACTACTATACTGCCACCACTATATTACTACTACCACTACTTTAACAAGCCCAATTATTTCCACCTTGTAGGGTCAGCAGAGGAACGTTTTTGCTCTTTGTCTTTCACGAACTGGATGGCCTGCAGGCCAAACGTTCGAGGGAAAGATGCAAGAATTTTTAATTTGTGCAGGGTACCAAGGATACCTCTCATCGGTGAAGAATGATTAAAAAAAATTTAGCGGATCCAAATCCGGATCCGAATCTTCACCAAAATCTAACCAATTCGTCCTTGTAAACACCCAAACTGTCCACCAAGTTTTGTCCAAATCCGTCCACAAATTTCTGAGATATCCTGCTCAAAGACAGAGCCTAGAAATCACTCATATAGCCACATTGGCAAAACTGGAGCACCTACTTCCACCAGGCGGAACAGTTTACATTTTGTATGCCACTTATAGATCGGATCTGAATCCGGACTTTAACCAAAATCTAATCAGCTTGTTCTTGTCACCTAACCGACTCATCGACCTAGTTTTGTCATAACTCTTCCACAACTTTTTTGAGATATCATGCCAGACATAGTTTTTGTGCCCATCACTCAACAGTGAAGAATCAGTTTTTTAAAAATGAAAATTGTAGTATCCGAATCTGGATTCGAATCTTCACCAAAACCGAATCAATTCATCCATGTCACAGATCCATGAAGTTTCTGCGGAATCCATCCATAACCTTTTGAGATATTGTGCGATATATCGTTTTTGGCCCCATCTCTCAATGTTGAAAAATCACTTTAAAAATTCCAAGATCCAGATTTGTATCCTAACCAAAAATGTGCATTGCTGGCCTTGGCCGATCACCTAAATCCACAAAACATTCAGAATGATTGCTTCAAAACTGTGAACACAAATCGTGTGACAGACAGAAAAAAGACGCTACAGGGAACATACTTGACGACATACTTTGTCAAGTGACAGACAAACAGCCAAACAAACAGCCAAACAAACAGACAAACAAACAGCCAAACAAACAGCCAAACAAACAGCCAAACAGCCAAACAAACAGCCAAACAAACAGACAAACAGCCAAACAAACAAACAGCCAAACAAACAAACAGCCAAACAAACAAACAGCCAAACAAACAAACAGCCAAACAAACAAACAGCCAAACAAACAAACAGCCAAACAAACAGCCAAACAGCCAAACAGCCAAACAACCAGACAGCCAAACAACCAGACAGCCAGCCAGACACAGGGGTGAAAACATAACCTCCGTCCTCCGGTGATGGAGGCAACAACTATAGCCACCATGACATCAGCAGCAACAGCAGTAACAGCAACAACAACAAAAACAACGTGTCCTAAAAATCCCTTTTCATGTTTCACTTAATTTTACATCGTCATTGACGTCCACAGATAGGTATGCAATATGTTTGTGGAGTGCAACATGTTGTCTTGACTAAACCCGTCAGCGAGCGACTATAGTTAAACTACAACTGTAGTTAATTTAAGTCAAGGACGGTGCTCATCATGTATGTAGGATGTTCAAACTGCTGGACGAGCGAGGAACTCACGATACAGTGTAAGGCACGCCATTCTATATGCACTCTCCATTCCACATACAGTACTTATACAGGAATGCACGAGATAGAGCGGCCGGTTTTTAAAGGTTTTTTTTTTTTAAGGTATTTTTAAAGGTATTTTAAAAAGTTTTATGAAGGCGTTTTTAAAGGTTTTATAAAGGTGTTTTTAAAGGTTTTTTTAAAATGGTGTTTTTAAAGTGTTTTTTAAAAGGTGTTTTCACAGGTCTTTTTAAAAGTGTTTTTAAAATTGTGTTTTAAAAGGTTTTTTTACAGGTTTTTTACAGGTCTATTTACAGGTCTATTTACAGGTCTATTTACAGGTCTATTTACAGGTCTATTTACAGGTCTATTTACAGGTCTATTTACAGGTCTATTTACAGGTCTATTTACAGGTCTATTTACAGGTCTATTTACAGGTCTATTTACAGGTCTATTTACAGGTCTTTAAAGGTGTTTTTAAAGGTGTTTTAAAGGCGTCTTAAAGGCGTCTTAAGTGTTTTTAAAGGTGTTTTTAAAGGTGTCTTAAAGGTTTTTTAAAAAAGTGTTTTTAAAGGCATTTTAAAAGGTGTTTTGAAGGTGTTTTTAAAGATGTTTATATAGGTGTTTTAAAAGGTATTTTTACCTCCGCCACGGAAGGTCAAGGTTATGTTTTCACCCATTTCTGTCTATTTGTTTGTGTACAGGATATCTCAAAAAGTTGTGGACGGATCCGGATGAAAATTTATGGACAAGTTCGGTGTGTCACAAGGACGAACTACTTAAATTTTGGTGAAGATCTGGATCTGGATCTGATGACTAGAAATTTTTTAAGTCATTTTTCACCATGGAGAGATAGGGCCAAAAAGGATATATAGCACGATATCTCAAAAAGTTGAGGACAGATTCGGATTAAACTTTGTGGACATGTTGGGTATGTGACAAGGAATAAATGATTCAATTTCGGTGAAGATCCCAATCCCGATCTGGATCTGATATTTTTTTTTTAAGTGATTCTTCACCAATGAGAGATCGGGCTCAACCGATACATAGCATGATATCTCAACAAGTTGTGGATGGATTAGGACGAAACTTGATGGACACGGGTGCGCGGCAAGGAGAAATTCCTTCGATTTTGGTGAAGATCTGAATCCGCATCTGGATACAGGCATTTTTTAACTTTTAAAGCGATTCTTCACCATTGAGAGATAGTGCCAAAAACGATATATGGCATGATATTTCAAAAATGTATTGGGCCCCATATGTTCTCGTGGATCAGGCATTGCATGGCGGAGGGATGTGTTCTACCGAGTGCCCTTCTAGTTTACGATGGATTTCCCCAAAACTGTCCGATTTCTCAACGATGTTGAAACTTTCCTCCGGAGCGTTTCTGAGACTTTGAAACGTCAGATGTGACGGATAACGATCTCGGCGCGTCCTGTACGTCACTACTTCACGACGGTTGAGTACCAGGACTCTTGTTGAAGAACCCGACAAACGGAGCGCGTTCGAGACAGTTTATCACAATGACGGGCAGTCCAAGTGCCGTTAATGTAGGTGAATGCGCGCACTTTTTGCGCAATTAAGCTGCATGCGGAGGTTTCCTAAAAGCGTGAAAATGATCGCTCTTGCCCCCTTTTGTGTGCGTGTGCTTAACATAGAAAATTAATTCCCCCCACCCCCAACCACACTCCGGAGACAGAGGGAATGGGCCGGATAGATGGGGCATAAGAAAAGAAACGGTGAGATGAACAACAGAGCAGTGATTAATGAGTCGCATATGGAATGCCAGCAGCCTGAATACATGCGCCTCTTGTATTGTACGAGCGAGAATGAGAGCGATCGTGGGATTTGGAGGTGTGGGGAGTTGGGGTGATGGGTGGGGGGGGTGGGAGGAGGAGGAGAGACGGTCGCACGTCTCGCGAACCGGTGCGCACGCGCCTCTGCGTGGTCCTTTATTCTGCGCCACTTCGTAACATCAGTACGATGAGTCACAAGTCACTGGAGTAATTTTCCCTGAATGCAGCGGTATCGATGAATGCATATTATTTGACATTTCTGAATCGTGAACAAAATCACAGTTTCGGGAACATCTGTTTAATATCCCCACAATGCATTAAATCAATCACTCAATTGATTATAATATAGCACTTTACATAATGTACACGACAAATGAATGGAATCCCAAAGAAAATGTACCACTGTACTTTAAGTGGCTTTGTATGACGCCATAGGTACACGTATTCATTGTCGATAGGAAAGAGAAACGAAACGTTCTCACCAACATAAAACAGAAGCCATGTTTTCGTAATCCTGTTAAAAAAAAAGGAGTTTGTTTGTTTTTAAATGTCCTCTTGTTTTTTTGTCGTTTTTTTTACATGATATAAGGCTTGCAGTGGAGCTGTCACACACACACACACACACACACACACATGACTGTGAGACAAGACAAACAGCCACTGAGCTTCCCGGGCCATTCTGAGTACCAGTGACGTCACAACAATGGTGCCACCTTTCTCACCGCCCTCAGCGGGGCATTTCCTAAGGAAGAAGTTCCTCCTCCCTCGTGGGTGCCAACCTATAGGGATTGCACCTGCTTTTAACCTTTCAAATGCTGAGCGTCAAGCAAGCAAGCAGCACGCAACATTTTTTGAAGTAGTTGTTATAGCTGCGTGCACACTAGGCCAGAGTTTGAACCAGCAACCTGCCAGACTCAGTGCGGATGTTCCAACCATTACACCAAAAGTGTGAAACTCCGTAATCCATGCTTTTGTAGTCCTGATTTTTAATAAAATTCTTGCTTTCAGTTTTGGACAAGGATGACGTCACAAGTCGCACAATGAAGCAAACCTCAGAGAGGATTCGTACATCAACTGCTGCTCGGAGTTTCAGAGCACTGCGATCGGGACAAATTCAGAGCCAAACTACTGTTAAACTACACGTTCGTTTTCCGATTCACGGTCAGAATGTAACATTCCATTTGAATTCAGATGTTCGTCGATCATGAACAGACGTTTGCAGATGGACAGGTGGACAGACGGACAGGTGGACAGACGGACAGACAGTAAGTGAACAAATCGGTAAAGGTCACTTTTCGCTTTGCGTGCGCGGGGTAACTAAATATTTCATACATGCTATTACATCATGTGAAAGTGACGTTTCAATACCAGATTCTATATCACATCGGCAGGTGTAACGAGCTTCATGGGTCGTGGGTGGCATCGAGTACGTATTATGTGAACGCGCGGAATGGGAGAAACTGCCCTTTTCTTTATCGTTCCCCTGCGATTCATTCCTTCGCAATCATCGACGCTTCATCGTTTGAGTCATTCCCGGTGATCTCTCGGGATTGCAATCAGAGCATCCGACGAGCGAGAGTTGTGAGAGGTTTCAAGCGCTTGTGCCGCATCATCAGAACGACGTCGTTCACATTCCGTCTGTTGCGTTGGATGTTTTCTGCTCCCTGACTGTCGATCCATCACGTACGCACGACAAACCGTAACATCATCGCGCCACGTCCATCGCACTCTCCTGCGTGTCTCGTTAACCCCACCCACCCTTTAACAAGCCCCTCCCGACGCCCCGCCCCATCCCTTCGTGCTCACCACGACCTGGGCATCCTCATCATAGTCCCTCTGCTCGCACCATCCCCCCACCCTTCCTCGGCAGGGCCAATGGGCGAGCCAAAGACCGTGAGCCATTGACATGCTAATGGCACGGCACGGCCGGGGCGGGCGGAGCGCGCGTGCATTCGCACTCGAGTGGCACGCGACCGGCGTGCGAACGCGCGCTCCGCCCGGCCCGCAATGTCAATAGCGCGAACAAAAGCGCCGGGGGGGCCGGGCCGGCCTTGCGCTGGGCGTGAGGCAAGCCGGGGGCACCCGGGCGCGCGTTCAAAAGGCGCCTGCCCATTCACGGTGGGCTCGTAGTCGCTTCGCCGACGGAACGCGCTCGGAGCCCGAGCCAAAGCAAACGGCACAGCCACGCGAGCGCCACGAGCTGCCTTTCCACGCCCCTCCCACTCCACATCGCCCCCCCCTAATCCCCCCAATCCCCCGCCCCCTCGTTCAGGGGGAAAGCCATCGCCACGCCGCTCCCGCGTACCATGGCCAGTTCCCCAGTGCACCTGCTGCAGGCACCGTGCCTTTTCGCATCCCCAGGTCAGATCATGGTCGGAGCACAGATGGTGCGTCCGTTGCACGGAGCTGTGGCATCGGTGGGTGGTGACATCGCAGGAAGCAAAGTAAAAGTAGCCGCAAAGCAGCAGCGGTCTTACTCCCCGGAATTGTTGCGCTGCAAGAGGCGCCTGACATTCCCCGGCCTTGGCTACGCGTTATCGCACCACCACCATCACCACCACCACCACCACCACCAACAACATCAACAGCAGCAGCAGCAGCAACAACCGGCGGCCGTGGCGCGACGCAACGAGCGCGAGCGCAACCGCGTGAAGCTCGTGAACCTGGGGTTCGCGACCCTGCGCCAGCACGTGCCCAACGGCGCAGCCAACAAGAAGATGAGCAAAGTGGAGACGTTGCGCTCTGCGGTGGAGTACATCCGAGCTCTCCAGCAGCTCCTGGACGAGCACGACGCCGTCTCTGCCGCGTTTCCGGCCGGGGTGCCATCTCCGCAGCTGTCGCCCACCTATTCTGCGGAAATCGCATCAATGGCCGGCTCGCCGATCTCCTCTTATTCCTCCGAGGAAGTGTCTTATGGACCACTCAGTCCCGAGGAGCAGGAACTACTGGACTTTGCCAACTGGTT
This sequence comes from Eptatretus atami, assembly GCA_035128595.1. Classification (NCBI taxonomy): domain Eukaryota; kingdom Metazoa; phylum Chordata; class Myxini; order Myxiniformes; family Myxinidae; genus Eptatretus; species Eptatretus atami. The sequence goes on along the minus strand of CM068958.1, from coordinate 11,132,081 downwards.
CTGATGGAGATCGGTACGTTTGGTCGCTCTGTTCCTCTGCACATATAGAATGTGTACATACAGGCAGCCAGGCTCGTCAAATGCGCGCCTTGATAAATGTTTGAGGCTTACCGCACTCCTTCTCCGCAGGTGTCATATGACGTAACAGCAGCACCTTGCACCCGCACCTGCGCGAACACAGAGGGACGTGGAGGCACAGAGAGAGTCCGGCACAAGGAGAAACGGAGAGGACAAACGGCCAGAACACTCCATCGACTGGGCTAAACCTCTCCAAACTTGAACCTGGAGGCTCCTCCACGGAACAACCGTCCATGGAGTTTGCCATTTCTTTATGTGTTGCATACCTGAGACTAAACCGAGTCACGAACATGGCCTTAGACATTGGGTCCTTATAGTAACGGTATTTATAATGTTACGTGTGCTGCCCAAACCTCCCATTCGTTCTTCATCCGATATTCCCGGCACGTAGACCCTGAGACCATGTTGATGAGAGTATATTTTCTCCTATAATCTTTAACGTGTATATGGATATATTTTTGTAAATAACAGAGATATACAATGTGTAAGCCTATTTTAACGTACGCCTTTGTATTGTGTCTTTCATATAAGTGAATATATGATTCATTCAGTGCCTAATTTCCACGATAGACACACAAAGCACTCCACGTCACCATTCACCACCCTCTACGACCACTCGCCAGTCTCTACTTCCATTCATCACCCTTGACTGCCACTCGCCATCCTCAACTACCATTAATCACACCTTACTACCACTCACCACCCTCGACGACCACTCGCCAGTCTCTACTACCATTCATCACCCACGACTACCACTCGCTATCCTCTGCTGCCTCTCATCACCCTCTACTGCCATTTCCCCCCACCCCCGTTTCCTGCCAAACAACACCCTCTCACCCGCTAGTGCCACTCACCACCCTCTACTGTCAAGTGCCACCCCTTTTTGCCAGTCGCCACTGTCAACTACTACCATCACCCTTTACTGCCACTCATCACCCTTTAGTGCCACTCATCATTCTTTACTGCCAATCATCACCCTTTACTGCCACCCATCATTCTTTACTGCCACTCATTGCCCTATACTAACACTCATCACTCTTTACTGCCACTCATTGCCCTTTACTAACACTCATCACTCTTTAGTGCCAATCATCACTCTTTACTGCCACTCATCACCCTTTACTGCCACCCATCGCCCTTTACTGCCACCCATCGCCCTTTACTGTCTCTCATTGCCCTTTACTAACACTCATCACTCTTTACTGCCACCCATCGCCCTTTACTGCCACTCATCACCCTTTACTGCCAATGGTCACCCTTTACTGTCTCTCATCGCCCTTTACAGCCACTCATCACCCTTTACTGTCTCTCATCACCCTTTACAGTCTCTCATCACCCTTTACTGCCACTTACCACCCTCTACCGTCAATTGCCACCCCTTCTTGGCACATGTCACCCTTTACTGCCACTCATCACCCTGCACTGCCAGTCATCACCTGTATTGCCACTCATCACTCTTTGCTGCTACTTATCTCCCGTTAATGCTACTCATCACCTTTTACTGCCACTCATCACCGTGTGTTGCCACTCATCGCCCTGTATTGAAACTCATTACCCTTTAGTGTCATTTACCACCCTATACTGCCACTCATCACCCTTTATTACCACTCAGCACCCCCGGCTGCCACTCTTCACCCTTTACTGCCTTCCGTCACCCTTGTACTGCCACTTGGCGAAGGATCATTGCAAGACGATTCCTTTAAATTATTTAGCCCGTATCAGAAGAATATTTGTTGCAAAATATGAATGTCAATTCGATTTGTTAATACCATAATGTTTAAACTTATAGAAAGTGGAGTTCGTCAAGCTACCGGTTGTTTCATGACATGGAAAAGTTATATTTGTGTATATGACCCTTTTATAGCGATTTGTTCCAATTCGCCTTCATGGGATTTTCTACAAAGTTAGTTTCCTACAATAAAAAGGACTATTCCAATGTGTGCTCTCCTCACTTTAGGCTTTCTATAATGATAAATGGCTCGGGATTGCTGAAACAATCAGGTTTGAACTTTGATGAGGATTGAGGAGTAAGTCCGTAGCTGGAGATACAAGGAGGGAAAATATGAAACAAGAGTGGTTGTTCAGTTAAAGTTGTTGTCAGAGGATATGTGAACAGCATACCTCATATATATATATATATATATATATATATATATATATATATATATAT
>CM068958.1:11113498-11128947 GCA_035128595.1 Eptatretus atami | reverse complement strand
AACAGTGAATCAATACATGTACAAGGAGATCGTCCGGCACCTCATGAGATCATTCCGGGACAAGAGGAGGGATCTGTGGGAGAACAACGCCTGGGTGCTCCACCATGACAACGACCCTGCTCACAGTGCCCTGAGCATCCGACAGTTTCTGGTGGAGAGGAACGTGCCAACTCTGGAGCAACCCCCGTATTCGCCAGACTTGGCCCCTTGTGATTTTTTCCTATTCCCAGGCTCAAGGGAGTGATCAAGGGGACCCTATTTCCTGATGTGGAGGCATTAAAAGGGCCGTGAGACGGACTCTGGAGGATTCCAGAAGCCTTCCGGGGTGCATCGAAGCGTGGGAAGAAGCAGGATGGGACAAGTGTGTGAGACCGGAGGAAAACATTTTGAAGGGGACAAGCTGTGATTTCAACGTATTTTTTTGGAATAAAAATTCTGTGAAGTCAGTCCCGTTACTTTTTAGACGGACCTCGTATAAATACATTTATATGTATAAATATATATAAATAAATAAATATATATAAATATATAATCCATGTTCCAAATAGTAAAATTATAAACGTAATATAGTAAAAATAAATATATATAACTAAATAATATATAAAAATATATAAATGTATATATACTATATATTTAAATATATTAAATGTATATATGTATAAAATGAGTATATATATATATAAACATATGTATATGTAGTAACAATCCCTGATTTTAATGCTGATCCTTTCCCATCATGTGAGATGGAACGCAAGTGGTAAGGACTAGAACGGCACTCAACTCAATGGAGCACATACCTCTGCCAGGCTGAACAGTTTACGTTTTGTATCACACTGATAGGACTGATCTGGATCCGGATCTTCACTAAAATCGAATCGGCTATTTCTTGTCACCGACACAACTCATCCCCCAAGTTTTGTTGTAATCCGTGCACACCTTTTTGAGATATCCTTCAGTGGCAGAGGTAAAAATTGGGAGAAATCAACCATCCAAGTCCAATTCCTTCATTGCATTCACAATGGGTGTCAAATTAACATCATGGGCAATATAGCTCCACTTTGTGTAAATACTGCAAGGCTCACGCTATAGCATCCTGCGGATGATTTCCGCGTACTTTGACAACCTTTATACCATGGTGTCACGTGCAGGGTTATAGTGTGGAATAGAAACACCGAGCGTTGCTTTAAAACACAAAAAAAACAAAAACATTAACAGTAGAGCATGTTAGCATACGTTTATCTACCTAATAAAATGTACTCTAAACTCCCACCCTGTGTGCAAACATAATTGCTGATGGATCAGGTGGTGGACTTACCTTTCCGTTGTCTGGCCTGGATCTGATTCTCGACCGCATTATAGATTGCCGCATTAGTGCTCCGCATGCATGGTGTTGCGTCACAACGAGCCTCCTCTCAATAGGATAGACGTTAAGATGGTTGTTCCATCAGCTAGCATTAGATGGTGGACGTTAGAGATCCGACGGTGTCATTCGTGAAGAGTAAAAGGTGAGTTGTTGCCTGAAATCTGAACGATTTGTAAATTCCTGGCAAAATCACCTTCCGTCGAACGTCAGGCCTGGCCAGCCAGTTTGTGAAAGATTTGGGTCAAAAGATTCCCCCTGGCTGACCCAACAAGAAGGTGCGAAGGATTGAGGCATAAATGAAGTGCGGTAGTCGTCGCTGTTAGCATATGGCCAATTGTGTCATAAAGCATATTCTGTTCTACCACCCCATGTGTAAATAAAAATGCGTTCAAATGCACAGGTGACAGCAAAACACCGATTATTTTCACCACCAATAAATTACCCGCACAGTTGTAAAGTATAGCTTGTTTTACAATAGTTATATATATCCTTGCCAGATCGTTGGATATTTTTCTTACAGTTTGATCCCTGAGAAATGCTCCGATACACTTGGCATCCATAAATGAAAAATCTAAGCTGGTGCAGAAGAGAGATAAGGACACCAAGAGTGCCTCCAACACATGTCTTGCGACAGATGTTGGAAAAGGTGCGTTTGTTTAAGTCACTGTTATCGTGCTGCACTCGATCACGCTCTGCAAGCCTTTGGAACTCGGTTTATCCAAGAGGGAGACTTTGACCAGGAAAGAACCAGAAGTGCAGTGCAGTTTGTAGAGACAGGTGGCTCTATTTGAATAGGAAACCCTTGTGGAGCCATTAAGAAATGAGAACGATAAGATTTTAGATGAGATTTTGCAAGAACTTAACGGGGATTTCAATCTGTCACCAGCTTTCCTCCACTCCTGTAACGTTCGATGGACCTGAAGTGTTCCTTGTAAAGCTGTCACCAAGCCTCGATGAGACGAGCAAGCTCTCCTGTCCTCTTCGTGATCTCAAGTGTGTTACAATAACCGAACTATGTCTTAAAGTTTAAATTACTACGATCATGAGCATTTATCTGTGTACATTGTGTCCTATAGGTTTAATAAAAAAACTTCTACCAAATATGTGAGTGTGTGTGTGTTTACACACGAGGGTCATCCCAGACCTTCTGCCTGCATGCTTGCAATATCGTGGTCGGTTTTGACTCAAAGGTGTTTGTTTAAGCCTGGCCTTGCAGAACTTCAGATTCACAGAATGCTTTTTTCCGCCTAAATTTCGTTTTTTATACATAGTCGAGGCTCATGGAAGAGCTAGCCCACTGAACGGATCAGGACGTAACAGACAAAAACAGGACGCAAAACCCGCATATGCATGGAGAAGGAAAAACTGGAAAATTAGGAGGGATTTGAGTGGGGTTAACGAGGGTAGAATAGATCATGGTTTTGGATTGGGAATGATCTGAGTTGGTGGTGTACAGCTGTCCTGAAGACCTGGAGGGAAGAATGAGATTGAAGAGGATGTGGAAGTTCATTCCACAGGCAGGAAAAAAAAAGAGGAACACGGAGTGGAGGTGAGCAGTTATCCTGGATTTAGGTAGTTTTACCAGAAGAGAGTTGATGGTAGACCGTGTGAACCCTACAGAAACCTGGGGGGGGGGGAGGGTGAAACGGACAAAGCAGGGAAAGAGTAGAGGGTGCAAGACCAGAAAGGAGGTGGTATTGGTGGAAGACAGGGGTGGCAAGTGATAAAGCCCAGAGACTAAACTTCAGCGCAGGAGATAGCAATGACCTTAAAGGCCTTCCAATGAGCACAGCATCATGATGAGCAAGATACGGGGCAAGGTAGTCAGCCCAGTGGGGAGAGCAGTACTCCATCATGCTCTGGATTAAGGCTTTGGCGGTGGATAGGAGTTCAGGTGTTCCAAGGAATGACTTTGTATGATGAAGTATCCCCAGTTAGAGGCTGGCTTTGGAGGCCAACTTTGAAATGTAGATTGCCCAAGAAAGATAATGACTGATAGTGGAACCCAGGAGTTTGAATGACTGAAGCTCCTGAAAACTGAAAGTTTGAATGAATTTCTGTAAGAATGTCAGTTCAAGTTAAATTCCTTCAACAAAGGAACTGATTCAAAACAGAGAAAACACTCAGGTTTGTTCCACAACTCAACAAAAACCACAACTCTGTCCACTTCTCATGGAATGTTTCTTCAAATCAACCCTCAGCTTTTTCACTTTGACAACTGCACTAGGAACCTCAAACTCAATTGATGATTCTTGACCCTGCAGACACGAAGCAAAAAGTGGGTTAAGTAATTGATTCACTTCTTTCTGTCTGTCTGTCTGTCTGTCTACAATTGTCATTTTATGACCCTGGAACTAATTAATATCAATTGAACGTTATGTTTTGAACACTTCAAAAAAAATTTTTTTGGGAATTCTTCCTGATCGGGCAATGTGCAGAGAGGAGTAAGATAATTATTTTACTCTGTCTGCCTGTCTGGTTGTCAATGTCGTCGAGTTCATCTTACTTGACAACTGACTCGTTCATTCGAGGGCCACACGATCAAGGATCCGGTAGTCCTTTTTCAGTTAACTGAAGATATGGAAGATGGTTTCAATAAAAGATGAACGTTGCGGTTGCACTACCGGACCTTGCAGCTACTTGCAATGCTTTATGATATGCTCATCTGAATCTGAAACTCCTGATGATATTATCATCCAGATAATTGATAGATTTGGTGATTTCATTAGTCTCCAAGAGATTTTTGTCCTACTTGTTTAAAAAGTAAAGGTAGGCTTGCAGGATGGCCAATGTAAAGGTGGGGCTGGCAGAATGGCATGCATACTCACCTCGAAGCGAATCTCGACCCAGCTATAAACTGGCATCTGCGTATTTCACAGGCATGTTGATTCATTAATGTGTATGCCGTCCCTCGGTTGGATGGTAAATTGGGAGTCCTGCCTGTTGGGCCACCAGCATTAGTTGGTTGGTGTAAATTCATATTTTATTTGTTGTGGGATTTAGAAGAACGAGTGCGGGCCGTAGTGTGAGTGCCAGTATGTGCAGCTTCGTTCCTTCGCTCTCGTAAACGACGACTGGATTGTTTCAATTAGATCGGACAAACCGTATCATAAATGGCCATAACTTGGGAAACACCTGGGAAACATACTCAGGTCCCAGCGTCAATTGTGATGTCATATCAAACGAAGAAGAAGAAGAATTGTGACGCCTCCTCTCTCCCCCCCCCCTCGTCTCGCCCTCGTCTCGCCCCTCTCTCACCCCTAGTCTCGCCCCTCCTCTCTCCCCCCTCCTCTCTCGCCCCTCTCTCACCCCTCCTCCTCTCACCACCTCCTCTCTCCCCCTCTCTCGTGCCAGTACCCTCTCTCGTGGGTGAGGCGTGCCAGTATGTGCAGCTTCGTTCCTTCGCTCTCGTAAACGACGACTGGATTGGGGCATTTTTTCAATTAGATCGGACCAACCGTATCTAAATGGCCATAACTTGGGAAATACCTGGGAAACATACTCAGGTCCCCAGCGTCAATTGTGACGTCATATCAAACGAAGAAGAATGTTGACGCCCCCTCTCTCTCGCCCCCCTCGCTCCCCCTAGTCTCGCCCCTCCTCTCTCGCCCCCCACTCTCACCCCCCCTCTCTCGCCCCTCCTCTCTCCCCCTCTCTTGAATTGTGACGCCCCCTCTCTCTCCCCCCTCTCTCGCCTCCTCTCTCCCCCCCCTCTTTCCCCTCCTCTCTCTAAATGTATTCACAAAAAAACAAAAATAAATAAATAAACATTAATTGTGACGTCATTCATGATGTCATAGCACCGTGTCCTGTCATTGGTTTGGTAAATAAATGGCCATAACTTGGGCACCGCTTGTCCGATTAATATCAAACCTTGAAAAGGCACATACTCAGGTCCCCAGCGTCGATTGTGACTCATACCAAACGAAGAAGAAGAATTGTGACGTCAATCGTGCAAAAAAAATAATAATAATAAAAAAAACATTATTTGTGACGTCATAGCACCGTGTCCTGTCATTGGACGACAGATAAATGGCCGTAACTTGGGAACGTCTCGTCTGATTGATATCAAACCTCGAAAAGGCACATCTGCGGGTCCCCAGCAATATTCCTGGCAAGTTTCAATCCGATTGGACTGGCGGTCGTCGAGAAATGGCGTCGCATACAGACATAACACAACACACACACACACACACATTGCTGGAATTATAGATAGATAAATGTCAAAAAATGTCGTAATGGCAAACGTGAGTTAATAAATAATATATACATATATATATATATATATATATATATATATATAGGAAGTACGTTACAAAAGAAGTATTGTGTTAAACCAGACATACACTGACACACACACACACACACACACACAAACAACAATGGACGATAATGACAAGGGAGACAACAAAGCAGAGAAGAGGAAGAAGATGAGGATAATGATGAGCAGTGTAGACTGGAAGAAGAATCGGTCAAAAAAATAGAGGTGAGATGAGATTGATACCACTCAGGGAAAGACTACAACTCTCTAGAATAGAAACAACAAAGTGACAAAAATACTAGTAAGGAGAACCAACTGAGCACTCAGGAGAACGATACCAAAATCATTCCACTTGAAGGAAATCAAGATACTCTTTGCTTTGCAGCGGCACTGCTCATTCACGAAAAAGTAGCAGGAAAACAAGATCGGTGAATGCATGTCCGAGAAATGGTTGAGGACGTGTTCGAATCAGGTTTTGTTTACCACTAAAATGGCCTCCAGTCGGCCATCTTGGATCTAATGTCGAAAAAAAAATGACGTGCATATGCATACTATATCACGTGTTGTCTTTGTGTCAAGTACGGATAAAATCGGTCCATACATGTCTGAGATATGGTTGCGGGCGCACACACGCACGCACGCACAGACATGATAATCGAGACCAAATCCATAAGCCCCAATTTCGGACCAAGTCCAACGGAGGTTAATAACGCTGCAAGAAGAATAATCCAGACTTATGCATAGAGACCGAGTGCCACCATGGAAACAGAGACAAATGACACAGAGAGAACAACAGAGAAAGGAAAAGGACAAATGCAGCAATTCCGAAGAGGAAACCGAAGCCCAAAGCTAATGAAGAGAACACAAAAAAATTTAAAAAACGAACATAAAATCAAGACAAAGACAGAGAGGTAATGGTTTCTGAAAAACAAACTCAAAATATAAATTATTACAAGCAAAGGTACCTGTCCCCAGTGATGGAACAAGTTTAAGTTAATCTACTCATTTTAATGATTATAATTTATATGGACTTTAAAAAAAATTAATATAATGTTTCATGGACGTCATTTCAAAAATGGATGATGAAATTTGTCTGCGTGCACAGCTTTTTAAATGCAGTACAGGAAGCAGTCGCCATAAACAGGAGACAGACAAACGCATGGACAGACAACACGGTTCCCAATCTATTATATAATGTGAAGTGTGTTGTCTGTCCATGTGTTTGTGCATTTGGCTGTCTTCCATTTCTGACGACCGTTTCCGGCACCGCTTTTGAAAAGCTCCGCGTGCAGGCAAAAGCTCAACGCAGTGGGCGGACTGGGCAATCGAGCATTCGGATTACATGAGCAATCGAGGGGCCGTGCTCAAAAAAAAAAAAGGTTTACATTTTCAGAAATAGGAGAAGGCTACATGTATATTTTATTATAGTCATGGCCCTGGTGGTTAAGTTAATTTCCCTGACCAATCTGTGGTGGATGGGTGGTTAACACCGACCAGGCCGGATCGCCGAGTTGTTTTCCTTGGAGGCGAACACATGATCCGTGGAGATTATGGCGCGTGCGCCAGAGGAAGGGCGGCACAGACTGAACAAACCGAAGCACAGTGGAGTTTATACTTGAATGCATGACAGATAGACAACACAAGCAACTTAAAATAAACATGGGGATTCAATGAAAATAGATCAAATATTTACAATGGTAATAATTCAAAATGTAATAATAAAACGTGAGGTCAATTAAAGCCAAAAGTCGATGCGCCTCCACACATGGACTTTAATACAGACAAGGGGAGGAATAAAATCCCCCTTTATTCTGGCACTTAGCTTTGTCCAGAGATGGTCTTTATTGAAGTTTGGGGTCGAGCCGCTTCGTCCTGCATGAGAAGATGCGCCCAAAATGGCGCCAAGCCGCTTTCTGGGCGGGAAATGTACATGAGGTAATTTGTGAGGCGGTATTCAACACCGGGGATCACCAACTGCCGTGTGGCTTCTTTTCATGAACGAATATGCCAAATGTTCCTCTCTTACACCAGGTTTCACTCACAACGATCGCCCACCTTCCTCCTCGACCATATGACGAGACGATCTCTGAGGCCCCATGATCAGGCCACGAGGCACACTCTTCTTCCCTCCTCAGAAACGTACATACTTCACGGCTCAGCCGAATAGGAATGGCTAGTGTTTTGCCCAGTACGTGGGCAAATTTACAGCATGACACGAGAATTGTGTAGCCATTTCGTCGTGGTGAGAGGAGAGCAAAAACGAGATCCTCCGTCTCATCCACATTCTTCTCTCTACTGTCCTCCCCGATCTCCTACTCCAAACCTCACTTTCCTTCTTCCGGCTCTCTGACATCATGCTCATTGATCATCCACTCCGGGGGCGTGGCCTCGCCAGCTGTCACCCCTGGAGGCAGGGCTTTCTTGCCTGCTTGGATGTGCAGCTCGGTTGTAGTCGTTTTAAGGACGTGATCACCCTTTATCACCGGTCTTGAAATACAAAAACATAGGGAAAAGGTCACAGGGGGCAATTACAAACTGGGAGAAATTATCCTTACTCCCTAACTAACTAACACAGCACCACCTCCCGTGTGGTGACAAGTAACACTTAAGCTCACAGTTTGTCAACTTAATTTACATCTAGACGTCTCCTACATGTCCATGGACCAAGCAACTCTATACAATCCCAACTTTGCTCTCAAATTCCACCATCTACCCCCACAACCGTAATAATATTATATTAATTGTTGAGGGTTGGAAATTCGATTTCGATTGATTCCGGAAAAAAAAAATGCAGCAAAGTCATTTATGGCTGTAAAACATATTACCTGCTTAAAACAAACAACATTTGCCACTGTTAAAGCTACAGTTTCAAACTTTACAGTAAGTGGTTTCTAACCATAAATGTGCGTTCAAAAAAACGTGGTTTGTAACCTCTTCATCCAAAAAAAATTATGAACCATCTTCACACTTATTGTTTGCTCATCTTCAAAAGAAATAGTGTTCAACAGACGAGGTTGTGAATTGACTCGGTCAGTCCGAACGTCCCACTATTTCCTATATTTTACATCTTACAGCCAAAGTGACCATTTGTTTTTATCGGGAAAATCTTCAGGTAAATGACACGGAGAAATAATAGTTTTGTCCGTGTGTGCATTTTATTACCCTCGCCAGAGGAGAGGGTATTGCATTTAGACCCGTTTGTTTGGCTGACTATCTGTCTGTCTGTTTGTTTGTTTATCCGCATAGAATGTGCCAACGTAGAGCACAATTTTTACACGTTATCTTTTTTCAACCGAGTACATCTATAAAGTACTGGCGAGGTATGCTTACACACTACAAGCAATAATGGACCGTGCTTCCCAATTGTCTCGGGTCACTCACCTGCATTTGTTTTTTCATTTGTTTTTATTTTCATTTACAGATGCATTCCGACGGTTCTGTGATTTTTCCCGGTGTATCAGCTTCGATGTCCGTCGGCACACAAAATTACCGTGCTTCCCCATTGTCTCGGGTCACTCGCCTGCATTTGTTTTTTTCATTTATTCATATTTCCATTTATGGACGTTGTCCGACGATTCTGTGAATTTTTCCGGTGTACTGGCTTCAATGTCAATCGGCTTGCAAAATTTCAGCTTTCTTCGTCACCCGGAACGTACCGGTCTTTAATATCAGTCAGTGTGTCAATCAGTGGTTAGAATGAGCTTTATGTATTAGATCTTGGTTTTTCAAACCCGGGGGCGCAACCCCAAGTGGGTCGCCGAGCAAATTTGGTGGGTCGCGGGCGGTCCGCTTGCAGCAAAAAAAATTGTCTATTTTCGATCGGTGTTCGCTTTTACGGGATGTAATATAAACGGTTCGTTCAAAGTATGGGAACCGGCGCAACATGACGCTTGGAATGGGATCCAGCCGATCGCGGGCTCGCTGAAGGGCGGTTCATTTTGGTGGGAACTAGTGTTATCCACGGCCTCTCAGACTCAGACTCTGACGCTATCATTAACGTCTATTCACGTACGACTCGAGACCTTATTTGTGATGGCAGCACCGCCACCAGCAAATCTCGAGAACGTTCTTACCAGGATAATTTCGGACCTTGGATTTTACTACGTGGTGATAAAAGTGGGGCACAGAGGCCTCAGTGTGTGATTTGTTTCGAAGTGCTTTCTACGGAGTCTATGAAACAAAATAAGTTGCAGAGGCATTTGACTACAACATGCGCCATCAGGATAAGGAGAGAGCGTTCTTTGAGAGGAAACTTCTTGCACTCAAGAATACGCGTCTTGACAGAGAGGGTACATGCCCATCAGACCAATTCTCGGGCATTAGAGGCCTCGTTTGAGTGTCGCTCCATGTGCCAAGACTAAAAAGCCTCACTCCATTGCGGAAGAACTCGTGCTGCCATGTGCCAAAAGGACATGGTATCTCTGATGGTTGGGGAGGAAGCGCGAAAGAAACTGGCAGTTATACCCCTCTCTGACAACACCATCCAACGCAGAATTGAAGATATGAGTCTGGACGTAAAGGCTCAGGTCGTACAGAAGATCAAGGAATCGCCGTGCACGCCATACAGTTGGACGAGTCCACTGATATCGCATCGTACGCCAACTCATCGTCTGGGCCCTTCATCAGGCTGATAACTTGTCAATGAGCCTCTGCTCATCAAACCATTGGAGGCCACCACCAAAGGGAGGACATTTTTGGGAAAGTAGAGCAGTTTTATCGTGACTATAATCTGGACTTCGAAAGTTGCTCAGTTTACAACAGATGGCGCGCCAGCAATGTAAGGAGTGCGTTCTGGATTCAAGGCTAAATTGCTTGAGGTGGCTCCTCAGACCTCCTGGTAAACTGCATGATTCACGAGAAGCGCTCGCCTCTCGTAATTTGCCGAAACCTTGCAGAGCGTGCTCTCAGAATCGTAAAAATGGTGAATCACATCAATCGAGCACCCTCAACATAGGTTATCAGGCTATTCTGCAGGAGATGCGCGACCATAAGAATTTACTATTCTACACACAAGTCAGATGGTTATCTCGGAACCTTCTTCTGCGCGTTTACGAGCTCAAAGATGAACTGAAGGAGTTCCTACGCACACAAGGAAAACAGCATGGGTAGCGTTGCTTGAGTCGGTCTCTTGGCTGTCAGAACTGTGCTACTCGTTGACGTTTTGAACGTCTCAATGTCTCAACCGCTCACTCCAAGGCAAAGACGCACAACTCATGATTTTTCACGACAAAATGAGCGGATTTCTGGCGACTCTAAAATTACTGGCAGACAAAGCAGCTGTTAAGCACTTCAGCATTTCCCCCCGTCTGGTGGAGCATCTAACGCCTGCCAGTACGATGATACTGAGCTCGACAGTCTTCTGGGGAGATACCGTCACCTTCGGTCGCTCATTGAACAGTTCGAGCACTATTTCCCTGACTGGAGGTCAGTCCTTTTCTGTGGTTCGGGACCCTTCACGGCTCCACTGAGACTCGATTGCTGATGAAGATGATACAGCACAGGAAGAGCTTGAACAGCTCCAGCAGGATTCAGGAGCACAGGCTTTGCACGGACGAATTCGTTGTCGACATTCTGGTGCAAAATGCTGCCGTCGTACCCAACTCTTCACGGCGCGCCATTAAGGTTCTCATGCCATATTCTTCATCATACTTTTTGGAGCAGTCGTTCTCCACCATGGTGGTGATTAAAACAAAATACAAGAATACGCTTGAAATGGAGCATTATATGATCCTGGATTGCATCTACTTCTCCACGAATAGAGAAGTTGTTTCTGAAAAACAGGCTCATCCTTCTCACCATGTATCTAATGTCATTCGGACTAAACTTCTGAAACTTTCAACTGTACTATTTGGATACTGTCGGCTTATTCTCCGTTTACTCGTCTATGAAAACATGACGATGGTGAATAAAGTAACAGTAAATGTTCTTGTGTCATACGAATTTTATCTTGTATATTATGAATTGGGTTTTGAATCTTTGGGTCGCACATGTAGAGAGGTTCGAAATTGGGTCGCCACTAAAAAAAGTTTCGAAACCACTGTATTAGATGTACAATTAGAATGAGATTGTGTCTATAAATTATGTATGGTTAAATTATAATCGAAGTACGTCTATAAAATACATACTATAAAACCATAAAAAACAAGTTCTGACGAGGGTCTGTCATTTTTCATTGCTATTTAGAGTGATATACTGTTTCAGGCTGTTTACCCGGAACATTCCATGATGCTTTGGACTGTAATGTATGTTCTATACTCTACAACACGAAATGCAACACTTTCTGGTGAGTACATTAGACTGCATTTGTTTTTAATCCACTGACTCCTTGTTATTTTGCATAATAACAAAATTTTTCTTTTAGGAATCTTTTATTACCTCTGCCACCGAATAGAAAGGAGGTTATGTTTTCACCCCTTTCTGTCTGTTTGTTTGTCTGTTTGTGTGCACAATATCTCGAAAAGTTGTGGACGGAGTCGGATGAAACTTGGTGGTCGCGTTGGCTGTGTCATAGGGAAGAATTGATTCAATTTTGATGAAGGACCGAATGTGGATCCGGATCTGATAATTTTTTAAGCGATTCTTCACCATTGAGAGATCGTTCAAAACTAATATATAATACGATATCTCAAAAATGAGCCTAATATGGTCACAAATAAATGACTAACAGTATGTTGTCCTGAGGAGCTGACAATAAGGGCGAAATCTAGTTCGATATCCCCATTTTCATCTATTCGTGACCATAGGCTTTAATCTCAGTCTGAAAAGGCTTGAGGACCATTTGGATGTCTCCTGGTTTGGAGGTGATGTATTGGTGTAATTTATGCACATGACGTCATTGTCGTGTCACAGTCAGCGTGCTTTTTTTGTGATATATATATATTAATATATATATATATATATATATGTATATGGAGATAAAAAAGGGCGAGGTCAACATGTGAGAAAACAAAACCCACATATTTGAAGCTTACCTGAAAAGGTTCTAACAAAGGAAACAAAAGCAAAATGTATTGAATCCCTCCGAGAGAGAGAGAGAAAAACTTGAAGATTTCTGGAAAGGAATTTATGAATACCTCAAATAATAGAACAAGGAGGCGGATTGGATTCAAAAACATGAATTTAAAAAAAAGCAACATCTGAAGTGAAATAGCCCAATGATATTACGGGAGTTAAAATAACTATGAATGCAAACGAAGCTTTTGCGCAGGTGCCTTGTGGCGTGTGTGTGTGTGTGTTGTGTGTGGTGGGTGTGTGTTGAGGGTGGTGTGGTGTGTGTGTGTGTGTGTGTGTGTGTGTGTGTGTGTGTGTTGTGGTGTGCATAGTTCAGTGACTCCGGGCTGCCTGACGGCCAGGGACTTTGTAAGCCCCGTCGCTCAATACAAAACTCAGGTTAAATCTTCTTTTTAAACATAATTTTTACGAGCCATTTAAAACCAAAGAGTGGCATTTTTACTGTTAACCACATCGTGTTCGCCAGATGCAACATTGGAACTAGAAATAACTGTTGTCGCGATGCTACACCAATCGCATATTCAGGGCGTGCATGCTTTGTACATTAACGCTAGGTGAAATTTTTATCTTGCAAATGATTGCGTGTGTCTTTTCTATTGATGTGGGCTTTGACCAAAGACTTACTATGTTTACTAAATCAGGAAGTCTTGCAAGCATGTCAACATTTCATGAAACATTAATTTAACACTGGTCCACATATAGAACTGTGCTCAATTTAATCGATACGGAATGAACTGTGTATAATATTATTATAATTATTCATAAATCAATTAGATAAATACCAGTAAACCTGTGACTGTTTGTCAGGCCATGGGGCCACATAAGTAAAGTTCTTTATAAAAGAATTTTCCATGGACAATGGAATACAACTTAAAAAAAACTACCCGCATGACCCCCCCCTCTGGCCCGGCCCTAGGGGTCATACAAAAATCCGAACAGTGGTTGTGCAACTTTCCCCATAAATTATCATATGTCGCAAAGTTAAGTTCCATCTCAAACCGGTGTAGGGAGGAGCTATTTGACCCTAATCCGCTAAGCACCCCACCGCCCCAAGCACCCTCTGATCATCATGTGTTTAAAAAAATATGTTGTTAATGTATAACTCATGGAATAGTTGACTATAAGAAAGGCTATAAGACAATTTTTTTTATCGACCGCCATCGACCCAACCCCTTGGCCCGGCCCTAGGGGTCATATCAAAAATCCGAAAGTGTTATGCACTTCCCATACATATATCTGCTATGTCCCAAGTTTAAGTTTCCTATTCAAACGTGTACGAGGACTTACAGGGCTAAGACAGACGGACGGACGGACGGGACCCCCCCGCCCCCCCGAAAAACCGGAGGCGCGAACAATCACATTTATTTTGCCCGCTTTTTCTTCTAAAGCGCTGGGAATAATCAGCAAAATACAGGAAATCTGAGAAATACTCTGTGGATGTGCGGTGTTGACTTCTATAATTTCCTATAACGCAAGCAGATGACGTGGACACACACACACACGCATCGCAGCGCACAGAGCTTTCCTGAGAACTTTCTGATTGGGTTATTCGCCACTTTCAAATACTAGATTCCACGTGGCGATTTCACCGATGTCTCAACACCGCCGGACGGCACCGTAACGGAATGAGCCGCTTTACTTGTACTCGGACCGTGTGTGACCCGAGGCGGTTACTCGCCGAGATCCCGTCGGTCCAAATGTCCCGTTACAGGCGGCAAAGCCTGAACTTAATTTTCGCAACACGCAGCTACGCTAAGTCCAATGGAGGAAAGGACACTGACGAGCGGATACATTTCACAAATGGGGATGTTTATTTTACATAATAATGGGGACAAGGGAAGCAGCAAGAGCAAGAGTTTAAACCGATTAAAAGAAATGCAACGTATGTATCAAGCAAAAAGCAAACTGTAACAAATTCATTAACTTATGGACTGGCGCCAACAAACAACACACCACGCACACACCCAAAAAGAATCGGACCAAAGTGGTCTTATTTGGATCCTCCAGCCTCGGAGGACAGTCCAGGCTGGAGGTGAGAGTCTGTTTGAAACCATTCCGGCTCGTGCGGTCTTCAAGGACCAGGTCCTCGGGCAAGACTGGACCCCCCCAGCACGATCCATGGACGATCCAAGATGCCCGCTCCACACCCGGGCTCCAGGTTTGAACGAAGTCAGCAGGGCGAAGGCTGACAGGAGAAGACCGCTGCCGTTGCACTGACCACTCCATGCGCAGACGCTTTCGCACTCCCACACCTTGCACGCAGATGCTGCACCTTCCTGCCAGAAACAAACTCTCCATGCGCGCAGACCGGCGCCCATAAATTATACCCCGCCCGCCCTCTTCCAGAGGGGGGGGGTTCCTCCTCACGACCCTGCCCTCTTCACATGGCTGGATTTTGCACACAATCAACTCATCGTCTCTCCCCTGAACAAAACGGGCGGCAAACGTCCTTCATTGGCGCCAGGGCGCGTGGTGAATCAACGTGGACCGCCCCTCACACAGTCGGGAAGTCTAATTGGCCGGGCGACGGTCAACCTCACTCGTTGCACGCGATTGGTTGAGGGCCGCCGTCGGCTCGTGCCTTAGAACTCCGCCCACCGATGACGTCGGCCAGAAGTAAGGGTGAAAGGAAAGCGAAGTGGAAGGTGAGGGTGATTCGGTGTTTGTTGGCGTTGACATGTTGGGTGGTGGTAAAAATAATAGAAAAACGCGCTAACTATCCAAATAACTCCACAGCACATGAACACGCGATTTAATTACCCATTAGGACCAGGGACGGGACGCGCTAACTGCAACACGTACTTTACTGATATA
>CM068958.1:11078646-11094166 GCA_035128595.1 Eptatretus atami | reverse complement strand
ACAAAAAATTAAAACATTGAATCTAACATAAAATCAGTTTTATCGTTTCAGCGTGTGCTGGAAGACAACCAAAAGGATTGAGAGCAAACTGGGGAGGATTTCAGCAGTAACAGTTTTGGGTTTGAGGAGGTTTTAAAGTTTTTTTGGCCAGAAATATCTCAAATGAAGAAACTAGATATTCTGTGATTCACAAGTGATCAACAAAGCTAAGACACCCCCTACCGCGGGAGGGCTTGCCTTCGCGATCGCCCGCGCATTACCCTTGGTCCCAAATCCAATGATGAACCAGAAATATTCGGACCACCATATTTAGGGATAGAGTGAGATAAAGAAATGTGTCCCCATCTAAAGTCTCATCCATAAAACTCCGTACCATGAAAATCGGTATGAAATTATTCAAGTTATTGATCAAAGGTATTTTTTGTTAAATTAGGTACAATCGGAAAAAAAGTAGGTCAAGGACACAAATCAATTATTCAGCGTGCAAACTTCAATGCAGAACATTATTATGATGTAAAGAACATCTTGGAAAGGCCAGTGCGTCTTTGAGATTCCACATTGGAAAAATTGAGCAAGACAAAAATACTGTGTTTTTTTGTCTTTTCCAGACTGCCATTTGACCTTGACTTTAACCGAACTGGGTATGATGTAAATTAAGTGTAAATGTGACTCACTCTAGGAATATCTGAGAGGCAATTTAGTTCCATTGGACAAACTGTCAGTCAGTGTGAAAAATGCAAAAATGTCAGTAATTGTGCTCATGACCTATCAAAATAGCTCAAGTCAAAAATGATTACGTCGACCCCGCATACTTTTTTATTCACATTATTTTGATGCAACAATTCATACAGGAAGTCGCAGTTGGCTTCGAGGATACAGCTGGATATTGGTCAGAAAAGGCAGACCAACCGTAGTGGTGGCTTTAGTACTCCAAGAGGCTGCAAGACCTTGACCTTTTAACCCAGGAGGGAGATGACGTAAATTAACCATAAATGCCGACTTGCTCTTGTTTTTTTAGTATCTCGGAGGGCAATTCGTGCTGTGATCGGACAAATCCTTCAGTTGAGTTTCGTTAGAAATTTTAAATGCCATATTAATTAGGTCATGACCTAAAATTAGGGTTAAGGTCAAATTAAATAGGACCACACAACTCACCTTTCTATTCCCATTATTGATGCAAAATTTTGAATTTGAATGTCCTTAGGACATTGGCAGGAAAAAAAGGGAGAAAATTCCAAATGTTGGTGTTTACTCTAACGGGTGTTTAAGACCTTGACCTTTAACCAGAGGGGAATAATGGTAAATTGAACGTTAGATGTGCCACCCTAAAGCTATCTATAGAGCGGTAATTTCGTTCTGTTGGTTATGGTAAGTAACTTTAGCTGAGTATGGGAAAAATGTTTAAATGCGATAATTAGGTCAGGCCTTAAAATTAGGTTAAGCGTACAAATAAATATAGCGACCACCCCACTTACTTCTATTCCCATTATTTGATGCCAAAATTTCATTCAAAAAGTCTTCAGCCGGCCTCTGCGATACAGCTGTTTAAACAATTGATACAGTTTGGAAAATTTAATGTGTTGAGAGTGCAGGGAATAAAAAATTTTTTCCTAAATGTGGTTTTATGCTCCTGGGTCTTACAAAAACACTTTGGGTACTATAGTAAAATGGGGTGCCAATTGTAAGAAGAACAAACTCCACAACAACAATAGGCATCACCATATACTCTAGTTATAAGGGGATGCTTTAATGAGAGGAAGACACGAGCGACAAAAATATATGAGTGAACAAATTAAGGAGGTTATATAAGGTGGTTCGGGACCTGTAATGAGATAAGATGAAACCAATTTGATTAAAAGTTCGGGACACCAAAGTGAGGAGAAAGAAATGAAGGACCCATAGAACTTGCGAGAAGTGATGTCCAAGCATAAGTAAGAGCTTTCAACGGATGGAGTGAAAGGCGAACGAAGAGTGGCGATGGATATGGAGAAATGGTAGACTTGTATACGGCCTTACATATGGAAAGGCCACGATGAGGTAAGTAAAAGTAAGTAATTATAGATTTTTTTAAATTTGCACTTTCCACGGTGAAAAGTTGGATTATATCTTCTTCTTGATATGCAGCACAGATGCGGGGTAGCACCATTGACTGAGGTGTGTGTTTGCCGATTAATGCAATTGCCATCTGCTGCCGTTGGGCAAGAATTTGGAATTTGTTTCAGTTGTGCTGGCGTAAGCTCGCCGACTCTTTCGCGAAGGACGAACATGAATATTTTAATCACCAAGTTTGTGTTCTTGTTTTGGTTCCTCCTGTTGCGGAAATCCTGAAACTCGAACAGTTTGTTTATAGAACCAAAAGAATCTCTTACAATATGCATGGTCCACAGGCCAGATTTCTCGGATCACCCAACGGAATGCAAAATGTACGAATCGTGATTTAGTATTCATTTTGAACTTAACCCTATCGCTGCATGTTTGTAACATAGTTGCTTTCATTAACTGGCAATTAATCTGACAGTAAAATGTAAGCTCATTGCCCCTTGCACAGATGTACATGGTACGAACACAAGTGTATTTGGAATGAGAGAATCAGCGATGACACCCAAGCAGATGACACAGCAGCTGTCTTGCACGGGGACAAAATGAATTCCTTTTGCACCCACCAGTACGAAGCGTGACAAAAGTACGAGTAATTAGAAACATTCTCGGAAGGACATTTTATACTATCGCCCAACCAATACTATTTTAGGCTTGCAGCCTGTGGCTGCTGCGTTTACATCACTGCTGGGAAATCAGCCTGTGCGCTGATCGTGCCCCCTGTTACCAGTAAGTTGGTACGCATTTTGCTTGACCTCACAAGGTCAACCCACCTGGATTTGACGTTTTTTATTAACGGAGAATTGACGATAGGGGGAGGCTCAAACTCAAGACCCTAAGGATCTTAAACCAACCACCTTAAGCGTTAAAGCCAAACCAGGCTTTAGTGTATCGATAAATGCCAAGGTTCTAAAACTTCTAAAGAAAGGAAACAAATAAATATAACTAGAAGGGGCACTCGGCTAAAGACACGCATTACCTCCGCCCACATAAATGCCTGATCCACGAGAACATATCGGCGGCCCAATACATTTTGAGATATCGTGCGGATTTAATCGTTTTTGGGGCCTCTCTCTCGATGGTGAAAATTACAATAACAATATAAATTCACTCTCGTATCAGGATCTTGCGATCTTCACCCAACATCTCATCAGTCGTCCTTGTCACACATCCCAACTTGTCCATAACTTTTGGAATATTCCTGCACACAAAACACAGGACAAACAAACAGGACAGAAAGGGAGTGAAAACATAATAGTAGGCCAGCCAACATGGAATATTACACTTTTGGGGCATCACATTTATAGCAGCATCCATGCCCAGATCAATGAATCATAGGATAAAGAAAAAAGGTTTGGGTGGATGCCACCCTGGATCTCAATTTTTAGGTCATTTTCAAGCGTCATAAAGGTAAAAATGGCAAAAATGACAAAATGATCAATTTCCTTTATTTTGGACAGAATTAAAATATTTTTTGGTGCCCAATATCTTTTATTGCATTCTTCTGCTTTCATGTTTCCCATTACACAGACAACAAAAACATCATGTAAACTTTTTGAATTTACATAAATGCAAACAATTTGTAACGTAAACTGCAGTTTCGAAATGCAGTAGTCGAGTACCTATTATGGTAATCAAGTTTCTCACCGCCCAGTGAACCAAGACTGAGCAAATTGATTGTTACGTCTTAGGTTACTGTAGATTAGTGAAACAACCATTTTTCTATGTGGCTAAAATGTACTATGTGCATTTTATAGAAAATCTTTGCCCAGCTGGGTACAACATTCTACCGCCATCACAGCCCACATGCAGAAGTGCACTTCAAGTTCTTTTTGAAAGCAAGTGCACCGAGCTGTTTGGCATTTGGATTTTAGCACCCACAGGTCATCAGCTGAAGGCAGACATCTGGAATTGGGGGCACAGTCTTGTCCAGATGGCTACCAGGCAAGTCTTGTCCTTACCCGGGCAGCGGTGTCCACAGGGGATGCGTATGCTGATGCATTTCTTGATCTGCTTGCCAACCAGATATTTGCCTGTATGCACGTCTTACTTGTGCAGATCAGGCATTCTCTGGGTCGCGAGGCAACAAATCAAGGCCCTTCTTGGCTTTACCAAACACATGGAATCTGGCTTGATCCACACTTGGCTTGTTGCAGGAACGCCATACAGATGACATACAAACTGCTCAATTTGGCGGTTCTCCATCGCCGACAATTCCACCTGACTAGGATGTGGCTGACTCTGGAAAAGTTTTCCAGCACGTCTTGTCCACAAGAACAATGTGCTTTGGTGTCAAATTCCGTTTATGGGACACCCATAAACAATGTCTTGGGCAATACTGCACACAGTCTGGTTTTATGGTATTGTCCCTTCATCTGTCTCCTCATAAGGCTTATTTATGCCCCCAAAGAGCAAGCGAAGGAACCACACAAGCTCCTTGGATCACTTGATCAACATGCTCTTGATCAGTCCATGCCATGTGCTCAGTTTTTGTCCTGGTGTTGTCGAGCAGATCCTGCCTGACTCTGAGGGCAACGTGCACCATCTCCTTGAAAGGATGTTGCCATTGTGCAAAACTTGAGTGTTGGTGCGTCCGCCGTCTTCCATCAGTTTTGATATTCTTTTTCACGATCCGATTCTGATGAGAACATTCCATGCTCTATGATTTGGTCAGTCGTTCTGGAGAATCAAGAAATCTGACTTGTCACCGGCGGTACATTCAGGAGTGCATCCCCTGGATAGAGGTTTCAACATAACTGCGCCCTTTGGTCCAACGAGCTTTTGAACCACGTCATAGAAAGTTGTTCTCCTGGACTGGTATTTTGGTGGTACACATTTGCCCATTTCACTGCTTCATCCTCTCGTATCTGCTCATATACGATCATCATGTTCTACACGTGACCACGAGAAAACCTACACACAAGTCTCTGCATAATTCATCATCATGCACTCATCCTCACTGGCTGTTGTGATTCCCTGGCTGATCCTGTCTTGCAGAGTGGTTTTTCAAAGGATACCAAACAAGCAAAGATGATAGCAACTTCGGCTGCTATCAGGTCGCTGACTCCTGACAAATCTAGAAACTCATCACCGCGGTTGGAAAATTGGAACGGCTCATTCAATTCTGCAGACTTCTCCAGAAGTTTCCACCTGTGAACTTTTTCTTTTGCCTCTTTTTGGCAAAACATATACGGGACTAATTCATTTGCTCGTTGGCGGTGCTTCATCGGTGGGTACTAAGTAGTGCTGGGAGCAGGATCAGACCATGATGGGTGATGCCAGCTGTGGCATGATGACTGGCGCTGTTCTTTAGTCTTTGCTTAGTTTGCTTTTCAGAGGTGAATGTTGGATAAGTAAGCGGTTTGTTGACAACCTGTGTTCCATTGCATGGAATTCTATACCTCTGAAGCACTTCAAGTCTCTCAAGGATGTCGACATTGGTGGTTGTTACCCAGTTTTCGCCTATGATTCAGCGACTGCCTTGTTCTGTTTTCCTTCGGTGGATGCTTGTGCGGAGTGTCACCTGAACTGGCTCTTGACAAAAAAGGCATGAGAGCTTGTCTGTTTCTTTGCTCTCTCTTTTACGGCTTGATAATTGTTACAGGGTCCATTGGCTGGGCTACTATACTACTTGCTTTTCAAACTGTGGAAGTTCTTGCGATCTGAAAACACAGTGTACACATGGTTATAACCATGTAAACAACGATCAAACAAACACCCGAGCACCTGCTATATACCTATATCATGGTACATATTTGGCAGGAAGCCTGCCTATCTCCAACTGGAAACAAATACACAACATGTTAATGGTGTGCAAGTTCTGGTAGACTGAGAACAGGCGACATTGGACATTGGCTAAATACCCATAAGAAATATACAGAAAAATGGGCAATGGTTTCCTCATTCCTTCTTAAAAACTCTATAAGATTAAGGTATATTTTCAAGTTTAACCATTCACAATGCAAAATGGCACTGGTACAAATATTAACAAGCTTTGGTTTATTGATATGTTTCAATAAATAGCCACCGGTTTTCAATCAATAGGCAAAACCCAAAATCGGACGGCAATGACCTTTGGGTGACCTTCAAAATGACCTTGAAAATTGAAATTTGGCGATGGCAATCCACCACATTCTTTTAGCTTTTGCCACAAGTGGGAATTGACATCATCCATGTGGATGCCTGCTAATTAACAAGTGATGCCGCAAAAAAAATTCTAGGGACTTTTCGATTTTTTTAGCGGGTATACTACAACGTCCTTCACCTTGGGTGGTGGAGGTAAAATGGGAAATAGAAAGAACAAGTCTGAAAGACCGACAATGCGTTACGAGCGGTATTTGGACGATGTAGATTGTTTCAGAAGTCAAGCGATGCAAACAATGTGATAATTTTTTGAACCAAGTTAAAAAATTATCAACATGATGTGGGTAGGGGTGACAGGTTATTAGCCTGCAAAATGTCGAAAACACGCGTTTCGTTCGACAACTTTCCGAATATTGACCTTTGCAATAACCTTTAAAGGTCACAAAACAACCTGTCATCGTGTGACATTAAAATAGGAAACAGGATAACATGCTCTTAAGCTTATTGGAATTTAGTCTCGTCAGAAGGTCGAACAACAGCGCTTCAGATTCCCACAAACTTGCAAAAATTGACCTTTGTGGCCTTTACAAGGTCAAGGATTATGACCTTTGGTCAAAAAATTCTCTGGGAACATTTCCCAGGATAATCCTAGTAAACTCATAGTAGTTCTATGGGCATCTCTCGTCACTCCTCGGATATCCATACTCCTGATGCAAATCACGTTAAAAACAAACTTTGAAGGTGGGCGCCTACGGACAAGGTGTTCGAGATACAGCAAAATGGTCTGCACAGACTCACCTAGGCTGGCGGAATGACCCTCACGATTCATGCATAAAAAATATTCGTCATCCCAGCTTCTCCCAAGATTTCTGGGGCCGCTCGTCATGATTTAATGTCAAAATTCGCAATTTTTGAATCACGTTTTTGACCTTTGTGACCTGTTGACCTTGGGTACGAAAATAAACCATCGACAACCGACACGTTTTGAGATATTCCAATCTCATGTTCAACTACTCGAACTAGACCATATCCACGCAGTAACTCTCCAGGCACTTGCAAGAGCAAGAGGATTTTTAATACTGTCAGCGGACTACCCCCTAAAAAATTGCTCTTTTTGGGCGGCGTGGCCTCCGCCCACCAATGGGCGTAGTCACGCCTCATTCCAGGCAAACACACAACTAGACCGTTGACTCATCGAACCACATAACAAGTTTCAATCAAGATGGATCAAAGTCCACGGAGTTATGCGCTCTGGACGACAGACACCAGACAAGCCCGGTAGGCCGGACATGCGTAGTCGCTTACCCAATAGAACCTGACGCGATGCGCACCCCGTTCGACTGGGGAATGACCTGAGGATTCAAGCCAAGAGAAATCATGATTCTAGGCTTCAACGGGTTAATGCTGGCAGATTGCTTTTTTCCGTTTCAAAATACCCCCACATTTAGAGCGTTTCGGCTCCGTTGCTAGGCACGGAGGAGGTCCATGCAACAGTCTTTCTCACACATAATAGGACATACCATGAAACCTACCATACCAGGTTTCATGTATATCTGACTCATAGTCTCTGAGATATAACGAACTTCGTTTTTTTTATTGTTTTCGACCAGGGTTTCATTCAAAGTCTATCTTCTCCGACAGTTTTCATAGATTCCGCTGGAAAATTTTTGACAATATTGGCTGAAGTTACTTGCCCACAGTCGCTCGATGGCCCGATTTTTGATTTTCGAAAAATATTTTTTTATGATTTTTCAAAAAATTTCAAAGTCCGTTGCTAGGCAACGGTGGTGTCCATACAACGGTTCTCATTTGCCACAACAACATAGAGGTTCATGGTATGAACCGACCCACCAAGTTTCATTGAAATCGCCCCATTGTTTAAGGAGCACTGGAACCGAACAGACAGACATACAGACAGACACAGACAAACATATCGACGCGAAAAAAGTGTGATTAAGGGAGATCAAAAAAAAAAAATTTTGTTTTCGACTTTCGACTACCAACATACAGAACAGCACAGACAGACAAACATATCGACGGAAAAAGTGATAAGGGTAGAACAAATTTCAAAAAATTTTTTTTTTTTCGACTGGATCGACTACCCAACATAACGAATACAGTGGTCACTCTGGCTGGCGCTCGTGAACCAAAACTTTCTTTTCTTTTTTTTTTACCAACTACCCATACTCCTCTGTCTTGTGAAAAAAATAATCAAAACTCGGATTGATGGAAATACTGGAAATATATATAATATACATGTATATCCGAAAACTTTTTGAACGTCCATGTGAACGTGATGACGTTTCATTTCGAGGGTACGTCCTCCCACATGAGGTGCACCGAACGGCACATAACGGCAGAGCTTGTTCTCCCTGGCAAAGTCTGGTGTGGCAGGATGAACATGAGACGGAGCGCTGTGTTGCGCGTTGCCTGGAGGCTTCCCGAGGGGGAGGGAACGTGGCCTCAACTTGGCTGCAGGAGCTCCGGGTCCAGCGGCCCACTGGGGGCGGGAGGTCGCATCGAAAGGTCAGGCGCCACGTGCCGCTGCTGCGGGCGATCGCTCGCGATGCGTCACCCCCAGGCAAAGAGCGCCAGCCGTCCGACTCGCTCCGCCTCTTTACACACACACACACACACTCGCTGCCTTTCTCCCCCTCCTTTATCGTGACCCCCACCCTCCTCTGGCGATCCGCGAGCACCCGTCCCCGCCGCCTTCTCGCCCCCTCCGTGGCTGTGTCATGGCCCGGAGCTCGTAGAGCCTTAGTCGCGTGTGTCCGGCGCGTCGCGCACTCAATGCGCGCTTTGTCGGGGACCTTGGGAGGGGGCGAGGGGGGCGGGGCCGAGCAGGTGCACCCGTATCGCCGGAGCAGCGATTCAAGGCGCCTGGTCCTCTTTATCCGGCCGTGGAATTGATGACTCGGTAAATAGGTCCAACGCCTTCCCCAAATCCTTTCGCTGCCGTTGCTGCCGTTGCTGCCGACGCTGATTTGCGAGATTGTGCGTTTGTTTGCGGCGGGACTATCGGTGTGGATTTGTTTTTTTAGTTTTTTTATCCTCTTTGCATGGTAATGTCGCAGAGCGAGAGGGACGGGGGACGGGGACGGGTGGACGGGACGGTGCGGGAGGACGGGTGACGGGGAGGACGGGTGGGACGGGTGGACGGGTGCGGGAGATGGGGGAGGTCGATCGGATAGGGATGGGGAGACTTAAGACCGGGAACCAAGAGAAAGTCCACAAAGGAAGCGGAGATTGATCGTCAGGGTAAAAGGAATGAAAAAGTTGAATGAAAGAAGAGAAATAAAGTTGTTGTTCTTCTTCTTGTTATTAACCTCCCCATCGAAGATGGACGGAGGTTACTGTTTTCACCCCTTTCTGTTTTTTGTTTGTGAACGATATTACGGAAAAACTCCTGGACGGATTTCGACGAAACTTGGTGGGGGATTAGGTATGGTCCAAGGATCATGCCATTAGATTTTAGACTTTGTCCAAAAGTCCAATATGGCCGCTATGGCGGCCATTTTGAAAAAATATTTGAATTTTTGTTTTTGCATTTCTACATGTTTTAAGTGATTTCCAACCCCCCAAAAAAATTGTTAGAGGAAAAAAAAAAGTTTGCAACTTTTTTTCAAAAAAATTTCGATTTTATTTGAAAATATTTGAATTTTTTTTTTGCATTTCTACATGTTTAAGTGATTTCCAAGCCCCCCCCCCCAAAAAATTGTGAGAAAAAAAACCCATAAATTTTGCACATTTTTTTCAAAAAAATTTCGATTTTTTTTTGCATTTCTACATGCGCGTCGATCTAGTTTAGTTTATTCAATCGTGGTTCAGTAGAGTCTGATCCGTTTGACCTACAATGAATAGGATATCAGGTTCACTTAAGTGACCCAGCAGTATTGGCGGCGGAGGTTTTGCACTCTACCGAGTGCTCCCCCTCTAGTTCTTCTTGTTCTTCTTGTCTTCTTGTTCTTGTTATTCTTCTTGTTCTTATTCTTTTCTTCTTATTGTTGTTCTTCGTCTTCTTCTTCTGAACGTACCAAACCGCATAACAAACGATGCCGAGCAAATTCCCACTCACAACCACCTCATGGATACCTGCCCTATATTGTCTCGAACTCAGATCGTGTGGCTTTGGATTATTTTATTAATTTTTTTTTTTCACTCTGACGAAGGTGAAACTGAACTCGAGTTGGAAAAAACGGACAATAGCTGGATCCGATCCGATCCGATCGAAATCTTCACTTTGCGTCCTTACTCGACGCACATGGCGAGGGGAGAGAAACGCTTCCAGGTGAGAACCAATCCTGCACAGGTGGCCACTCTGTCGACTGAAGGTGATTCACACACATTGATGGGTCACCCTGCCTGTGAAACACCAGGAGGACGGCTTGTAGCTGGTTCAGGATTCAAACCCAGGCTTGAGAGCTTAGAGGCAGGTGTGCATACCTTGAGGGTCCAGGCTAACCTGCTCGCACCCCAATTTAATTAATTTAACACGAATCAAAATTTCACATGGTGTTGACAGCCAATGAGGGACTCACAAGGAAGGATGTGCTCCTCTTCCATGAGCCTCGATCTTGGAAATCTATAAAGATCCAGGTAGGTAGATATTTCTCTTTCCTTGTGTAATTGATATGCAGGGAGTAGGAAATACAATTCATTCATCTTTGCCGGCCTTTCCAATTTTACTGGTATTCCAACTTTCTCTTTATTTTTCTACTTTTACTGCTACCTTTGCTTCTTTATTTAATTACCTCCAAAGGTGTGATTTGCGCACTTTACATTCATGATGTCCTTCGTACAGGAAAATAGGCTTGCCAACCTGTGCGTCGAAAATGACCATTTTATATTCAGCTTATTGAGCCGGTAGGATGGCCTCAACTACAGGTACGCACGCTCACCTGTAACCTGTCTAGCCTGTGTTCGAATCCCGACACAGCTACTGACTGTCATCTCGGTGATTCATCAATGTGTGTGCCGTTACTCGGATGGACGTTAAACTGGTATCCCGGCTGCCGGCATTAGTTGGTGGATGTTAAAGATGCCATGGTGTCCTTCACGAATAGTAGGCAAGCTATCGCCGGCACCATGAACAAATTACAAATTCCTGCCACAACTAGCAGAGAGGGCACTGCATCTTAATCTCAGAAATAGTGTTGTCTGTCCAAGATTGGTACTGATGGATACTTTTGCAAATCTATGTCTGTTACACTAACTAACTGGTATTGGGTAGAGGTTCATGGTCTTGATATGTGAAGCTATATCCATTAATTTACCATGTTTCACTAACTCTTATTGGATAGGGGACCATGGTCCTGTTATGTGAAGCTACATCCATCAATTTACCATGTTTCACTAACTCTTATTGGATTGGGGACCATGGTCCTGTTATGTGAAGCTATGTCCATCCATTTACCATGTTTCACTAACCCTGATTGGATAGGGGACCATGGTCCTATTATGTGAAGCTATATCCATCCATTTACCAAGTTTCACTAACTCTTATTGGATTGGGGACCATGGTCCTGTTATGTGAAGCTATATCCATCCATTTACCATGTTTCAATAACCCTGATTGGATTGGGGACCATGGTCCTGTTATGTGAAGCTACATCCATCAATTTACCATGTTTCATTAACCCTTATTGGATAGGGGACCATGGTCCTGTTATGTGAAGCTATATCCATCCATTTACCATATTTCACTAACCCTTATTGGATAGGGGACCATGGTCCTGTTATATGAAGGTATATCCATCCATTTACCATGTTTCACTAACCCTTATTGGATAGGGGACCATGGTCCTGTTATGAAGGTATATCCATCCATTTACCATGTTCACTAACCCTAATTGGATTGGGGACCATGGTCCTGTTATGTGAAGCTATATCCATCCATTTACCATGTTTCACTTACACTTATTGGATAGGGGACCATGGTCCTGATACATGAAGCTGCTGGACATCTCTCCGTTTGCCATATCTTTCACTGTATTTAAGTGAAAGTATTTAGTGTAAACAGATGTCCATCTTCTCTTTAGGTCTTCCAAGATCTGTGAGGGTGGTTCAAGGTTAATTTGGATTTCTCTTGTACCTGAAAGATTTTCTTTCACCTGCTGATATTAAACATGGCTACCTGTTCCCCATCAACACAATATGTTCGGCACTTTTCTTCGTATTTAAAGTGTCAAACTTGCTCATTTGTATATTTTTACAATGCTGCTCTGGCCCACGTTTTTATTTCTTTCACTGATAACGAGTTGTTTTGTTGAATAACGAGTGAAAACACCAGCAATGGTCTTTGTATAATCCATGAACTGCATAATCACAAACCCAACAATATTGGCTCTGCATGTCAGATCTCCAGAAATGATCAGATCCCAAAAGAAAACTTATTGTGACGTCATTTTGTTGGCTCCTCGAAGTCGTCTTTGTTTCCATAATGCTAACAAATAATAACGGCTTGAACAGGGAAAGTTCAAGCAAGTTGCCATCCGATCCAATGTCCAGACCATCCCCGGAGCATTGGTGGTGCCGGAGCAGTCTCCAGACAGAGAGTACATTGGGTGTTTGCCATTGCCTTTTCCAATGTTCGTCGGTGGAGGAATTTGGAATTTTCCAAGGGAGCAGGAATACGATGGCCGATGCCTTTTGACGGACACTATTGAATGTTCGATGTCCAACAACCATACTGCGCGGCATAATGGTTGGAGCGTTCCTGCTTAGTGTGCGGTCAGTGGTTCGATTCGATCCCCGGCCGAGTCATTCCAAAGACTTTTAAAATGGTCCATGCTGCTTCCTTGCTTCCCATGGTAGTTGTCATGCCTCATTGTCCTGTTGAGTTTCATCCATTGTTATACCTGCCCGCCGACACGGAACCATATACTAGCCTTCATCAGCAAGACTAGTGCTTCATTCTATTTTCGAGAGTGCTTTGCAGAGGAGGGGCTTTCAGGAATGTTAACTTGGGTGTGGATGGGTCATGGTATCTGGTGTTGGTGTAGCGCAGGCATGATGGGCTGAATGTCCTCCGACTGCCCCCAAAGTTCCTTGTATATCCTTGTAGGTCGGTGATCAGTTCCTTGTTATCCTCACTGAGTTTCAGCTTAATGCTCACCTTCACTCCATCAACTCTTTCCTTTGTTCACCTGTAGCTTTATATCGATGGTACCCACTTTGGTGTTATCTATCTGTTTGTACCCTGTCCACCTGTTCTTGACCACATCGTTTTCATCCACTGCTTCTGGTCAGCTTTGTCACAAGTCTCAGCCTCTCTGTACTAAATATTCTTTCACAGATACTCTTGCTATCCACCCTTCCTGAAGATGACCAGGATCTCATGGACTCCACCGAGAGGTGGAACATCATAATATAATGTAAGTCGACACCTCCACCATGCTACGTGAACCTATTGCCAAGTGTGGACACATCACATGTTGAGGGAAATCTGAAGAGCCGAACCCGAGTGCTGGGAAATACTTTGTTTGTCATTGGGAGCCAAAATAAGTGGCTTAACTTCATCAACAACAGCTATACAGATTCATACTAGAACGGACACTCGGGAAAGCACGAACCTCCGCAAGGCTGAACAGTTTACGTTTTGTATCCCACTGATAGGCTGGATCTGGATTCGTACCTTAACCAAAATTTAATCAACTCATCCACCTAGTTTTGTCGTAACTCGTCCACAACTTTTTGAGATATCATGCTACACATAGTTTTCGGCCCCTTCTCTCAATGGTGAAGAATCACCTGAAAATTAAATAATTCTCGCATCCGGATCCGGATCCAAATCTTCTCCAAAATTGAATCGATTCTTCCTTGTCACACACCCAACCTGTCCACCAAGTTTCCTCCGAATCGGGTCACAACTTCTTCAGATATCCTGGTCACGGACAAACAGACAGGGGGTGAAAACAACCTCCGCCCACCGAAAGTTTCGCAGAAATGTGTCCCCCTGCCCCCCTCCCCTCCCCACCCCCGAAGATTTGTTTATAAACGGTTATTGTGTCTCAAGTCAATTTTTAAATGAAGATGAATGGTTATGAGTGCTGTTAGGGAGAAACTTCCTAACAATTACCCCACGTTGCACTTGCTCCAAATGGAGCAAAATCCGTTTTAAAGTGATTATTCTTTGTAAAGTCTGCTCCAGGGCCTAGTTTGAAAATAAACAGATTCCCGTCCACAAAGCTCGCGGAGAGCAGTTCCTTCGCCGAATAAACTTTCAACCCACGATGCACACTGTGCAGTCCAGAGCGGAGGGTAATTGAATGAAAGTGCACAAAGCAGAATCCCCTGCAGTTGGGCTGTCATGGCTGACGTCCAGGATGAGGACACGCGTGTATTGTATCCCATGTCTTTCTGACTGCAGAAAAAAACAGCTGCCTCATAATTTCACCACAAACCCCTGTTTGGCAAATTAATTACCACTATAATTATCATAATTAGGCGCCACCGCTTCTTCCTGTAGAGTTGTCATCATTACTGCATTATCCTTCTCAGCTGTCTGCCGCAGAGCTGTGTGCCACCACATTATAGATACATACATATACATATATAATAATATATATATACATATACATGGGGCCTTCATGAAAAGTATCACAGGTACCATGGCCAAATTTCTAAATTCCTGAAACCAAGGCCAACTTTCCGGAATGTGTAATTTGCTGTTGGTGCCTGCGATAGCTCACTTACTCTTCACAAATAACATGGGGGTGATATGCAATGTCCACCAATGAATGCCGGTACATGGGACGTCCAGTTTAACGTCCATCCAAGGGACGTCACACACATTGATGAATCACCCTGCATGGGAAACACCGCGATGACAGTTAATGGCCGGGTCAGGATTCGAACCGAGGCTAGACAGCTTCTTATCCTTCTTCTTGTGTATGGAAGCTTGGCCACCAGGTAGCTTTCATTTCGTCGGGGCGTTACGATGCCGCCGATGCTGTGCCCCTATACCAGTACGCTGGTACTCATTTCACTGAGCTCGGAAGGATGACAGGCTGATTCAATCCCACCTGGTGTTAATTCAGCGGAAAAAAACAGGGCTCAGGACCCGAAGGTATCTAGCCAGTTACCCTCACCACAAATACAACACCAGGCTTACTAGAGAGCTTAGAGGCAAGTGCTTATCTCTCGGCACACACGCACACACCTTGTTCCTTACTGATGCTAATAACAATTTTTGCTACAATTTCCCCCGTTTCTCCCGGACTGACACTGCTAATTGGACATTGCAACTTTCAAGATAAATTCTCACCGAGACGAATCTCTCAAGGTGATGGTATAATCTCTTTGATAAGTAAGTATCTTTCTGCCAAGTTCCTTTTTT
>CM068958.1:11062502-11078636 GCA_035128595.1 Eptatretus atami | reverse complement strand
TTTGTGCATGTTCATTACACAGCTCGTTTACTCTTTGAAACGCCAAACATTGTAAGGCTGAAAAAGGGGGAGGAATGACAAGCAAAAGATAATTCGGTGCGAACGTATTCCTTACAATGTGGACCGAAAGCAGACACAATGGTTCAAAGCAAGCGTCGACAACGAACATCGTGTAAACAGACACACCAGGTACAGCCGTGGATTAAAGGGCATGGAAGCAGAGCTCGAATTACAGGTGGGTTTATGGGGGGTGAGGGTGCGGCCAAGTTAACTAGTCTATGTTTATAATGTAATATTCCAAGTGATTTCGGTTCTATTTTTTTTTAAAAATGTCCTCGATGTGCTTGAAACAGAAACTGAGCTTGTGTTGTACATAATTGTATCAAAAAAAAAACTTCTCTCTTTAATCAATTTCAAACCCTCCCCATACTTTTTCCTCCTAATTCGAGCACTCAGTGGAAGCTGTGTTCACGGACAAGTGCAACCCCAGTGTAACAACTTTAACCGAGCCGTTGTTTGCATCCGAAGGAGACTGCACCCCTTTCTTTGTTACTTTTTAAAAATAAATTTCCAAACTTGTCCGCTAACTCCAAATCAAATGTCACTATTTTTGAACCGACGGAACACCGTCTAACCTTTTCCAGTCCTGGTCCTCCCTCGGGACCCATCCCTACACCTTACCGGCATTGTTGTCTATTTTTCATTAATTTTGTTTCTTAAGACTCGTTTCTATTGAGCTAACAAAACCATTGATTCCTACCAGGTGGGCCGCTTGAGAGCGTTTCGACGTGCTTTAAACCCTCACGGATGGCCAACCCAGAAGGAAGCAGCGGCTGTTTACAACGCCAAAGGTTGGAGTGTTTTGGCCTTGTAAACACCCTCTGGTGTTAATTCAACGGCTCAACAGGGGCTTGAACTCAAGACCCAAGGATTTCAAGCCAAGACTCAAGACCCAAGGATTTCAAGCCAAGACTCAAGACCCTAGGAACTTAAGCCAAGCACCTTAACCGTTAAGCCAACACCAGGCCTGACAGGTTGGGTGTGTGACAAGGACAAATTGATTAGATTTGGGTGAAGATCCAGATCCATGTTTTTAAATTTTAAAGTAATTTTTCACCATTGAGAGATGGGGCCAAAAAAACGATATATTACACAATGTTTCAAAAAGTTATAGGCAGATTACAACAAAACTTGGTGGATGAGTTGGTTAGGTTATAAGAACAAGCCGATTAGAATTTGGTTCGGGACCGGATGCAGATCCGGTCTATCAGTGGGATACAAAACGTAAACTGTTCAGCCTGGTGGAGGTAGACGCTCCACCGGGTGGCATTCTAGTTCTTGCTGTTTCTTCACTTCCTCTACTCCAACATAGTTCTCTTCCAAAAACCCTTCCCTAACCCCCCCTGAGATAGATACTCTCCACTTTTGGAAGTTCCCCTAACTGACACCGACTTCGTTTTCACTCACTTTTAACCTGCCGATGCTCGCATGAAATCTGTGATTTCAAATTGTCTTTTTAACATCATTTTCAGCTCTTAGACGAAAGAGTGGCAATTTCTAATTGGTTAACCATAAAATGTTCTATTCCTGGATGTGAATCAGGCTCACGGAAATATAGGACATGCAAGAAATACCCGTGGATGAGAGGTGTCATATTGGGATCGTGATTCATAAAGAGGTCCAACACAGCATCGCCCCCTCAAGGACTTTTGCACAAAGTGGGTTCAAAAGCAATCCTGTACTCATCTGCTCTGCCCTTTCCTATTTACGGGGCCCAATCTATCCTGAGCAAGTTAAAATCTCCCATAATTATTAATACTCCTCCCTTATCACATGCCCTTCTGTATTATTCACATATCCATCTTTCCTGCTCTTCCCTCACACCAGGAGGACTGTAAAAGCATCTTTCAAGTTCTCTTACTATTCTTCCGATCTCTATCTATACAGAATCCTTTCCCTCATTTCCCACCTTGATGTTATGCCTTACTCTCGATCCAAAAAACTGTCTTTCACCCAAACTGCCACACCTCCTCCATTTTTCTTTTCCATTACACCGATAAACCCTGGAGCCTTGAATTCCTGTCCTGCAGTTAGATTGCTCATGAAAACATGTTTCACTTACTTACAACAATGATGTCATTCACACCCCTCGCCATCCATTCTAGCCTCCACCTCTTCCAACTTTCCATTCAAGCTCCTGGCATTCGTGGACAACACCTTCACCCTTTCCCTTCCATTAACCACTCCCTGCTGCCCCAAACCTCCAACCTCATCCTCAGTTTATAGTCTTAAAAAGTCTCAATTACTTTCTCAAGAAGCGCCTCGAATCTCACCCCCCCCCTACTTCCATTGAGCACCCTGACACCTGACCGTATTCATTCACTATGACTAGACAGGAATCTCCACATATTCACAAACCCAAACCCCTCCTTTTTACGTCACTTCTCTAAGGCCTAAGTCACATTTGCTCTACGGCGAGGATACGGCGGCCGTACGCCCTCTGAATTGACAGGAAACGTGCGGCGGCCACAGAGTTTCTGCGGTGGCCTCAGGGTGGCCCTACACCGTTTGGCTATATTTTACAGGCCGTAGGGGGTCGCCGTGGAATTATAGCGCGGAGTTATAACTTTTTTCATTTCTACGTTCGCCGTAGCAATTCGACAAGCCGAAACAAAAGAACTGCTAAAAAACAAACAACAACAACAAAAAAACCCCACTCATTACCGTCCGTCTGGCCGCACGTTCACCTTAGGGCCCCCCTGTGGTCGCCTTGCGGGCACCTTGCGTCTGCTTGAAAATTCTATGGCTATGAAAAAAATATATAAAAAATTATATGTGACTGCTACATTGTGTGACCGTGGAAATACTGCGGCCGCCCATAAATTGCTAGTGGCCGTAGATTTTGTAGACCCCACGGCCGCCGTGGCAAATGTGACTTAGGCCTAAGCACTGGTTAAGATCTGTTGCTCTATTTCTGAAATCCACTTGAACTCACACCCTTGGCAGAATCCTTGAGAAAAAAAATCACTCCATACCACAAATCCTGCAAACTGGAAAATCCTCTTTATCTCTTTGCTGATGACTCCACCCTCTGCCATGTCATCCCTCGTCCCTCTGACAGATAGACAGGCAGCAGCCTCACCCCTCTCTTCAGACCTGATAAAATCACAATGTCGTCAAATATTTGGAATATGTCTTTTAACCCTGAGAAATTCCTCTCTCTTTCTCTTTCTCTTTCTCTTTCGCTCTCTCTGAAAGGACCATACCGCAAACCTTTCCCTCTACTTTCTCAATAACCCTCTCAAAGAGATCCAGTCACTCAAACTCTTGGGTCTCACTCTCAGCTATGATCTCTCTTGGGCAAGCGACATTACAAAGTTGGCCTCCAACGCCAGATGCCGAATGGGTATCTTCAATCATGCAAAGTCCTTTATTGGCACACCTGAGATTCTATCCAGGTACAAGGCTTTCATTCTCAGATTGATGAAATTCTGCTCTCTCCTCTGGGCTGGTGCCCCTGCTTTGCTCAGCTTGACACCGTGGAAACCAAGGCCTTTGAGATCATTGGAATCTCTCACGATGAAGCTGAGTCTGTGGCCCTGTCACCTCGCCATTGCAGACAGCTCGGTGGTCTCTGTCTTATTTTGCCTCCTTTCTGGTGTTTTACCCTCTGCCATATCTGTGCTTTGTCCCCCCACCCCAGGTATCTGCAGGACGCACGTGGTCCACCAGCAACCCCCATCCTCGTGAAACTGCCTAAATCCAGAATCACTGCTCAGCACTCATTTGTTCCCATTTTCTCCTGCCTGTGGAACCAACTTTCACATTCTTTTCAATCTCATTTTTCCCTCCAGGTCTTCAAAACAGCTGTTCACCACCATCTCAAGTCATCCCCAATCCAAAACCATGATCTTTTCTACACCCGTTAAACCACTCCCCACCCCTCCCAAAATTTTGATTATTTATCCGTCTTGTCCACCCTTTGCATTCTCCCCTACCCCTCATCGTTACCTGCATCCCTTGTTTGTCCATCTCAGTCTATTTTTTTTCAGCTGTTGACATTTCCCCCTTCTCTTTCTGTTGTTCCTTTTGTTATGTTGCGTCCTGATCCGTTCGGTGTTCTTGCTCTTCCACGGTTCTTGACTATGTACTTGTGTGTGTGTGTGTGTGTATATATATATATGCTCCCTTGAAAATGCGAAAATGTATGACCTATCTTTAACCTCCCCAAATATTTATTTGCTCACCCCTCCCCCCCGCCCCCCTGGACACACACACACACACACACACACACTTGCAAAACCCCATCTCCCGCTGCGTGGGGGACGGGTGAATTATGAGAAAAGCCCCAAAATACATCCTATATAAGGAAGTTAGTAAATGACCATCAATCTATTACGTAGGCAAATATGGGGGAATAATTTTTGATCACTAATTCTGCCATGTTTGTCAGTCTCACCACCATTACCCCCTTTCTCCTTACCTCCTCGACTGATTCTCCCAAACTATATTATCCTATAATTCATATTTTAGTCCTTTTATCGATTTTAATTGTCTCCAGTGAACTCCACCCCGACCTCAGTGGGTATGTTTGATCGTTGGCACAAGTGTAGTTTTGTGGGGGTGTGTGCACTGTGCATCGTCACGTGTTATTGCTCTCAACTTGGTGTAGTGCTTGCCATGGGGAGGGGGTTCACGATTCACGTTTTCATCAATTGGCTCAGTCGTAAAAGCGTGCATTTAGGTCGTCAGGAAAAGCCCAGTCATCAGCACAAAAGTAACGTATTAAGGTTGGGAGTGAAAGGAAGACCGGATCTGTGAGTGACGGGCAGCGTCACAAAGGAGGCTTTGTCTGTGTTGCGGACAAATTACATTTCACCGGTGCGACCACCCCTTCGGCTTCCTGGTATCATGAATAAGTAATTATGCATCAATTATGAATTGCTTGCTCTGAATATGGAAGCGAACTTCCAGCGGAGAGATTTTCGCGGCCGTGGAGGCATGTACCTACCGATGTATCGATGGTCCTGCCATGACGGTTAGTTTGTGATCCTTATACGTTGGGAATCTTTGCCAACTCACTCGATGTCATTCCTTCCTGCAGGACTGTGCTTTGTTAAAGACGCGGGTCATGTATTCGTTAATAAGGTCGGTGGTGTAATGGTTTAAGCTTCCACTCCAAATCTGGGAGGTCTGCGGCTCAAACCCCCGGCTGAGTCATTCCAAAGACTCTAAACGTGGTACGTGCTGTTTCCTTGCTCGACGTTCAGCATTTAAAAGGTTAAGAGCATGGACAATCCACATAGGCTGGCATCCATAGGGAGGAGGAAATTTCTCCTGAGGAAATGCCCCGTTGAGTGTGGTGAGAAGGATGGTGCCATTGTTGTGGTGTCTCTGTTTGCCATAGTGCCCTGGGAAGTGATGTCACTTCCCCAAAGCTCAGTGGCTGTATTTGTCTTGTCTAACCCTCCTGTGTTGCTTCATGCATTCACCTGTATCTCCATGTGTGTGAGATGTATCTCACAGCCTCCAATATGAGCCTCAGATCTTGTAAAACTAGAACAGCCACTCGGTGGAGCTCAAACCTCCGCCAGGCTAATTAGCTTACAGTTTGTATCCCACCGATAGGCCTGATCTGGATTTAGACCTGAACTAAAATTTAATCGGCTTGTTTTTTTCACCTAACGAACTCATCCACCAAGTTTCGTCTGAATCAGTCAATAATTTTTTGAGATATTGTGCTATGTATCGTTATAGCACAATCATTCAATGGTGAAGAATCACTATGAAAACGCTCGGATCCGGATTCAGATTCAGATCTTCACCAAAACCGAATCCATTCTTCCTTGTTACATTCCCAACCGGCCCACCAAGTTTTGTCTGAATCCATCTTCAACTTTTTGAGAAATCCCGTTCACAAACAAACAGAAAGACAGACAGGGGTGAAAACATAACCACCATCCACCTTCGATGGCAGAGGTTAAAAACAGAAAATATAAAGTATGGTGGAACTTTTGTCTCCTCCCACCTCATATGCTAATTCCAAATCACCACCATAAGTCACCCCTGTGTGCACAATGTATGCAATGGTACACCCCTCACCCTCTTTCCCTGGACGGAATACTCAATGGAACCCTCGGTGAGCTGAACCAACAATGAGCCAGGTACGTTCTGGATTCATTGCCGAAACTGATGACTTTTTTTTTAATGTACATAGTCGAGGCTCGTGGAAGAGCTAGGACAGTGAATGGATCAGGAAATAACAGACAAACCAGGATGCAAAACTCGCATGCATGCGGTGGAGGAAATGGATACAGAAGGAAACTCCAAGGAGGGAAAACTAGAAGTTTGGAAGGAGGGATTTGTGTGGGGTTAATAAAGGTAGAAAAGAATATTGTTTAGGAATGGGGATGATCTGAGAGTGGTGAACAGTTGTCTTGAAGACCTGGAGGAAGAATGAGATTGTAGACGATGTGGAAGTCGATTTAACAGGCGGGAAAAAAGAGAAACAAATGAGTGGAGGTGAGCCGTGATTCTGGATTTAGGTAGTTTCACCAGAATTGGGTTAATGGTGGACCGCGTGAGTCTTGCAGAAACCTGGAGGTGAAGGGGGGGGGGGGGGGGGGGGGGCAATGCAAGAAAATACCAGAGAGTGCAAGACCAGAAAGGAGGCGGGAGAAGACAGAGAGACCACCGACTTGTCTGCGATAGAGAAGTGATAAGCCCGTAGACTCAGCTTAATTGCAGGAGATTCCAAGAATCTTCAAGGCCTTGGTTTCTATGGCGTCAAGCTGTGAGGCAGGGGAGCCATCCAAAGGGAAGAGCAGTACTCCATCAAGCTGCAGATGAAGGTCTTGTAGGTGGATAGGAGTTCAGGTGTGTGAC
The DNA here is from genome assembly GCA_035128595.1 of Eptatretus atami. Classification (NCBI taxonomy): domain Eukaryota; kingdom Metazoa; phylum Chordata; class Myxini; order Myxiniformes; family Myxinidae; genus Eptatretus; species Eptatretus atami. The sequence continues at coordinate 11,071,751 of CM068958.1, read as the reverse complement.
TTTGTTTCGACGGAGGATGCCCAGTTGGTGGTTGACTTTGAAGGCCAATTTTGAAATGTGGTTTGTGTTTTGCCCAAGAAAGATCATGGCTGAGAATGAGACCCAGGAGTTTGAATGCCTGAACTTCCTCAAGAAGATTGTTGAGGAAGTAGATGGGAGGATTTGCCAGATGGTCCATTCGGAGAGAGATAGTGAGAGTGTGAGATTTGGCAGGATTGAAAGACATATTCCAAGTGTTTTACCAGCTTGTGATTTATTTAAAGTCTGAAGAGAGGGAAGCCTGCCTGTCTGAAAGATGAGGGATGTCATGGCAGAGGGTGGAGTCATCACCAAATCGATAAAGAGGATTTTCCAGAGAGTCAGAGAGATCATTGATGAAGATCAGGAATAGGACTGGGCCCAGAACACTGCCTTGGGGGTACTCCAACCTTGACAGGGAGAAGAGATGAAAGGATTCCATTGAGTGCCACACCTTGGCTCCAAGAATCAGTAAGCCATGTATGGAGCTAGTCTTGGATGCCATATGCAGACAGCTTGGAAAGTAAGGCAGGATGCCAGACTGTATCAAAAGCATGAGATACTGTATGTCCAGAGAGACGGCCCTGATCTCATGTCTGACATTGAGGGCCTCCATCCTTGTTGGGAGATGAGAAGCAGCACGTCCAAGGTGGAGTGACCTGGTCTGAAACCATTTTAGTGATCTGAGCTGAGGTTGATGGAGAAAAGGAAGGATTTCATTTCAACTACGATGATGGATTACATGACCTTGGTGATGATTTGAAGTAAGCTCATAGGTGTGCAGTTGAGGGGAACAGTTTTTGCTTCTTTTTAGCTCACCTGAAACATCGTTCCGGGGAGCTTATGGGATGGCACGACGTCCGTCCACCCAACCGTGCACAAACATTTGCAACTTCTTCTCTGAAACTACACACACAATTTCGATGAAACTTGACCACAACCTGCATCACCTGTGATGTACCAAAGTTTGTTCATGGCATTAGAAAAAGTGGGGTCCATGGGGTTTTACAGGGAGGTTGCCCCACAAAATAGTTATTTTCTCTCTTCTCAGAAACAACACACAATTTTGAGGAAACTTGAGCACAACTTTCATCACCTGTGTTGCAGCAAAGTTTGTTCACTGCCTTGAAAGAAAATCCAAAGGATTTACTTTCTTCTCCATTAAATATTTTGTGGGTTATCCACGCCTAGTGGTGAGTTTTCTTATCCAGCCGCTACCAGGTAAGTGCTCAGGGGTATTGCCCTTATCTTTTATGTCATGCAGTGACGTTGACAGATTTCCAAGTGGAGGGAAGGTGACCTAGCACAAATGACGGTGAAAATGGTAGAGAGAGGATGTGCAAGAGCAGAAGAGCATGTTTTTAGGACACGTGAGCTGATGCCATCTGGTCCAGTAGCGGAGTCAGAGTCGAAGGTGCAAAGAACCTTCTCTACCTTCTCTGGTGCAAAAAAGTCCAGGAGCAGTTGGGTAGAACAGGGAAGGATGGGTTGCAAAAGTGAGGGGTTGGGAACACAAGATTTGGAAGCAAACACGGAATTGAGGCATTCAGCCTTGTCATGAGTGGAGTTGGCTGTGGTGCCATTTGAAGTGAGGGAAGGGATTGAGGGAGAGCATACTCCAGAGACAGACTTAACAAGGTGCAACCAAGTTTTAGAGGAGGGAGACAAGTTTGAAAGTTCATTCTGAGGTTGGACAGATGTTGTTCTCTGGCTCTCCTGAGAGTGAACACAACTTTTATTGCGGAGATTTTGGAAGGCACCAAGATTGCCTTTGGTTGGATTTGCCTTCCAAGAAAAGGAGGAATGTTGTTTTAGAGCAAGTGCTTCACCACAGGATTCAATGGCTGCGAAGAAGGGTAGGACAATTTAATACGAGATGGGATGAATCTGTGCAAAAGAGAGAGCAAGTTTCTGTGGAAGGATTCCCAGGCTGAGTTAACATCAGCATCAGTAGATATGGGAGACCAGTCTTGAAGAGAGAGATGACTGCTTGTATTGTAGTCCCTGCCAATCTGCTTGAGTGAAATGCCAGAGTCACCAGTGTTGAGGCAGCTCTTAGAGAATAGCCAGAGAGATGTTGACTTTCACAAGCATATGATCAGATGAACCAATTTGAGCAGAGGATGAGCAGAAGACATTTGCAGGAAAGTTAGTCATCACCAAATCTAGAAGGGAGGATTTACCATTGGGAGAAATGGAGGTTGGAAAATTGACAGATTGAGTCAGTCCCATGGAGTTACAGAAGTTCTTTGCTGAAGTGCCATGGCTGGAGAGTAAGGGACCAACACCCAGCCAAGTTGCATTGTGACAATTGAAATCACCACATATGAGGCAGAGAGAGTTGGGATGAGTGGTTGAAAGTTTGTCCCTGTTGTCTCAGAGAGAGATGGAGTCGTCACTGTTAGGAAGACAGTACAACACACAGATGAACAGGACTTGGGAGCACAGGAGAAGTCGCAGCCAGGATACTCCTGGGGGTGGGGAGGTGCAAGGTCAGTACAAGGGCAGTGGTAAATTGAGTTTCTGATGTAAATTGCAACCTTGCTGCTGGGGTGTGGTTCAGGCCTATCAAATTGGAGGAGACACTAACTGGGGCAGACAATAAGGAGTCAGGGATTTTCTGTGGGAAGAAGGATTCTGTTGAAAAGATGATGTCTGGCAGATCAGCAGCAACCTGGATTGAGAGATCTGTCAGGTTGAAGTGGAGACCTTAGACGTTTGAGGTCCACACTGTTAGAGATAGTAGGGAGGAGGCATTAGATGGGGTGGAGGAGGGGCGTTGCATGCAGGATGTGGTAGCTTGTGAAGCTCCTTTATGAAGGTCCAGGTAATCTTTCCTGCAGATGAATCTGTGAGGATCCATCCTGCTGCTCATGTGTTGCAAATGAACTTCAATATGTGGCAGATGTCTATCAGAATGTACACCCATTGTTCTGGGTTTTAGGATGGGGAAATGAAGGGTCCAGATCAGGCATTAGAAATGAAAAAAAACCTGAAGGTCCAGTTCAGGCCCTTTCGAATTACCGTTGAGAATTACCCTTTCAAACCTAATATAATTACACTTTATAATTACCCTTTGTAACCTATAAGAATAACTCTCAATAATTACCCTTTGGAAACCATTAGAATAACTCTTTAGAACACTTAATGAATTTACGCTTTAGAATGACCCTTTAGAATTACCCTTGAGAATTACATTTTAGCACCCTTTATAATTACCCTTTAGAACATGATGAATTACTCTTTATAATTACCCTTTATAATTATCCTTTAGAACGTGATAGAATTACTCTTTTTAATTACCCTTTATAATTACTCTTTATAATTACACTTAATAATTACCCTTTATAATTACCCTTTAGAACGTGATAGAATTACTCTTTTTAATTACCCTTTATAATTACTCTTTATAATTACCCTTTAGAATTACCCCTTAATAATTATCCTTTAGAATTACCCTTTAGAATCTAATAATTACCCTTTAGAATTATCTTCAGAATTTCCCTTTAGAACCTATAATTACCCTTTAGAATTATCCTTCAGATTTTCCTTTAGAACCTATAATTACCTTTAGAATTACCTTTAGAACCTATAATTACAAATTTATAATTACCCTTTAGAACTTACTAGCAAAGTACCCGCCCATGGCGGGTACAGGGCACGGGGGCTTGGAGACCACCGATCATGTGTGCGTTGGTCCGCTTCGATCGGATGAAATTGAGAAATTGAAGTTACCCGGTGACCTTGACCCCTTGACCCCGTGACCTTTGACCTTGAACTTGACCCCCCCCCCCCATGTCCGTTCTCATGTCCCAAGGATCACATATGCCAAGTTTCATTTAGAATTTTAGAATTACCACCCTTTAGAATTTACCTTTAGAATTACCCTTTAGAATTACCCGTTCGAACCACCCTTTAGAATTACCCTTTAGAATTACCCTTTAAGAACCACCCTTCGAACCACCTTTATAATTACCCTTTTGAATTACCCGTTCGAACCACCCTTAGAATTACCTTTAGAATTACCCTTTAGAACCACCCGTTCGAACCACCCTTTAGAATTACCCTTTAATAATTACCCTTTTAATTACCCGTTCGAACCACCCTTTAGAATTACCCTTTAGAACCACCCTTTAGAATTACCCTTAGAACCACCCTTTAGAACCACCCGTTCGAACCACCCTTTAGAATTACCCTTTTGAATTACCCGTTCGAACCACCCTTTAGAACCACCCTTTAGAACCACCCTTTAGAATTACCCTTTAGAATTAAACATGGTGGGCTTGGAAGAAACTTCTTCATTTTTGGCACATGGATTGGTGGACAGATGGAAGGAAGGACTTGCCGAAATATTTAAGCAGCTTCACTGCTTAAAAATCTTACTCCTCTCTGTGGATGCGTGATCGGGACGAATTCAGTCAAAGTACTGCTAAACTGCAGGTTCGTTTTTGGATTCATGTTAAAAATATAACATTCAATTGAAATCAAGTTGTTCCTCCATCATAAACTGACATCTGTAGACAGAACAGACAACAGACAGAAGGGAACTAATTGTTTAACCCCGTTTTTTGCCTCACTCATGCAGGGTAATTAAAGCTTATGTGAGGCAAACGGAAAAATGTGAGCACGCCTCACATGGTGACAACACCTTGTTGAAAAAAACGACAATCAGAGGCATGATGTAAAATCTTTTTAAATTATCTTTTTAATGGGGTTGATTTCTTTCCTCAAATTGTTTAGTTTGCTTGGGAAGTAATTACCTGGGGAGCGGAAGTTACAGGACCTTGGGATTGGGGAGCGGGAAATTGTGCAGGTGCGGATGCACGCCGGGATCATGCCCGAGTGCTGCGCATGCCGATTGCTTTTATCCTCCAGTTCCATTTAATGGTCTGTTGCTCCTTTTCAGAAAATTAAGTGATACCAGTTACTCAGATTGTGCGAGTGTGTTCGAGGGTGTTACATTTGGTGCCGAAACCCGGGATGACGTCCCCCTATGGAGAGATTGGATATGTAGATTAGTATACTGCACCAAGTGCATAGTATATTACCAAGTGCACCACCAGACAACTTGAAGCAGATCTGTATTGCCCTGCACCTGATAATGGAGGAAGCAGCAGGTGCCAAAAGCAGGATGAACTTGATTTGCTTAATACTGAACATGCTGGAGAGGAATACTCCACCTCAGGAAGATGAAACGGAAGAGGGAAGGCAGGATGCTCTGGTAAACGTTCTTGAAAAGATGAAGTCTTACTTTCCTGGAAGCATCAGTGGTAGCAGTGAGACTAGGAAGGAACAGGAGCAGACAACACCAACATCGTCTGATTCCAACAGATTGTCAACCCCCCCCCTTGCTAAGTCGCCTCCTTACCTTAAGGCCCTGTCACACCTTGACGATTTAGCCAGCGTATGCCGACGTATGAAAAATTTGTCTAAAACGCTGGCACACGTCGAATACGTATGGGTAAGTGTGTATACGTTAAGAGCACGCTGGCATAGGTCGTAGTACGCTGGCATACGTCGTAGTACGCCGAGCTGTTAGACAAATTTTCCATGCTTGAAATTTTTGACGAATGCCAACGTATGACTCACACGTTCCGCATACGCTGGCATAAGTTGTAGGCACGTTACGCGATCGTTGACACACGTCGACACACGTTACTTGTAAGTTACTCATAAGTCGAAACACGTTGAGGTAATTGTTAGCGTCAGTGTTCCAGACTCCCTGGTTTTTTTTTTTTTTATTTTTTCTTCGGTATGACGGTGATGTTGACACTTCGATTTCTAGTGCGGTTATAATATAATATAATTAATAGGCTGCCGCTCAACGATTTAAATCATAACCGCACTAGAAATCGAAGTGTCAACATCACCGTCATCCGGAGAAAAATAAAAACAAAAAAAACCAGGGAGTCTGGAACACTGACGGGTTCCTCCTGTGAAGCGCATTTTTATATACCAATTCCCCTAAACGCTGCCAATACGCCATTATACGGTAGCTGTAAGTTAGAAACACGTTCAGTAAGTTCTGTGGTCGTCCGGAAGACGTCAATCAAATACGTCTACATACGTCAATGTGCATTGGAGATACGTTACACATAGGTTCAAAGCACGTTACTCATAGGTTAAAAATTAAGTTTCGGGTATGCTAACATTACCTCGACGTGTTTCGACTTATGAGTAACTTAAGGCCCTGTCACACCTTGACGATTTAGCCAGCAATGGCAACGTATAAAAATGTATGTATAACGTTGGCGTACGCTGAAATTTTGATGTTTTTTTTAAAGTTTTGGGCGTATTCATAACGTGTTGGTCGTATGCATAACATATTAGTAACGGGCACAGAACGTGTCGTTGTCTTATAGATAACTTATACCAACGAATGCTTAGCCTGTTGTCGGCGTTCACAACCTATGCCAACGATAGTTTAACATCGGCATAGCGCGCTGCACGTATCGCCGACGAACTCGTGGCGTAGCCTGTTAAAAACCTGCCGCACGTCGATTTAAATCATAACCGCCTGAAAATTGGAAATGTCAACATCGCAGTCACACCTTGACGATTTAGCCAGCGTATGCCGACCTATGAAAAATGTGTCTAAAACGCTGGCACACGTCGAATACGGTATGGGCAAGTTGTGTATACGTTAAGAGCACGCTGAAAAACGATGAAGTACGCTGTCATATTTCGTGGTACGTTTAGTACGTCATGAAATTTCAAGCATGCTGAAAATTTTACGACGTACTCGCCGTATGGCTCACACGTTCCGCTACGCTGGAATAAGTTGTAGGCACAATATGCGATCGTTGACACACGTCGACACAAGTTCCTTGTAAGTTACTCATAAGTCGAAACACGTCGAAGTAATGTTAGCATACCCGAAACTTATTTTCTCCGTCAAGGCGCATTTTCTTTTTTTCTCCTTGGCTCCGTGAAGGACGTGACGAAATATCTGAAGTTGTTGTGTTGTTGTTGTTGTTGTTGTGTTTGTTGCTGTTGTTTTTTTTTTTTTTTTTTTAGTCTATCACGAATTTTAAAATATATTCGGACATTTGCTTTTAAGTTTCGACGTGACAATATCCTCAAACAGAAAATATTCACAGAGGAGGAACTAAGAATAAGACATGAGCAAACTGAAGAGGCAATCAATTGTGACGTAACGGCACGTGACGAAATATCGGAAGTTATTGTTGTTGTTTTTTTTTAACTCTGCCAATACGCCATTATATGGTAGCTGTAAATTAGAAACATGTCAGTAAGTTCTGTGGTCGTCCGGAAGACGTCAATCAAATACGTCTACATACGTCAATATGCGTTTGAGGTACGTTACACATAGGTTCAAAGCACGTTACTCATAGGTTAAAAATAAGTTTGGGGTACGCTAAGCATTACTTCGACGTGTTTCGACTTATGAATAACTTACAAGTAACGTGCCTCGACGTGTGTGTCAACGATCGCATAACGTGCCTCGACGTGTGTGCAACGATCGTGTAACGTGCCTACAACACGTTACTCATTGGTTATAAATAAGTTTCGGGTACGCTAATTATTACCTCGACGTGTTTCGACTTATGAGTAACTTACAAGTAATGTGTGTCGACGTGTGTCAACGATCGCATAACGTGCCTACAACTTATGGCCAGCGTAGCGGAACGTGTGAGTCATACACTGGCATACGTCGTAAAATTTCAAGCATGCTAAAATTTGAGGACAACCACAAAGTACAACGATGAAAGCCAGCGTACTACGACGTATGCAGTGTTTTTCAGCGTGCTCTTAACGTATACAAACTTACCCATAACGTATTCGATTGTGCCGGCGTTTTAGCCCAATTTTGCATACGTCAGGCATACGTTGGCTAAATCGTCAAGGTGTGACAGGGCCTTTACAAGTAACGTGTGTCGACGTGTGTCAACGATCGCGTAACGTGCCTACAACTTATGCCAGCGTATGCGGAACGTGTGCGTCATACGCTGGATACGTCGAAAAATTTTCAACATGCTGAAAATTTGTCGACGTACTCGGCGTACTACGACGTATGCCAGCGTGCTTCAGCGTCTCTTAACGTATACAAAACTTACCCATAACGTATTCGACGTGTGCCAGCGTATTCGGCAAATTTTTCATACGTCGGCATACGCTGGCTAAAACTCAAGGTGTGACAGCGGCTTGACACTTCGATGTCTATTGCGGTTATGATTTGAATCGTCGAGCCACAGCCTTTTAATAGGCTACACCACGTGATCGTCGGCGATACGCTGCCGCGCTATGCATAAGTTAGACTATCGTTGGGCATAGGTTGTGAACGCCGACAACAAGCTCAGCATTCGTTGGTATAAGTTATCTATATGTTATTGAAACGTTCTGTGTACGTTACTAATACGTTATGCATACGTCCAACTCGTTATGAATACGTCCAAAACTGGAAAAAAAACATCAATAGTTCAGCGTACGCCAGCGTTTTGCATACATTTGATACCTTGCCATACGCTGGCTGAAACGTCAAGGTGTGACAGGGCCTTTATCGAGACTTCTTAGCTATTAGGCCATGTTGCCTTACCAGGGCAGAAGGAGGGATTACCATTCATGAGTTTGATTCATCAGATAGAAGTTGGTCTGAAGAAGGGGTACAGTGAGGGAGAGGTTGTAGAGGCTGTCATAAGAGCAGTGCAACCTGGTCTGACAGTGAGGAGTTACCTGGAAAGTTGCCCCCCTTTGACGTTGCCAAATCTGAGACAAATTCTGAAATCTCATTATAAGGAGAAAGATCCGACTGAACTTTATCAGCTGCTGAGTTCTGTGATGCAAGGAACAAAAACTCCGTGGGATTTTCTGATTCGGGTCATTGAACTAGGACAAGGTGTCCCATTTGCTTCTCAAGATGCAGATTTCCAAATGCAATATGATCCTGCACGAGTGCAGGCAATGATGTTACATGCCCTTTGAACTGGGATCATTGTTGATTAAATTTGGGCAGAGCTGAAAACTGAACTGAACGATGTGCGTATTTCAGATGAGGAGCTTATGAGGGGCTTCACTCACAAGACTCCCTCACTGAAATAATCTGATAAGCAGGATCAGCATCAAGAAAACGAGCCACATGTCCAGACAGCCGCAAATGATGCTCACGGACTATACAGGTAACAATTATCATTTGAGTCTCATTTGCATTCGGTGAGGACCCGAAGAGCAAGGATACGGTCAATCATTGACCTCTTTGGTGTAAAGCCTGAC
>CM068958.1:11042487-11056348 GCA_035128595.1 Eptatretus atami | reverse complement strand
GTATACATTGTCGAAGCTCGTATGAGAGCTGACACACAGAAACCCACAACAAGGGAGCAGGAGAGAAGAGGGGTTGGAGGGGGAGAGGAAAAAAAACAGTGGGGACAGAAGATGAGATCTGTGGAAGGAAGAGAAGGATGGGGTGGGTACACAGGGTAACAAGATGGACACTACAGGGACTTTCAGGAAGGTAAGCAGGAAATTTGAAGGAGGTGGGTGGGGGTGGTTGATTAGCGGGAGAAGAAAATATCCGAGATTTGCGATGGTGGGGAAGATGAAGGTATGAGTGGTTGAACTGCTGTTTTCAAGACCTGGAGGGAAGAGAGTGGGATTGAATAGAGTGGGGCAGTTTGTTCCAAAAGCGGGGGAAAAAGAGGAATAAAGAGTGAAGGTGAGCAGTGATTTTTGATTTTTGGTAGTTTTACCAGGAGGGGTTGCTGACAGACCTTGAGCGCCCTGCGGAAATATGAGGGAGGGGGGGGCATATCTCAGACAGACGCGGGGGCGGGGGGGGGGGGCGAGACCGGAGAGGAGACGGTAGAAGACAGAAAGATCACCGACCTGCCTGAAATGAGAGAGTGAGAGACCCAAAGTCTCAGCCTCATCGCTGGAGATACCAATGATCCTAACTGCCTTGTTTCCACAGCGTGAAGCGGAGACCTGGAGCTAGGCAGGAGCACCAGCCGAGAGCGAGAGCAGTACTCCTCAAGCTATGGACGAAAGCTTTGCATATGGGTCAGGAGCTCAGTGCTGTGCCAGCAGAGAAGGACTTTGTTACGACACGGGGATGCCAGATGTGGCTTTCCAGGAAAGATCATGGCAGATAGTGTGACTCAGAAGTTTGAATGAATGGAATTCTTAGAATTGTTGAGAAGAAAGCAGATGCGGAGGGGGTTCCAGTCCGTCCTTTCGGAGAGACACAGTGGAGGTGTGAGATTTATCATGGTTGAAAGACATGTTCCACGCGGTTGTTTTTTTTTTTTGTATACCTTGTCGAGGCTTGTATGAGAGCTAACACACAATGCACATCAAGGGGGGGGGGCATGATACAGAGGGGAGGGAGTGGGAGGCGGGATGAATTCGTGCAATTCCAAAGGACTCAGACCCAAAGTACTACCTATAAAGCGCAGATTTAATGGTCTCAGAGAGATTCATGTTCTGATCATGTTCTGCAGTGTTCAAAAGGAAAATTGCAAGGAAAGATTTATAAGTACTTTACGCTATCGATCGGGACAAGACTGATCGCGGCCATGGAGCGGGAGAGATCTGTGAATGGGCGATGTGCTTCACCGTGACTTTTTGCTCGCCACGCAGTAGGGAGGTAAATTATATGACGGGGCTGGTTTTTAAAATTGCACATGTATTTGTGGAGCACACCGGGGGTGGGCGGAGTCGAACATTGGCTTCTTACTTGGTGGGAAGAGAGAAAAATGTTATCGATGTATGGGGTCAGAATTAGGCATGATATGGTGTTACGTATCTGTCCGATGGTATATCAATCTACATGGGACTTTTTTGCAGGAAGCCACAATTATGCCAAAGGCAATTCGGATATCTCGAAAAAATTTGGAGGTGCCTGGCTCGTTGTTGAGGTTATATATCGGGCCGTTTAGAAAAGGATTCGAGGAATAAGGACAGGCAACGTGCATTTGAAGTCTTGGGTGAAGATCTGAATCTGGTTCCAATGATCTGGTGAGGTAATTTTTAAAGTGATCCAAGTCCAAAAACTATATGTAGCAATATCTCAAAAATGTTTATGATGGATCGGACGAAACCTGGGGAGCCGTGGCCTGTGTGTGGGAACAAGAAGCCAATTAACTTCAAGTTTTGGGGTTGAGAAAAATCCGAAGCCGGTGAATTTCAAAAATCTGAACAAGTCATTCTTCACCCATGGAGAGTGGAGCCAAAAACAAACATAAGGCAGCGTGATTATTTTTCAAAACTTATTATTAATTGTAATTATGGCAAAAACGTGCGACGACGTGACAGCTGTTTTTTGAAGGCCTGGAGGAAGAAAATGGGAATGAAATTGTAGAGAGTGCTACGGGGAGAAAGAATTGAGATTCATGGTGAGGGAGTTTATTCCAAAGGTGGAAAAATTAGGAAGATGTGAATACACGAGAAGTAAAACCTGATCCGTGAAAGTCCGTGAGCAGTATGATGAATCTTTTTTTTAAGTATTCTTCACCATGAGAGATGGCCAAAACTATGGGTTAGATTTTAGCATTGAGATCGTCAAAAAGGTTTGTTTTAATTCCCGGTAGGAACGAGTTATGGTTCAAAACACGAGGTGGGGATGAGTTGTTCATGACGAGAGCATTAACAACAAATTCATTTGGGTTAAGTGCCGGATTATATTTGCCCAGCCCTAGTCGGTCGGGACTGATCGAGGCTCCGTAGCTAAGGGGCAGGATATAAAACCTGAGTAGAAGTTGCATACACTCGTCAACACTGAAGAAGGGAATAAATGGTGGAAATGAGCTACTAGTATACCTGAATAGGTGGTGACAAGCAAAACTGGACTGGTGAGACAAAAAGGAATAGCAGTTCAAGGAAGAAAGCCCAAGACTCTCCGAAAAGTGATTGTTGAAGTAGCTCAGGTGTTCTCTGATTCTCCATGATAGATACGATTTCATTGGATTTCGACTGATCCGATGTTGAAATCATTGTTGTTTGACAATTTCCTTCAAGATCAGTACGATGCCCTATGAGCCGCCAAATGCGGCTGCAAGATTGGATCGACCCCCATAACCTTTGCCGCAAGAGGAGAGCAAAAACTCCAGTAAAAGATGTTTTTCGCACTCTCCACTCCAGTCACTCCAAGTACTTCTACAAGTAAGATGTCTATATTCTTCCTGGTTCAAATTTATATCCATCCCTGCGCACTATATCTGCAGATCACGCCTTGTATCTTGTCGTGCTAATGCAAGGTCAGGTAATTAAGATACATTGCTTTTTATGTGTGCATAACTGGGGTGTTGAAGTGTTTTTTTTCACATATGCCAACAATAAACAAGGCCGTTAAAGCCTGATTGTATGGCGCACGAGTTTCCTTGCATCTCGTTTGCCATCCGAAAGAGAGAATGGCTGGTCTTCTTTTGGTCGACTTCTGCAGAACTTAACTTGTTCGTTTGAACCAAGTCGGTGCCATTTTCTTACCTGGAGTACAGTTTAAAAATGACCCGTTATTTTGTATTATTGGAGTTCATCATGGATACAAAGTCTACAACCCAAAGGGATAAGTTCTTTAATGGGAAAATCAACTTGGTGAAACGATAACAAGCATGCCGATTGATTTACGTATGCATTTTCAAACAGAAAGTGTACTGGTGATCTTTCGGTCTTCTGTTCTATCGGCCCTGTGGCCAAAAGAACGAGACCGGTGTCAACCTTATATAATTTCATAGTTTTTTTAATACCACCAGAAATTCTCTGCTGTTCTCCATCTCTGAAACCTTCCTTTATATACCTTATGTTACCTATTTATTCACGCTTAATATTTTCTTCCCTACTCTTCCTCGATCTCAATTTGCTCCTCCTCCACCCTCTTCTTATTACTCCCAAATTCGTCCACATTTTTTTCTATTCGCCATTATATTCTATCGTATGTGCTCTCATATACAACTTTATTTTCAAAATGACCCCTCTCTTCCTACAAAAATCTCATTTTATATATCCATAAGATCAATTTCCGAATTTTATAAATCTTTCGGCTCTGTACACCTATTGCACTCCGTCAGTCCTCGTCACCCTTCACTGGTGTGAAAAAGTGTTATCCAACCAATTAAAACGTCAACTGAAAGGAATGGGCACCACCCTGCATAAAAAAAATGTTCAACGTGTCCACCCATGGACAAATTTTGAAGAAATTATAGTATTACATAAGCCACAGGAAATTAGTACAAACTATCTTTTTATTTGTTGCAGGTTAGATCAGTAGCAGAAAATTAAAAACTTTGTTTGTCGGTTTGTAGAAAAAGTTGATTTAAATAAACCTCGTTTTGATAATCACTAACACCCAATTGCAACCAATGAACGCAGAGCAGTGAGTTTCCGTATCTTAGTGGTGTAAAAAACACGTTATTGTTGAAAAAGGCGTCTGGTCCACTTTCAATTTGATATTCTTTTTTATGACAGAGCCACGGTCCACACGACCAGGAATAGAGGCAAAATAATTGGATTCCGGGTAAGCAGGCCTCGCACGATGAGCAAGGTCTAGGCACCGTGGTTGATGGCGAAGGAAGAAGCACACCCGCAAACCCAACCCAAGAGGCGAGTGTAGCTAGTACTCCATCAGGCTGCGGAACAAAAGCTTTGTTGTTGTTAAGTGAGCTCAGTTGGTGAAGATTGGTTCGTGAAATCGGGAAAAAGTGGTTGGCTGGTTTACTAGTTCACATATTCGATGAGAACCCCAGATGTTCCTTTTTAAAGGTTTTAGCTGGATTGCCGGTTTGGGACTGTATTTCGGAAGGGTTAAGGAAAATGTACACACAGTCGTTATGGGTCAGGGACTGGGCGTCTCTCGAAGGGGCGGAGGTTTGAAATGTGGCTTTTCCAGGAAAGGTCATGGCTGGATAGTGAGACCCAGAAGGCTTGAAAGAAAGGACTTCTTTTCAGAGGATTGTTAAGAGATAAGTGGATGGGGGGGTTTCTAAACGGTCCTTTCGAAGAGACAATAGTGAGAGGTGAGTTGTGAGATTTGTGCACGGATTGAAAGACATGTCCACGTGGTTGGACCAGTTTGTGATTTTTATCCAGATCTGCGGTGAGCGAAGAAGCTGCTGCCTGCCGGTCTGAGGGATGACCGATGGTACGGCAGATGGTGGAGTCATCAGACGAAAGAGATATAGAAGATTTTCCAGAGAGTCGGAGGAGGATATCATTTGATGAAAACCAGAAAAAGACAGGGCCCAGAACGCTACCCTGAGGATCCAGCCTGGACAGGAGGGGATGAAGAACTCCATTTAGGGCCACAATTACTGCGACAGGAAGAGGAAGTCTGCGACATGAGTGGAGATGGCTCTGGATACCAATAGGAAGAGAGTTTGGTGAGTGGGCAGCGGTGCAGACTGTGTCAAAAGCACGTGATATGTCCAGGGAATAGGCGGGTTCCCGATTCCTGTCTGGCATTGAGGACTTCCATCCATGTTGGAGAGGCGAAGCAGCATATCCAGGGTAGAGTGACGGGTCTGAAAAAATGCAAATTGAGTATCAAATCAAGCCATTGGAGAAGAGGAAGGATTTGATGTCTGACGCGATGATGGTTCCTAACCTTGCTGATGATGATTGGCTGAGAAGGCTAGATTGTCTGTGAGTTCAGCGGGCTGTTTTTGTATGCACTTTTGCAGGGCAGTGATGTTTACTGATTTCAAGCAATGCAGTAATATGACCTTGGAGGCACATGAGAGGGTGAATAGCAGAACGAGAGAGAGGGTGAGCAAGAGAGAAGAGCAGGCTTTGAGGACACGTGGGCTGATGCCGTCTGGACGGTTGCAGAATCTGAGTCGAGGTTTGACAGCAAGCCTCTCCACCTTTGTCAGGAGAAAGGACACAGAGTCCAGGGACAGTTGGGTGCGACTGAGTAAGGTGGGTAGAAAAGTGATGGGTTTTGGACACCAGATTTAGCTGCAACACCGAGTTTCGGCATTTCAGCCTTTTCACGTGCGGTATCAGCAGTGCGGGCCATTTGAGGTAAGAGAGGGGATGGATGGAACATAACACCAGAAACAGATTTGATTAGACGCCACCAGGATTTTTGAGGAGGGAAGAGGTTTTGAGAGTTCAGACTTGGATGATGAGAATGTTGTTTTCTGGCTCTCCCGAGGGTAGATACACAACTTGTTTCCCGAGCTTTTGAAGGAACTGAGATTGCCTCAGTTGGGTTTGCTTTCCATGAGGCAAAGGCAAGTTGTTTCAGGACAACTTCCTCACCACAAGCTTCAGTGAACCAAGAGGCGGGAGGAAGTGTTGACAACTGAAGACGAGAGGGGATAAATTATGGGCATGAGGGAAGCACTGTTTCTTTGAAAGAAATCCCAGAATGAGTTGATGTTTGGGAAAGTAGTGATAGAGCCATCTATAAGTTTGAGGCTGCTTGGACTGCACCAGTCGGCTTGAGTGAAATGTCAGACTCGACGGCGGTGAGGTGGTTCTCTGATAACAGCAGAGAGATGTCCACTTTGACAAGGACGTGGTCAGAAGAACCGATTGGTGCGGAGGAAGAGCTGCAGATATTGTCAGGGAAAATTTGTCAAAATCAGATCCAAGAGATGGAGCAAAACTATGGTTGAGATCCGGGTAGGGAAGTGACCGATTGAGTCAGTCCCAATGAGTCGCAGAAAGCTTTTGCTGAGGTGCCATGACAGGTGAGAGAGGTACCTCACAATAGCCACTGGCATGATAATTGAAGTCGCACATATGAGGAAGAAGAGTTTGGATGAGATAGAAGTTGTTCCATGTTTTCGGATAGTGAGTGTAGATGGAGTCATCACTGTTAGGTGGACGGTACAGTAACATATAAACATGAGGTTGGAGTGGAGGGGAACCGTAGCCAGAGGTATTCCTGGGGGTGTGGGGGAGTGAGGGCAGTGCATGGAGAGTGAGGAATAGTCTTTGATGAAGAGAGCAACTCCTCCACCAGGACGAGGCTCAGGTCTGTCATACGGAGAGGGAGTAACCAGGGAGAGATACTTGGGAGTCAGGCACGTCTTGGGGAGGAAAGTTTCTGTTGGGCAGATTATGTCTGGTTTGTCAGTGGCACCTGTATGGAAAGATCTGAAAGTTTGAGCGAAGGCCCGGATATTTGAGTTCCATACTCTTTAATGAAGGAAGGGAAGGTGTGAGGAGGTTTTGAGCGGTATAGTGACAAGGGACGAAGGAGGTTAAGGAGTTGTTGAAGATGGAGAGGGATGCGAAAGGGATAGAAGTAGAAGAGAAAGCCTGGTAGGGAGGTTGTTGAAAAGGGTGTGGGGGATGCAGAATAGCTAGGGAGGGGGGTGGATGAGGAGGAGAAAAGAGGGTTACTGATAGTGGGACAAGAGAGGGGAGAAGCAGTGAGGATTGAGGAGTGGAGTGAAGAGATGGAGGTGAGAGGGCAGTGGAAGGAGGCAGCTTTGTGGATGAGGGGGGGACAACTTTGAGAGGATGAGTGAGGGGGATGAATGGTGTGAAAAAGGTGAGGGGGAGTTTTGAGAGAGGTGAGAAGGAGGCTTGGCGGGAGAAGAGTGTGATGGTTGCTTTGAGAGTGAGAGGGGTGAGTTGGCACTGAATTTGGAAAAAAAGAATGGTTGATGTAAAGCGAAAATTCATGGCAAACTGGGGTTTAAAAAGTTTTAAGGTCCAGTTGACGTTTTAATGCTCGATTAAATACCACAAATTCTTGATGCGATGCATAAGAAGTCGCGCTCACACGAGATTATGTTGAACAAGAAGAACCACCAAACGCCGGAAATATAACACCGTTGTGTTGATTGTAAATCCTTGGCGAGCACAAGGTGTTGTGAAGGAAAGGGAATCGAATTATGAGGATCAGTCTGTTTATTAATAGTTATGAAAGTAATTTTACGGTACCGAGAGAGTGTTATGCCTGTTGATGGAGTGCAGTTAGGGAAGTTAAGTTATCACCACATGTGTTATTATAGAGAAGAACATGGAACCGCATTCATATGATTCTCATCTTCTCCCTACAAAAATTAAATGATTTTAATGATTGTGAGAGGCGAGTCTTTCAACAGATTAGGTCATGGAAGTGTTGGAGAAAAAAATCGAGGAAGAAGAAGAAGCAGGAGATGAAGAAGAAGGAAGTAGGAGAGAAGAAGAAGAAGAAATCGAGAGCGTCATGAGTGAGGATGGGCAAGAAAATGTAGCGATTTCTCTTTCGCTTTTTTTTAATTGATAAGCCAATAGCATTTTTATTGAGTTGCGAAGTCTGTTGCTCACTGGGGGACGTTTAGCCGACCAAGTGGGAAGATGAAATTGAAACCATTCTTAGGTGGAGAGAAAAAAACAAAGACACGGTTCGTCACAATGAGTGAACCACGGATTTGGCCCAAATGGCACTCCAAAGGGTAGCCCCAATCTCAGCAAGGATCCAGGTTGTAGACAAAGTCTAGCAAAAGCTCAGCAAAACAGCACGATTTTGAATACAAACCCAACACCTTTTGCCAATAGTGAAAACACAACTTGTTTGTCATTCTTGAGTTAACCATTTGACGAGATGAGAGGGAGCAGCAATAACAGTTTAAAACGCGGACATTGGTAACGACCTTGGAAGTAGACATTTGAAGATCAATGTCAGGCATTAGGCATCGAACGAGAAAACCATCGCTCGTACAGCTCCAAACCCCGTGTAACCGTGAGTAAGAGATCCTAGCGATCTGGAGACCAGTCATAATTGATGATTTTAATACCAGATCTGCAGAGAATGATGAAAAGCATGGCTGCTGCTGCTGGATGTGGATTATGAGAGATTGTACAAAACAGAGAATGGTGGAAATAGTCAACAGCAAATAGCAAAAGAGAAGGATTTACCAAGTGAGAAGATCAGAGAGGCGATTCAAATTGCTCCGAATAGAAATAACCTGAAGGAAAAAGAAGCAGCGGCCCACCCATGAGTAACCTACCTATAGCGGAAAACTCTCAGTGGCCTGGACAGGAAGAGTGGATAGAGAGACTCCATATTATTAGACTCCACGTTTGTATGTTCAATCCTAGCAAATATCAAGATGAAGAATGAAACGTCTGAAAGTTTCCAGTGAATGGAGAATTGACCTGTCAGTTAGCACGTATGCGGAAAGAGAGTGTGGTGAGCACTGGTGCCCAGTTGCGGGTGTCCTTGCAGGAAACGCGCCTACTCGAAGCGGGCAGACCAAAAATGCATATATCTAAGGGAATAGGGCGTTACCTAGATTTCCATGCTCATCGCATGAGCAGTTCTATTCATCCGCCCAATCCATATGTGTTGGGAGAGCTAGACCAAAAGCAGATATGTGCGCAGATGAAAGTTGACAACTTCGTACTGAATGATTCGAAAATTGATACTGGAACTCAAGACATTTTGTCGAGTTAAGAGAGGATTTAAATATTGGACCACCTAGTGATGATCGCATTCCATACCTAAACCAGTTCCTTAGGCTTCAGACCTTTTGCGAGTATTGTCATAGCACTTTGGGATGAAGGCTGACTTGGTCTGTCGTTGGCGTAAGGGGAAATTGTTTATTGGACAATTTTTTAATTTAGGCGCGAGAATATGATGTTTGCTGATTTCCAAGCAGATTGGCAGATGACGTTGTGCCAAAATGAAGAAGCTGCGAGCAATGGTCATATTTTGCACTTTTTTTTTTCAACATTGGAGAGAGAGCTCGAAGCATAGAGCACAGGGAGCATGTTTTCTATGGACAGGTGTTGTGAGCCGTCTGACGGCAGGTGTGTGGCAGAATCTGAGTCGAGTTTTGACAGAGGCGCAAACTCCTACAACCTACCCTCCCAAAGCCGCACCAGCCACAGAGTCCAGTTTACAAAGCTAGAGGGTGGCGACTGTCTCAATGCGTTACAGAAAAGGCCGAAGATAGGGTTTGGGGAACGAGGATTTGGAAGGAAAAACCTGGAGTTTAGATAATTTCAGTCTTTGAGCGTTGCCGTGTCAGCAGTGCAGCCATTTAGGTAAGGGAGGGATACAAGAGGAACACACCCAGATTAAACAGACTATCTCAACTTTATTTATTATACAACAATGCGGTACTTATGAAAGGAGCATTGGAAGAAGAGGGATTTTTTAGAGTTCGAGACTTGAGAGAGGAAAGCATGTTTTTCTAGCCGTCCCAGTGTCAGGAGATAGCACACACATTTGTTGGACGGAACTCTCTGATAGAAAGGCAACCAGAGATATGCCTTCTTATGTTGAATTAGCCTTTAACTGAAGCAAAAGGCAAGTATTTTGCAGGCAAACACCACATTGCCACCAGCTTTCGGGTGGTGTTTATGCATGGGATAGGGTGGGAAGGAAGGAAGGAAAAGTAGATCAAAATAACTGAAGAAAGAGATGCTGAATTAAATCTGTGCATGGGAGAGCAAAATTTCTTTGCATAAGCACACTCCTCCGGGATGAGTTGATGTTCATAGGACAGTACCCAGCGCAAGGGAGCACCGTCTAGATATATGATGGCTGCTTGAGCTCGGTGCGGCGGGCCTGAGTGAAATGCAGTTCTCGACGGTGCTTACAGTGGTCATCTAATAACAGCCAGAAAGATAATCTAACTTTGTACAAGCATGTTGAGTTCAGTAAATGACCGAAATTAAACGTGAGGCTCAGGTCTAGTTCATATAACTGAGGATAGGAGTTAACCAGGGAGATGAAACAGGGAGTCAGGAACATCTTTAAAAGGAGCAAACTTTCTGTTGAGCAGTATATATAATGTATGTTTTGTCTTAAGTGACAACCTGAATATGGAAAGAGATCATGTCAGGTTATGACGTGTAAGGCCCCAGATAGATTTAACTCTAAGAGTGTTAGGAAGACGGCGGGGGAGGAGGTTTTAGGTGGTTGCAGAGGAGGGAGGGGGACATCAGGGGCAAGGGAAATTGGTGATAGAACGGTGATGGAGAGTTATTGAAACACCTCATCGGTGGTGGCATCGAGTGAGAATAGGTACTGTGTGGTTTCTAGTATTATGAGATTAACAGAGCTTCAGAGTGGACAGTTAGAAGGAATATGAGTATGAGTAAAACGTAGATAGAAAGCGTAGGTAAACGATATGGTGCATATCAATATGGTATGAGATAAGGATTTGGTCACCTTTGTAGAATGTCGATGGGAGAGAGAAACTTACCTATTGGAAATGTCAACAAGTTTGATGTAGGAACAGATGGTCGTTCGGAGAAAAGTTGGAAGTCGAGAAGAGAAGGGTTGGTCAAAAATCAGTTCATGACATGGTCTCCTCTCGCGTGTAGGAGCTGAGCTTGGAGGGGGATAGTTTAACCACCATTTGATGATGTTATTGTGAAGGTGGGCCTTTGCGAGGGAGGTTGAGCAGGGAACGAGGCTTTAACCATAGCACTGACGACACAAGATGAGGGGGAGATGAATAAGGAGCTATCAGATGGGTAGTAAATTCAGATCTACATCCAAAGTTTTCCAGCCAATTGAAGCTCACGCGCTGCTTTTGAAGACTCGCATCGTTGTACAATTGACTCCGCGATGCATGTTCTATGGAGACAGATCAACGAAACAAGCAGGCTGCGTCAGAATGTGGGAAAAGTTCTTTTTTCATGAAGTCAGTGACCACTCTCATGGAGGCACCTTATCCTGTTTGAAGTGTTGATGTAGTCCATAAACCTTGCAGAGACGTTGAGGACTGGAGAATCAATAACGGTACCGAATACTGTCAAATGCTATAATTGACCTCCCAGCTGGTTGCTTGTGAATGTGCTGGTTGATGCCGCCCCCAGACATCCAAGCTCACCATTGCCAAGGGTATACTTCACAACACATGCTAGACGTGAGACCTTCCCCCTTACCGTCAATAAACATGACAACGGCCATCACTGTTGTTAAGATGAACCTGATCATCTGTAAAGAGAATAGCAGGCCCAATCTTGTGTCCTGAATTTTTTTCTGTTGGTAGCATAATTCCTACTCATACGTCGAGATTACCTTATTTTAGCATCCTTGTCATTCCTCCATAAAGGATGAAATTTTTTTCACAAGTGATGAAGAAATTATTTTTTCTACTTTCCTCAACATGCATGATCAATTTTTGTTGACTTCTCAACTGCACGTTGACATAATTTGTACTATGTTGCCAGTTTCTTCTCTAGTACTAGATGTGCCACCTTCCTATTCAGATTTAGCGTGAAGTCGCCACTTGGTGACGTTATAAGTAATGTAGAATGGACAATTCATTAGTTAGAAGTAAAGGTGTCTTGCAAGGATGTGCGCATGCCTACAGTCTCACGATACCTGCTTTCCTTTTCTATTGGTGAATGGTCAAACTAGTTGCTACTTTTCAAGTGGTATTTTATATTTACATATACAGAGGAGACTGCATATTAGCAAAGCAAACTGTATTCACAAAGATGATTGCAGCAGCACAGCGTCACCTTGCTATCTATTTTGCATTTTACATCATAACGCCACCCCCCCATAATATGTATCTTCTTTCACCAAAGCTGTGCTGAACCTGGTTTTCATCAATTTCAAGAATTAATTAAGAAAGAAGAGGTGGTGGAAACAAGAAAAGGGCAAATTGAGAAGAGAAGAAGAAACAAACAGAAGAGTGGGGGATGAAATGGGGAAAGCATGGATGTGGACAAAAGATAGGAAGTAAAGTAAAATGCAAAGTAAATCCTCTTTCCAAAACGACTTTGTTTCTGATGCTCAGCTAAAATGCCTGCTCAAAGGGAATAATGCCTCGTGGTATTTATCAATTTAATGAGCCTACACTTCCCTTCACGTGCGAGGCTGCTCCCTTGAACCCCATATTGTGTTTAGTTTTGTTTTCTCTCAGTCCACATCAGTGTATAGCAATCAAACTATATATATTCTATTCCACTTTCATTTCTTAATTCATTTCATAATGCTTACTCGTCTGCGCTGAAGTTTTCTATGAAACAAATTTTGTGATCTTTTTTTTCAAACAGAGGTCAGAATTTTTCCAAAATTTTTCAGACCTCTAACAAACTCGTCAATGAATTTTTCACCACATGGTGGTTTTAAAAAAAAAATTATTATGTATATATATATATTGTTTCCGTATATTGTTGTGATTGTCCGAAACAGCGACTACACAAACATTCACCTAGCAGACAGTGAATAATCCTGCGAAGTATGTATCCCCCAGTATCCAGATGTCCCGTGCTCCGTGTCTAAGGGTATTAAATGTAAAATACGCTCGATCCCATTTAGGGATATTACGATTTTATTTTACATTCACCACACAACAAATATCAACCGCCGACAACACCGCAGCACCCTCACCTTCATTTCGCTTCCTTCAACCTCGCTCTCGCCACTCAGTGCGAGTTCAAGGAGACCGCGCGGCGGCCCTCGGACAATCAGAAGCGCATCGCCTCAGCTCGAGGACTCCGCCCAGATGAGGTTGCCCCTTGGCCAAATTCAGGGGCCGCACACCTCAGCTCAGACTCGCCCAGGATGGAGGTGAGCACCCATTGCCAACAAGTAGCGCACCTCAACTGAGACTCCGCCTTAGCCAGATGAGTGTATCGCCGGCGCAACAAGTAACTTCCGTTGTTTTGCCAATGGAGGTTCCAGACGGTCCAAGTGAAGTGATGAGCGGTGAGGCTTGTGAAACTTTCACCCCCTCCCCTTTTGGAGACAGGGCGATATAAGGCGGGGTTGGGACGGGCGTCGTCTGTGTAGTCTGTGTTCATGATGGTAGTTAGGTCGTGTGGAATCGTTTTGTTGCCTGGAGGAGTCGTGGTAGTCGTATTGTTTTGGTGGTCTTGGTGGTGTCGTTCTTGCTGGCTCGTCGTGCTAGGTTTATTTCTCTCTTTGAGGCCGTCAGTTGGCTCCGTGTACGGTTCTTGCGTGAATCAATCAGTCTTCGTTCGTGGATGGAGAGGTGTATTTGGTATCGTCTTGTGCGATCGTTCTCCCGCCTCCTCCTCCTCCGGCGATTCGAGTCAGGCTTTGGAAACACACGAGTTTGACAGTCGTGATAGCTTTGGTGTGCACAGAACTCGACTTTCCTCGAGGCTGTAGGGCCTCAATAAAGGCATAGCAGAGCTCACATCATGGGGGTTGTTGGCGGACCTTGATCGCCCTGCGGAAATGTGGTGGGGACAAATCGCAGAGAGAGCAGGGGGGCGAGGATGGAGAGGAGACGGTAGAAGACAGAAAGACCAC
>CM068958.1:11023872-11040462 GCA_035128595.1 Eptatretus atami | reverse complement strand
CCAGATTCGGCTTGAGTGAAATGTCAGACTCGACGGCGTGGGATGGTTCTCTGATAAAAGCCAGAGGAAGATGTCCACTTCTGACAAAGGACGTGGAGAAGAACCGATTGGGGCGGAGGAAGAGCTGCAAGATATTGTCAGAGAAAATTTTGTCAAAATCAAGATCCAGAAGAGATGGAGCAACAATTCGGTTGAGATCCGAGGTAGGGAAGTTGAACCGATTGAGTCACGTCCCAATGAGTCGCAGAAAGCTTTTGCTGAGGTGGCCATGACAGGTGAGAGAGGTACCGCACATCTAGCCAACCTGCATGAATATTCGAGTCGCCAACATATGAGGAGAAGAAGAGTTTGGACTGAGAAGATAGAAAGTTGGTCATGTTTTCGATAGTGAGGTTTAGATGGAGCATCACATGTTAGGTGACGGTACAGTAGCACATTATAAACATGAGGTTGGAGTTGGAGGGGAAGCGTAGCCAGAGGTATTCTGGGGGTGTGGGGGAGTGAGGCCAGTGCATGGAGAGTGAGGACATAGTCTTTGATGAAGAGCAGCAACTCCTCCACGAGGACGAGGGCTGCAGGTCTGTCATACTCCGGAGGAGGGAGTAACGCAGGGAGAGATACTTGGGAGTCAGGCACGTCTTGGGGAGGAAACGTTTCTGTTAGGCAAGTTATGTCTGGTTTGGTCAGTGGCAAACCTGTATGGAAAGATCTGAAAGGTTTGAGCGAAGGCCGGAATATTTTGAAGTTCATACTTAATGAAGAAGGGAGGGGAGGAGGCCTTTGGGTGCAGGGGGGGGGGGGAGGGGGGAGGGTGGACAAGGGACGAGGGGGGTAGGTAAGGAGGGTTTGTTGAAAAGAGTGTGGGGGATGCAGAATAGCTAGGGAGGGGGGTGGATGAGGAGGAGAAAAGGCTCTGTGGTACTGGGGGAGCACGGTGGGCATGAGAGGGGAAGAGGCAGTTGAAGGATTTGAAGGAGGTGGAGTGAAGAGATGGAGGTGAGAGGGCACGTGGGAAGGAGGCAGCTTTGTGGATGAGAAGGGGGACAACTTTGAGAAGGATGATGAGGGGATGGAATGGTGTGAAAAAGGATGGAGGGGGGATTTTTTTGGAGAGAGGTGAGAAAGGAGGCTGGGCGGGAAGAACGAAAAGTGTGATGTTGCTTTTGACGAGTGAGAGGGGTGAGTTGGGCAACTGAATTTGGAAAAAAAGAATTGGTTGATGTAAAAGACGAAAATTCATGGCAATGGGTTTTAAAAAAGTTTTAGGTCAGAGATGCGATTAAACACAATTCTTGATGGATGCAATAAAGGCGAATCCAGAGAAGAGAGAAGAAACACTATAAACAGTTGGATTTTTTTTGGCCAAGGTATGAAGGAAAGGTCGAATTGGAGCAGTCTGTTTTAAATAGTAGAAGAAGTAGTGCATTATAGATGCAGTAAAAGTACAATGTGTGAAAAGAGGAAATGAAAGCATTATATGAGCTCATTTTATTATTATTCTGTTAATGTTTGAGAGAGTTTTTCAACAGATTAGGTGCATGGAAGGTGTTTGGAGAAAAAAATCGAGGAAGAAGAAGAAGAGGCAGATGAAGAAGAAGAAGAGGAAAGAAGAAGAGAAGAAGAATCGAGAGTCATGAGTGAGGAAGGACAGAAAGGTAGCGTTTTTTTGTTTTTTTAGATAAGAAATAGAGTGAATTAGTTGGAGGGATGGGGGAGTTAGAGAAAGTGGGGAAGATAGAAATTGAAAGGTAATGGGGAGAAAAAACAAAAACAGTTCGTACCCAGGGACGCGGTTTGGCCTCAAGCCTTCAGGGAAGGCCTCAAGCAGCCGGGTAAGAAAAGTCTACAAAAATTCCACAAAACAGACAACGATTTTGAAAGCAACACGAACTAGGAACCACAGTTAACAATGTAGAGCTGAGAGAATAAAAGTTAAAACGGGACAGGTAACGACCGGAAACTTAATTTGCAGATGTCAGCAGAGAGCCCCGAAACGACGACCCTGTCGACGGGCTCCAAAACCCGGAACCGGAAGTCAAAGGCGTTGACCAGCTTGTGATTTTTATCCAGATCTGAAGAGAATGAAGAAGGCTGCCTGCTCTGCTGATGGAGGGATGAGAGAATTGTAACGGCAGAGGGTGAGTCATCAGCAAATAGAAACAGAGGACTTTCCCCAGAGAGTCGGAGAGATTGTTGATGAAAACCAGAAAAAGAACAGGGCCCAGAACACTACCGTTGAGGAACTATCTGCCTGGACAGGAAAGAAGTGGATGAGAGAACTCATTTAGGGACTCACGTTTGCTGCAAACAAGGAGAATGAAGTCTCAAGCCATGAGTGGAGATGAACCTTCGACACTAATGGGAAGAGAGTGTGGTGAGCAGGGCAGGGTGCCAGACCGTACGAAGGCAGACAATATATTCAAGGGAAAAGGCTCTCTGATTTCATGTCTGGCAATTAGGATCGCCATCCATTGTTGGGAGAGCAGAAGCAGGTAATGTCCAGGGTGGAGTGACCTGGTCTGAATCAAAATTGATTAATGGAAATCAAGACATTGGAGAAGAAGGAAGGATTAAATATCTTGAAAGTGATTGACTGCTGATTCATAACCTTTGCTGAATGATTGGGAGAAGGCTGATTGGTCTGGTTGCAGGGATATGTTTTTGCGCAGCGATTTATGCAGGGCAGTGATGTTTGCTGATTTCCAAGGCAGATGGCAGATGCAACGTTGTGCAAATGAGAGGGTGAGTCGAAAGAGAGAGGGTGAGCAGAGCAGAGGAGCAGTTTTTTAGGAACCAGAGTGTGGCTTGATGCCCGTCTGGACCAGTTGCAGATCTGAGTCGAAGTTTTGGACAGCAAACTCTCTCACCTTGTCAACAGAAACAGGCACAGAGGTCAGTTAAGCTGGGTGCGACTGGCGTAACGATGCGTACAGAAAGCGATGGGTTTGACACAAGATTTTGAAGCAAACACTGATTTTAGGTATTCAGTCTTTTTGACGTGCCGTGTCAGCAGTGCAGCCCATTTGAGGTAAGCAGGAGGGGATACAAGAGGATACACACATCTAGAAACAGACTTAACTTTATGCCAACCAAGGATTGGAGGCAGGGAGAAAGATTTAGAGTTCAGACTTGAGATGAGAAAGATGTTGTTTTTCTAGCTTCCTTCAAGGGTAGACACACACATTTGTTCGAACTTATGAGTGGAAAAGGAAACAGAGATTGCTTCATTGGATTAGCCTTAATATGAGGCAAAGGCAAGTTGTTTCAGGAACAACTACCTTGCCACAAGCTTCGGTGTAGCATGGGTGGGAGTAAGGGTAGGACAACTGAAGAAGAGATGGGATAAATCTGTGCATGGGAGAGCAAATTTCCTTTGAAGAATCCGCGGGATGAGTTGATGTCATAGGAAGGTCGAGAAGGGAGACCAGTCTAGAATAATGAATGGCTGCTTGAGTCCGTGCAAGTCGGCCTGAGTGAAATGCCATCTCAGACGGTGCTAAGGTGTTCTCTAATAACACGCCAGAAAGAATATCTACTTGACAAGCATTGTGGTCAATGACACGCGAATAGACCAGGCTCAGTCCTGTCATAACTGGCAGGAGGGAGTAACCAGAGAGAGATACAAGGAGTCAGGAGACATCTTAAGGAGAAACTTTCTGTTGAGCAGATTATGTCTAGTTTTGTCAGTGACAACGTGAATGGAAAGATCTGTCAGGTTTGAGTGAAGGCCCTAGATGTTACCCTAGATGTTAAGGAAAGACGGCGGGAGGAGGTTTGGGTGCAGAGGAGGGGAAGGGGACAGCAGGAACAGGGAAGGCGTGGGTAAGTATGGGAGAGTTTTATGAAACCTCGGTGGTGATCGTGGAAGTTATGTGTGACGTAATAAGAAAGGGGCAGAGGGCAGTTGAAGATTGAGAGGAGGTAGAGTGATGAGGTGGAGAGAAAGAGGGTGGGGAAGGAGGCACACTTTGTGATGTGGAGGGAGAAACTTGGGTGAGGAGAAGTGAGGTGGAAGATTGAAGGAGAAGGTGTGGGGGGAGTTTTTGAGAAAGGTGAGAGGGAAGTTGGAGGGGGAAGTAGTGTGAGGTGCTTTGGCGAAGGGAGGTGAGAGGAAGCTTTGAAAGGAGGGGCAGATGATGAGAGGCAGGCATGGGCCAAGGCGCAGGATGATAGAGCTAGCGCCAATCTGACCTAACCTAGTTGAAACGTCTGGCCTCATCAGTCGGTTCGTGAAAGACTTGGGCCCAAGCTTTCCACCACCTAATCCCACAAGAACATGAGAAATATTTGCAGTCTAAAGAAGAATGAAGTGACTGATCTCTTAAAAAGATAACCGTGAAACCATTTATTAAAACTGGTCCGGCAGCTATGAGTAGGTAGCATTTTTAGGTTTCTCATTGATGTGCAACTTTAAATGTCTGAAGTTGTGAGAAACCCCAGGTAGGGTTTTGAAAACAGCAAAAGCACTATACCTATGCAGCTTTTTTTTTGGCATCGACCCCAATGCTATGCCACTAAATTATCGCGCCGGGTCATAAAATGCCTTGCCAGGCCTGACACATTAACTAACGTGCAGGATTTGCGACTGGTTAGGGTTCCAGGAGTAACTTACACTACTCTTCAGGATATTGCCCACAGATAGGGATCTTTAATGTCCCATCACCGACAAAGGAAATGGTATCTACATCTCCGATCCGTCATTCCCACTAGCAGCCTCATCACATCGCCATGCAAGTGTTGCTCCTGAATTCACCATCCCTAAAGCATCTTCAGAACACTCATACCTACCATCTCTCATCACAAATGCCCATTTGTGTATGTCTTCTTCAGCCTGGCTATATCCTGCCATACTCCCTTGCTCATGCAATCTCAGAAAAAAACATGTCCCACCAACCCATGCCCCTTTCCCCTTCCACATTTTATTTGGTGTAACTCTATCCCCACCATGACTTCCTCCCATTGGGCCTTCTCTGTCTTGAACCTCTGAACTGAACCTTGATCAGGTGAGCACTTCAAGTAACCAAATGGTTAACCACCTTGCATTATTCGGGTGTTTTCTAAGCATAGAAAGAACTATTGGCAACACCACTTGTACATGTCATGTTTGAAAGTGCCTGCAATTCATAAACAACTTTTAGTGTTGTTGTGTTGTTGTTGGTGGTGGTATCTGAATGGAACTAGAAAATAAAGAATGACTTCCGGCATGGCCCGGATGGCTGACAGCTGGAATCTTGCTTATGTTACTGGTGGTCAAAGTGGGATCTGCAATAACGTCTGTTCAATCCTACCATTCTCAATCTGGTATCTAAGATACATAAACTAGGCATCCTTTAACTTTGGCACCCATGATTACAATGGGATTCGCTTGTATAATCAGGAATTTGTGAGATTTCGAAATCACGTTGGATATTGTTTTTGACGGTGCTTTGGCTGATCTGCCTGACAAACGGCAAGCGCAAGGTTGGCTTGAAACATGGACGGAGAACAAGGGCGAAGATATACAAGACTTTTGAATGGCAACTGAAGGTGAGAAGGATGAACGCAACAAAAGTTCTGGAATAAATTTGAATTGTATTATTCCGTTCCTGAAAAAAACAAAGCACATAGAGAGCATTGGCTGTTCCAAGAGGACAAAAGCTCGAGGATCGTTTGGTCAACTTTGTTAAGGAACTTGCATCTCCATTCTCTTGACTGGGAGTATGCGCAATCTGAAGATGTGCTTGTGGATTCGATTATCCAAGGCGTGTATGAGCAAAAGGTCCAGGAGCGCCTGCTAGAGCAGAGGTGAGAACTTACGCTGGCCAAAGCTCTTCAAGTGCGGTCACAATATGAGCTTTCCAAAGGACTCAGTTTCGCATTTGTCCGTGATTGAGTACACGCGTGTAGCTGAGTACAACTACAATCAAGTGAGGCCGAACCGAAATTGAACCCAACACCAATCTGCCATCACACAGGAAATCATACCCAGAATAGACCCCAGCGTAAGGACAGCTGCCCCGCTGTGGTGAGGATCCTAACCATGCATGGAAATCATGGTGAGTGTCACAATTGATCCCACCTAGCTCTTATTGCAAGAAAACCGAACCATTGCTTGCAGCTTGCATCGACGTGAGCATAAATTCAGTGAAACTCAGTTGGACGGTGCTTGTGCTGATACACCGAGTACATGGATGAAACCAATGGAAAAATTCTACGGAGATCGGTGCACATGCAGACACGGCCTGCATACGAGGTGATTAAATGGAGGCAGTCTCTCTTGGTATCAAGGAAGGCAGTGAACCTTCAAGAATTGAATACCGGAGCTATTGCTGGCAAACACATGACAACTATCTGATTATCAGCGTCTCATGCACATGCCGAACTCTTGTAATCAGCAAAGATATCGTGGTACCTACTCGAACGCAGGATAAAACCCTAGCAGCTCATGGATCTTCCAACTCAGGACCGTGGCAAGACATACCACAACAATTTGAGTGGTGCTCTCTCAAGGAAAAGCATCTTAACATATCGCGGAATACCGCCTGAAGTTCTGGGTCTTATCAATAGACTTGATTCATTGGAACTGAAGTGGACCCCGGTGACACTATTGCTGAGTGAAGGAAATATCCGGAAACAGTGCAGACTACGTGAACTCTGCAGGCATGTATAACAAATGAAATTCAAAACTGGTGTGAAGGGAGTAGTACATGCTACAGCGCGACAACCAGCTTCCCTCTGCCACATATAAAACCTGAAATGGGGGAGATGGAATCCGATGAATTATCATTGCCAAGTTTAATGAACCAACGGAATGGGTCGGCTCAATGGTGGTATCTCTCAGAATGACAAACTGACAATCTGCTTTAATCCAATCTGATCTGAACAAAGTCATCAAGGAAGCGAAGACCATCCCATGCCACGAGTTGAGGAGGTCGTGCAAGTATAACCTGATGCCAAGGTGTACTCAGTGCTTGACGATAGTCAGGGTTCCTACAAATCAAACTGGACGGGAATCGTCCTGATCCTGAGTGTTTCCATACACCATTGGCATGGTACAGGGTGGCTTTCGGGCTTCCTTTTGGACTGAAAATTGTGCACCTGAAATTTTTCGGAGGTTATTGGACCAGATGAGGTGAAGGCATAGATGGAAGCATTCGCGATCATGGAATGACATTCTTGTCAGCTGGTCCAAAACGTTGAGCTTTGCCATATCAAAATTCCTGAAAAGGTTATTGAGAGAAGCACAAATTACAATCTGAAGTTGATCTGCAGACGTGCCAAAATCGCCAGTCACAGGTACAGTACATAAGGACCACATACTGTCTGGCTATCGATTATCACCTGACTCCGGCCAAAGTTGAGGCAGTTCATAGTAATGCCAATTCCGACCGATAACGAGCCCGTGAGTGCTTTCAATTCGATTTATCATGTATCTGTCAAAGTTCATCCCGGTTGAGTGCCGAGTTAGCTCCACTCCGAGAGCTGCTGAATCAGACGTTGAATTATAATGGCAACTGGCGCAGGCAGAGCTTGAGAGACTGAAGGAACTTTTGCTGTTCCCGTCTGTTTCTTGCAATACTTTTGATGCTAAAAACCAGTCGAGAATTCACTGTGATGCGAGCCGAAGTGGACTTGGTGCAGTTCTCTCTATCCGGACCACGCACCTGCTCACATACAGTTCCGAACCCTTACGGAGAACGAGACACGGTAATGGGCACAAATACACGAAGGAGATGCCCATCGATAGTTCATGCCTGCAACGAAAGTTTCGATTGCTATAATATTTGCGGAGCCCCAGTCACGTCTCAATGACCCATGCCCTCTAGAAATGATACGCCAAGAGGCCGTTTGCTGTCCGCTCCGATGAGAACGCAGAGCATGCTAACGACGATGCAATGGTATGGCCTCAACATTCAAGTACAGAAGAGGGGAGATATACAACATCCAACACCCTTTCTAACAGTGTACCTGCCAGAAACTACTCGTTCAGAAAGCTGGACAACATTGGAGCATATTTCAATGCTGGACTTCCTATCCGTCTCTGACGAGAAGTTGTGTGGATCTTCAACAAAGCTACTAGTCAGAACTACGTCATCTACAGTCCCAATGATTCTTGATGGATGACCAGAGGCCAGGCGAGATGTATCATCTGTCTTTGACCAATACTGGGATTCTGGGAGTGAACATTTCGGTTATGGGTGGAATAATATACACAAGGCATGCAAATCTCAGTACCACCTACTCTGAGACTCCGCATGGCTGGAGCCTGAATTCACGAATTCTCATCTTGGTATGAGCTCAAGTGTAAGCAACGAGCTAGGGAAGGTTCTATACTGGCCCTCCATGAATGCGGACATAGATCAAAACTGTTCAAAACTGTTTCCAAGTGTGGCAGACGATAAAAAAATCACCTGTGCTGAGCCCCTAACCCAACTTCCTACACACAGAATCTACCTTGGAGTGAATTGGACAGACCTGTTCCAGTTTTATGCTAACGACATACCTGATAACAGTTGAACGATTTACTCCAAATTAAATTGAGGTGGATGAAGTGAAAGATTTACAATCAGTACAAACCTTCAGGCAGAATCTAAAAGCACAGTTTCGTTGACATGGTCCCTACGGAGACTCTCCAGAGTGATAATGGATTATGATACAACTCACAAACTTGGGGGAAGGGGGGAAAAAATTTTGGCAAAACATCATGGAATCCATTCTTAGAACATCTCCGTCCCACCATATTCCACGTCCAAATGGAGAGTAAGAGAGGGCTGTACAAACGGTAAACAACTCTGGCGAAAAATCTAACAGCAGCAAGCACCTGGCCTTGCTGGATATCGCACACACACCAGCTGAGACAGGGACGACTTCATCTATCACCGGCTCAACAACTGATGAAGACGTCGAGGAATACCCTTCCATTGCGCCGAGGTCTTCCGGTGCCGAACAGTAGCTTATGACTGCGATGCCCTGTAGAAAAAGCACTTTGGACCTGGAAAAGCAAAAACAGAAAAGTTCTACCTTGATCGTCACTCACTCAAAGATCTTCACCATTACATCGAAGTTGAAGTTAGAAATGGAGCGCTTACGGGTTTCCAACAGGTGGATACCAAGCGTGATTGTGAGCAGCATCTGAACCACGTCATACGTTGTTTAGTCCTGAAGAAACGGTGACACTTATCTGCCTAAACCATCCGATCATTTACTTAAGAGCATCAGTGTAGCCATAAGAGTGGTTACTCTCGATCGGTCTTTCGTTGATACTGATAATGCCACCGGCGAGGCCCATGGATATGGCTCAAGCTGGTCGTCAGACATGAACCTTCACGCTGGGTGACACCTACACTTACTGTAGATCTGGGTGAGTCGCCAGACAGAGACAAGTCACCCCATCAGTGTCTACAGCTACCACATACACCCCCGTGTTGTAACTCGTAACTCCGAAGTGGTCCGTATCAGCATCGACAAACAGACTTTGACTTGTGATGAACTGGTAAATGTACCCTTGTTACGTTTGGATGATCCAGCATTGAATTGGATTTGATTTGTTGCAAGGTAATGTCGATGAAGTGTATGATTGCGTTGTTTCGTTTTGGGACTGAGTTGGACTTTGCACTAGCAATCAATGCCTCATTTATTTATGATCTCTGATTCATTTCTGCTTAACTGAATTGGAATTGAGTTCCGTACCATTTGCTCCTGTCATAATAACTTTTTCAAATGCTCTTTGTCCATAACTTGAGGGGAAATGTAATGTACGTTTGGAGTAACGCTTGCAATTCAGAACAACTTAGATATTGGTTGTTGTTGCTGGTTGTTTAGTTATTGAAACGGAACTAGAAAACATTTAACAGCACTTCCGGCGGCGCCAGGAACGGCTGACAACTGGAGTTTTTGCTCAGAGTTACATCCTCCATTTGTGTTCTCCAACAGACAGATCAAATCAACGCAGAAACTCTTGTATTATGAATCTTCATTACATACAGAAGCAAGTGAATATACAGCCTGTTGTTGGCGATAAGTTGTTTGGCTGACTGCCTTGGGATTTTTAGGGTCATGAGTTTGAACCCCCGTGGGGGGCTCGTTGAAGAGCGAAGGTACGGTCACATCGTTGACTCTTTGGTGAAGAAGACCTGACTGCTCGGGATGCCTGGTAACTACAAGCAAATGGTGCTGAACCAATCAAGAATTATATTGACGCAAAGACCTTGCCTGCACTGAGAGCAGCATCACCCCCGGTAGGTGTTGCAGATCTTCGCGATCACCCTTCCCTTCCAGAGAGGGACACAATAGGCCCCTCTTCCAATCAGCCTTGGGATAATGCCTGTGTTCCAGGCAGAGCACAAAACTCATGCAGATGACACGAGTGCAGCATTTCCACCAGCCCTTGACGAAGTTCAGCAGAGATAATGCACAGATCCTGGAGCTTTAATCCCATTTCAACCGTATCAACGCAGCCCGTGTTTCCACAAACGAAGGTGACCACAGTTGACTGCGAGGGTACGCAACAATGATTGTAAATCCCTGACGTCCAACTCCACAGCTGATGACTCAGCCTGTGTCACAACCACTCAAAGTAACCGGCCCAGCAGGCCTTAACTCCTCTGTCAAGCAGCTACGCACGCTCTAACTCCAATTGCAGTACACCGACTGGACGGGCTGGATGAACGCAATGCAGCCGATTCCCATGAAAGCAGGAAAAAGAACACTGACACACAGGTGATGCTCCACCCCTCACAGATCTCCTCGTACATAGGACCTCCTTGTCCACTCCTTAGCCGGCAGTACAGTTTTAACACCTCAACTCCACTGAAACAGCTCAGCTCTGCCATTCAGCTTGCCCTGTGACTCTGGTCAAAATGTATCCAGTGTCCCTGCTTGAGAAACAATTTCTTTTCTTACGCCCCTTTGGTGAGTTTCAAGACATCCACACCGGTAACATCAAGGAACGGTGGTCTTTGAAAGGTACTCCACAACTCTTCAGGAACCTCCCAAAAGCAAGCACAGACCCCCAATCTCCACTCAGCTGTTTTGTAAAACTCCTCAGCCTACTCTCTCATCCTGAGCTTGCCAACATCCAGCCCGAGGCTGGGATGGGTACCATTCTCCACTGGATTTAAGGTGCAACTAAGAGTGCGACAAAAAGCCAGGATGGTACAGGTATTGAGGAACTGAGCACTCCCGGTACGACCCTGCAGTTTCTGGATCATCTCCAGTTGACGCATCAAACGAGCCATGGTACATCTCCTTTGCCACAACCGCCACCCCCCCGGTTGGAAATACCGAAGTCCAGCGATGAGCCTGTGTGCAACTGAAACCATGAGCACTGGCCACTTAAAATTTCAAGACTTCTTGCAAAGTCAAGGAACTTGGTGCTATTCAGGTTCAGACGTTCCAGAACCCCATGGGACCCATCCACACATCTCATAATCATCCTATGCAGTTCCTGTCGATGCATTGAAATCCCCAAGACAAGAAGTGTATCTCGTCTGGGGCAAGCTGATCAACACAGACTCGAGCGTGGCATAGAAGCGTTCCTTCAGGTGAGATCACTCGCCTCAGTCGAGCATAGACAGAGGACCAAGGGAAATGAACACCAAGGAGTTGACGAAATCCTTCGCTCATAATACGCCTCGTTGAACCGTTTGCTACCTCAATTATCATTGGAGTGAGCTTATTGGACACAGCTACAGCCAAACTCCTTGGCAATGGTAATCAGCAGAGCAACCAGACCAAATAGTAGGTGTAACCACCCCGCCCCATGAAAAATCCTTTCTTTCGCCGCAATCCGGTCATCCGAAGCCTTAAGAGAGCTGCAATACCGATTGTCCAAACGTTGAGCCTCAGAGATAACAGAGACAGGTGATCATATTCTCTCTTAGCGATTTTTATTTTATTTATTTTTTTTTTATTTGTATACCAGTCGAGGCCTCGTCATGGAGCTAACACACAACACAGCAAGGGGATGAAAGACAAGAGGGCCGGGAGTGGAAGGGACAAAACAGTGGGGAAAAACAGACACATTAGGGTATCTGTGGAAGGGAGAGGGATGGGGATGGGACGGGAAAACATGGGGAAGAGAAGATGGACATTACACGGATTTCGGAAGGAAGCATGGGAATTGAAGGAAGTGGGCTTGGGTGATTAATCGGGGGTAGAAAAAGATGAGGATTGGATGGGGGAATGATAAGATGGTGGTGGTGAGACAGTGTTTTGGAAAAGCCTGGAGGGTAGAATGGGAAAGAATAGAGTGGAGGGAGTTTATTCCAAAGGCGGGAAAAAAGAGGAATGAAGGAGTGAAGGTGAGCAGTGGTCGTGATTCTTTGTAGTTTTACAAGAAGGGGGTTGTTGGCCGGACCTTGAGCGCCTGTGCAAATGTGGTGGGGAGAACAATGGCAGAGAGAAGCAGGGGGGCAAGGCTGGAGAGGAGACGGTAGAAAGACAGAAAGATCACCGCAACTGCCGGTGATATGACTGAGAGGACCCAAAGATCAGCTTCTATTGCGGGAGATGCCCGATGATGCCTAAATGCCCCTGGTTTCGACAGCGTGAAGCCAGAGAAAGGTGGGAGGCAGGAGCAACCAGCCCAGAGGGAGAGCAGCTACTCCTCAGGCACGGACAAAGCTTTGTAAGTGGTCAGGAGACTCAAGAGGGCCGAGGAAGTGACCTTTTGCACGACGGAGGATTCCAGTCGGCGACTGGCTTTTGAGGCGAGGTTGGAAATTGTGACTTTCGCAGGAAAGAGGTCATGGCAGATAGTGAGACCCAGAAGCTTGAAAGAAAGACTTCCTTCCGAGGATTGTTGAGAAAGTGGATGGGGGTTTCTAAAACAGGTCCCTTTCGAAGAGCATAGTGAGAGTGTGAGATTTGTCTGGATTGAAAAGACATGTTCCAATGTGTTGACGCAGTTTGTGATTTTATCAGATCTGAGTGAGCAAGAAGCTGCTGCTTGCCGGTCTGAGGGATGACGATAGTACGCAGAGGTGGACGTCATCGGCAAAGAGATATAGAGGATTTTCCAAGAAGTTTGAGAGATCATTTGATGAAAACCAGAAAAAGAACAGGGCCCAGAACGCTAACCTTGAGGAAATCCAGCCTTGCACAGGAAGAGGGGATGAAAGACTCCATATTAGGGCCACGACGTTGACTGCGACAGGAAGAGGAAAGTCTGCGAGCCAATGAGTGGAGAATGGCCCTTGGATACCATGGGAAAGAGAGTTTGGTGAGCTAAGTGGCAGGGTGCCAGACTGTGTCAAAAGCACGTGAT
This sequence comes from Eptatretus atami, assembly GCA_035128595.1. Classification (NCBI taxonomy): domain Eukaryota; kingdom Metazoa; phylum Chordata; class Myxini; order Myxiniformes; family Myxinidae; genus Eptatretus; species Eptatretus atami. The sequence goes on along the minus strand of CM068958.1, from coordinate 11,027,216 downwards.
ATTCCAGGGATAACGGCTACGGATTTTCCTGTCTGCTTGAGGACCTCCACTCCATTGATGGGAGAGCAAGAAGCAGCATATCCAGGTAGAGTACCTGTCTGGAAACCAATTGATGATAGGAAATCAAGACATTGGAGAAGAGGAAGATTTCATGTCTGAAGGCGATGATTGATTCCTATAACCTTGCTGAATGATTGGGAGAAGGCTGATTGGTCTGTAAAGTTACAGGGATCTGTTTTTGCACCTTTTTTAATGCAGGGCAGTGATGTTAGCAGATTCTCCAGCAAGATGGAGATGAACCTTGAGCAAATGAGAGGGGTGATATAGAACAGAGAGAGGGTGAGGCAAGGGCAGAAAGAGCAGGCTTTGAGGACACGTGGGCTGATGCCCGCTCATGGACAGGTTGCAGAATCTGAGTCGAGGTTTGAAAGCAGCTCTCCCCTTGGTTAGAAAGAAAAGGACACAGAGTCAGGGACAAGTTGGGTGCGACTGGGGTAAGGTGGGTTGAGAAAGTGATGGGTTTAGAGACACAAATTTAGCTGCAAACACCCGGGTTTAGACATTACAGCTTTATCCTGGGCGGTATAAGCAGCAGTGCAGCATTTGCAGGTAAGCGGAGGGGATGGAGGGGGAACATACACCAGAAAACAGATTTGATTAAACGCCCCAGGATTTGAGGAGGGAGAGAGGTTTGAGAGTTCACGCACTGAGATAGGAAAGATGTTGTTTTCTGGCTCTTCCTGAGGGTAGATACACACTTGTTTCCGAGCTTTGTGGAAAGAACTGAGATGCCCACAGATTGAGGTTTGCTTTCGCAATGAGGCAAAGGCAAGTGTTTCAGGAACAACTGCCGTCCACAAGTTCAGTAAACAAAGGGGGAGGAGGGTAGGACAACTGCAAGACGAGAGGGGATAGAATTGTGCATGGAGGTAAGCAAGTTTCTTTGAAAGAAATTCCAGGATGAGTTTGATGTTTGAGAAGTAGTGATAGGAGAACCAGTCTGTAAGTTTGGATAGCTGCTTGGAGACCCGCCAGTCGGCTTGCGTGAAAATGCCACAGACTCGGACGCGCGTGAGGTTGGTTCTCTGATAACAGCCAGAGAGAAATGTCCAACTTGACAAGGACGTGGTCAGAAGAACCGATGGCGCGGAGGAAGAAGCAGCAGATATGTCAGGGAAATTTGTCCAAATATCAGATCTAGAAGAGATGGAAAGTACATCGTTGAAGATCCGGATCGGGAATTGACCGATTGAGTCGTCCCCAATGAGTCCACTGAAAGCTTTTGCTGAGTACCATGACAGGTGAGTAGAGGTACCGACACCTAGCACTGGGTGATGACAATTGAAGTCACCACTAAGAGGGAAAGAGAGTATTGGATTTTGAGAAGATAGAAGATGGTCCATGTTTTCGGATAGTGAGGTGTAAGAATGGAGTCATCACTGTTCGTGGAACGGTACAGTACATATAAACATGAGGTGGGAGTGCGAGGGGAGCGTAGCCAGAGGTATCTGGGGGTGTGGGGGAGTAGAGAGTGCAAGGGAGAGTGGGAATAGAGTCTTTGATAAGTCTTTGATGGATAGACATTCCAATAACAGCCAGAGAGATGTCCACTTTGACAAGGACGTGGTCAGAAGAACCGATTGGTGCGGAGGAAGAGCTGCAGATATTGTCAGGGAAATTTGTCAAAATCAGATCCAGAAGAGATGGAGCAACATTGGTTGAGATCCGGGTAGGGAAGTTGACCGATTGAGTCAGTCCCAATGAGTCGCAGAAAGCTTTTTCTTCTACTATTTAAAACAGACTGCTCTCAATTCGACCTTTCTTCATACCTTGCCAAAAAAATCCAACTGTTATAGTGTTTCTTCTCTCCATTCTCTGGATTCGCCTTTATTGCATCCATCAAGAATTGTGTTTAATCGCATCTCTGACCTAAAACTTTTTAAAACCCAGTTGCCATGAATTTTCGCTTTACATCAACCATTCTTTTTTTCCAAATTCAGTGCCAACTCACCCCTCTCACTCTCAAAGCAACCATCACACTCTTCTCCCGCCAGCCTCCTTCTCACCTCTCTCAAAAACTCCCCCCTCACCTTTTTCACACCATTCATCCCCTCACTCATCCTTCTCAAAGTTGTCCCCCCTCTCATCCACAAAGCTGCCTCCTTCCACTGCCCTCTCACCTCCATCTCTTCACTCCACCTCCTCAAATCCTCAACTGCCTTCTTCCCCTCTCTTGTCCCACCTCTCCCCCAGTACCACAGAGCCTTTTCTCCTCCTCATCCACCCCCCTCCCCTAGCTATTCTGCAATCCCCCACACTCTTTCAACAACCCTCCTTACCTACCCCCCTCGTCCCTTGTCCTACCCTCCCCCTCCCCCCCCCCACCTGCACCCAAAGCCTCCTCCCCTCCCTCTTCATTAAAAGTATGGAACTCAAAATATCCGGGGCCTTCGCTCAAACCTTTCAGATCTTTCCATACAGGTTGCCACTGACAAACCAGACATAATCTGCCTAACAGAAACTTTCCTCCCCCAAGACGTGCCTGACTCCCAAGTATCTCTCCCTGGTTACTCCCTCCTCCGGTATGACAGACCTGAGCCTCGTCCTGGTGGAGGAGTTCCTCTTTCATCAAAGACTATTCCTCACTCTCCATGCACTGCCTCACTCCCCCACACCCCCAGGAATACCTCTGGCTACGGCTTCCCCTCCACTCCAACCTCATGTTTATATGTGTACTGTACCGTCCACCTAACAGTGATGACTCCATCTACACCTCACTATCCGAAAACATGGACCAACTTCTATCTTCTCATCCAAACTCTCTCTTCCTCATATGTGGCGACTTCAATTATCATGCAGTTGGCTAGATGTGGGTACCTCTCTCACCTGTCATGGCACCTCAGCAAAAGCTTTCTGCGACTCATTGGGACTGACTCAATCGGTCAACTTCCCTACCCGGATCTCAACCAATGTTGCTCCATCTCTTCTGGATCTGATTTTGACAAATTTCCCTGACAATATCTGCAGCTCTTCCTCCGCACCAATCGGTTCTTCTGACCACGTCCTTGTCAAAGTGGACATCTCTCTGGCTGTTATCAGAGAACCACCTCACCGCCGTCGAGTCTGACATTTCACTCAAGCCGACTGGCAGGGTCTCCAAGCAGCCCTCAAACTTATAGACTGGTCTCCTATCACTACTTTCTCCAACATCAACTCATTCTGGAATTTTTCAAAGAAACGTGCTCTCCTCTATGCACAGATTTATCCCCTCTCGTCTTCAGTTGTCCAACACTTCCTCCCGCCTTGGTTCACTGAAGCTTGTGGTGGAGGAAGTGATCTCTCTC
>CM068958.1:10997339-11012444 GCA_035128595.1 Eptatretus atami | reverse complement strand
TGGAATGTCTATCCATCAAAGACTTCATCAAAGACTCTATTCCTCACTCTCCTTGCACTGCTCTCACTCCCCCACACCCCCAGGAATACCTCTGGCTACGGCTTCCCCTCCACTCCCACCTCATGTTTATATGTGTACTGTACCGTCCACCGAACAGTGATGACTCCATCTACACCTCACTATCCGAAAACATGGACCATCTTCTATCTTCTCATCCAAACTCTCTCTTCCTCTTAGTGGTGACTTCAATTGTCATCACGCCAGTTGCTAGGTGTGGTACCTCTCTCACCTGTCATGGTACCTCAGCAAAAGCTTTCAGTGACTCATTGGGACTGACTCAATCGGTCAATTTCCCGACCGGATCTCAACCAATGTACTCCATCTCTTCTAGATCTGATTTTGACAAATTTCCCTGACAATATCTGCTGCTCTTCCTCCGCTCCAATCGGTTCTTCTGACCACGTCCTTGTCAAAGTGGACATCTCTCTGGCTGTTATCAGAGAACCACCTCACGCCGTCGAGTCTGGCATTTCACGCAAGCCGACTGGCAGGGTCTCCAAGCAGCTATCAACTTACAGACTGGTCTCCTATCACTACTTTCTCAAACATCAACTCATCCTGGGAATTCTTTCAAAGAAACTTGCTCTACCCATGCACAGATTTATCCCCTCTCGTCTCAGTTGTCCTACCCTTCCTCCCGCCCTTGGTTTACTGAAGCTTGTGGCGAGGCAGTTGTTCCTGAAACAACTTGCCTTTGCCTCATGGAAAGCAAACCCAACTGTGGGCAATCTCAGTTCCTTCCACAAAGCTCGGAACAAGTGTGTATCTACCCTCAGGAGAGCCAGAAAACAACATCTTTCTCATCTCAAGTCTGAACTCTCAAACCTCTCTCCCTCCTCAAATCCTGGTGGCGTTTAATCAAATCTGTTTCTGGTGTATGTTCCCCTCCATCCCCTCCCTTACCTCAAATGGCTGCACTGCTGATACCGCACGTGATAAAGCTGAATGTCTAAACTCGTGTTTGCAGCTAAATCTTGTGTCCTAAACCCATCACTTTCTCAACCCACCTTACCCAGTCGCACCCAACTGTCCCTGGACTCTGTGTCCTTTTCTTCTAACAAGGTGGAGAGCTTGCTTTCAAACCTCGACTCAGATTTCTGCAACCGGTCCAGACGGCATCAGCCCACGTGTCCTCAAAGCCTGCTCTTCTGCCCTTGCTCACCCTCTCTCTGTTCTAATCACCCTCTCATTTGCTCAAGGTCATCTGCCATCTGCTTGGAAATCTGCTAACATCACTGCCCTGCATAAAAAAGGTGCAAAAACAGATCCCTGTAACTACAGACCAATCAGCCTTCTCCCAATCATCAGCAAGGTTATGGAATCAATCATCGCTTCAGACATGAAATCCTTCCTCTCTCCAATGGCTTGATTTCCGATCATCAATTTGGTTTCAGACCAGGTCACTCTACCCTGGATATGCTGCTTCTGCTCTCCCATCAATGGATGGAGGTCCTCAATGCCAGACAGGAAATCCAGCCGTATCCTGGACATATCACGTGCTTTTGACACAGTCTGGCACCCTGCACTACTCACCAAACTCTCTTCCCATGGTATCAAGGCCATCTCCACTCATGGCTCGCAGACTTCCTCTCCTGTCGCAGTCAACGTGTGGCCCTAAATGGAGTTCTTTCATCCCCTCTTCCTGTGCAGGCTGGAGTTCCTCAAGGTAGCGTTCTGGGCCCTGTTCTTTTTCTGGTTTTCATCAATGATCTCTCCAACTCTCTGGAAAATCCTCTATATCTCTTTGCCGATGACTCCACCCTCTGCCGTACCATCTGTCATCCCTCAGACCGGCAAGCAGCAGCTTCTTCGCTCACTGCAGATCTGATAAAATCACAAACTGGTCCAACACATGGAACATGTCTTTCAATCCAGACAAATCTCACACTCTCACTATGTCTCTTCGAAAGGACCGTTTAGAAACCCCCCATCCACTTTCTCAACAATCCTCTGGAAGAAGTCTTTCTTTCAAGCTTCTGGGTCTCACTATCTGCCATGACCTTTCCTGGGAAAGTCACATTTCCAACCTCGCCTCAAAAGCCAGTCGCCGACTGGGAATCCTCCGTCGTGCAAAGTCCTTCCTCGGCCCTCTTGAGCTCCTGACCACTTACAAAGCTTTTGTCCGTAGCCTGATGGAGTACTGCTCTCCCCTCTGGGCTGGTGCTCCTGCCTCCCACCTTTCTCGGCTTCACGCTGTCGAAACCAGGGCATTTAGGATCATCGGCATCTCCCGCAATGAAGCTGATCTTTGGGCCTCTCAGTCAATCACCGCAGGTTGGTCGGTGGTCTTTCTGTCTTCTACCGTCTCCTCTCCAGCCTTGCCCCCCTGCTCTCTCTGCCATTTGTCCCCACCACATTTGCACAGGGCGCTCAAGGTCCGCCAACAACCCCCTTCTGGTAAACTACAAAATCACGAACCACTGCTCACCTTCACTCCTTCATTCCTCTTTTTCCCGCCTTTGGAATAAACTCCCTCACTCTATTCTTTCCCATTCTTCCCCCCAGGCTTTCAAAACAGCTGTTCACCACCACCTCTTATCATCCCCATCCAAATCCTCGATCTTTTCTACCCCCGATAATCCACCCAAGCCCACTTCCTTCAATTCCCTGCTTTCCTTCCTGAAAGTCCCTGTAATGTCCATCTTCTCTTCCCATGTTCCCCGTCCCATCCCCATCCTCTCCCTTCCACAGATACCTAATGTGTCTGTTCCCCACTGTTTTGTCCCTTCCACTCCCCCCTCTTGTCTCATGCCCCTTGCTGTGCTTTGTGTGTTAGCTCTCATACGAGCCTCGACATGGTATACAAAAAAAAAAAATAAATAAATAAAAATCCCTAAGAGAGAATGATCACCTGTCTCTGTTATCATCTGAGCTCAAGCGTTTGGACATCGGTATTGCAGCTCTCTCTGAGGTTCGGAGACCGGATTGCGCGAGATCATGGCGGGTGGTTACACCTACTATTGGTCTGGTTGCTCTGTGGTTACCATGCCAAGGAGTTGCTGTAGCTGTGTCCAATAAGCTCACTCCAATGATAATTGAGGTAAAACGGTCAACGAGCGTATTATGAGACGAAGGATTCGTCACTCCTTGGTGTTCATTTCCCTGGTCTCTGTCTATGCTTCGACTGAGGCGAGTGATCTCACCGTGAAGGACGCATTCTATGCCACGCTCGAGTCTGTGGTTGATCAGTGCCCAGACGAGATACACTTCTTGTCTTGGGGGATTTCAATGCATCGACAGGAACTGATAGGGATGATTATGAGATGTGTGATGGTCCCATGGGTCTGGAACTCTGAACCTGAATAGCACAAGTTCCTTGACTTTGCAAGAAGTCATGAATTTAAGGTGGCCAGTTCATGGTTTCAGTGCACACAGGCTCATCGCTGGACTTGGTATTCCAACGCTGGCGGTGTGGCAAAGGAGATTGACCATGTGCTCGTTGATGGTCACTGGAGGATGATCCAGAACTGCAGGGTCTACCGGAGTGCTCAGTTCCTCAATACTGACCACCGGCTTTTTGTCGCACTTTCTCCTTGCTCTCCTTCCCTCCTCTCTCCTTTCCACTCCACCTCTTCCCTCTCCCTGCTCTCTCTATCTCCCACCCCTTTCTCCCTCGTCCACCCTCTTTTTCTCCCTCCCCCTTTAGTATCACCATCAGTAAAGCGACGGGAGCTATTTGCTCGTGTACTCAATAAAGGAGGAGTTTATGTGGTTGCACCAACATACATGGTGTCAAAAGCCTTATCTAACGAACACCATTCCCCATAAATGTAACAAAGCCTCCTCCCTGTGGTACTGATACCCCAGGATCAAATTTGGAATCCTATGCACGCCTATTGATGCTGAGATCGCGGGTTAAAACCTCTTTTGTTGTTGAGGCTGAGACCCCAGATTTTAATTCCATAAACCGTTAATGCTGAGACCCCAGATTCTAATTCCATAAACCGTTAATGCTGAGACCCCAGATTCAAATTCCATAAACCGTTAATGCTGAGACCCCAGATTCAAATTCCATAAACCGTTGATGCTGAGATCCCAGATTCAAATTCCATAACCGTTAATGCTGAGACCCCAGATTCAAATTCCATTAACCGTTAATGCTGAGACCCCAGATTCTAATTCCATAAACCGTTAATGCTGAGACCCCAGATTCTAATTCCATAAACCGTTGATGCTGAGACCCCAGATTCAAATTCCATAAACCGTTAATGCTGAGACCCCAGATTCAAATTCTATAAACCGTTGATGCTGAGACCCCAGATTCAAATTCCATTAACCGTTAATGCTGAGACCCCAGATTCAAATTCCATAAACCGTTGATGCTGAGATCCCAGGTTAAAACCCCGTATGCTGTTGATGCTGAGATCCCAAGTCAGAATCCCATACAATGTGAATATTTATCCGTCGTCTCGTGTTATCCCCTTAATACGTGTAATCTATGTATAAGCTCACCCACGGGCTTTAGATTGATGTCAGAAAAATGTAAAAGGAAGAATAATCAAGTTGTAGCAAGACACAGATTGTCCTTAGCAATGGCAGGAGTGTGTGGGGCCTGGATGAAAACAAGTTGCGTTGGAGTTTGTTACCAGCAATGGCACCGAGGGAGATTGTGAGAAACAACACTCGTCTTGTTTTTGTCTAACGTCCCGTGAAACAACGGCGTTCATCTCCCGCTCGCATCTCCTACAGCAAGCGTTCAGCAATCCGGGCCAACAAAGGCACGCTCTGCCCCACGGGCCCCGTGTCATCTTTTGTCCTGGACGTGATTTGCGTCGATGCCCTTTGTGTCCCGATGGAAATGTCCGAGACCGTTTAATGCGCCTCGCATTTATCGCCGTAGTCATCAAGTTCGGCTCCTCCTCCAGAGATGCTCAACACGTCAGCACCTGTTGAGGCGTTTCTCAAAGAGCGTCATCGGTGTTGCTTTGACGTCACACGTCCGAACTTGTCGTTTATCGGACGTGTATTGTGGAGTAAATCGAAATCTCTTAGATATTGCGGAGCAAACATAACCCTGGGAAATAAAGGAACGTTTGCAGGATGAGTACCGGTAAGTTTGCGTGTTGTGTTGTGACGACACGCACCTGTTGTGACGTAACGATGCGTTCTCGGAATGAGACGCAATCTTCCAAAAACGCTAAATTTTAAATTCCTAATATATATATATATACATTATATATTCATGAATAATTCAAACTTTATGCATTAGAGCAGAAATCTCCATCGACATCATGGGAAAATGGGTTGTGGGGGGGGGGGGTTGGAGGGGTTGTTGGGGTGAAGTGAGGGTGAGGGGGAAAAATGGACATTTGGCCCTCGAGAAAATTGCTCAGTTTTCCAGCCAAGCTGCCTCCAAAACGAAAGCCTTCGCTTATTTGAGAACTGGGATAATTGGTGTGCCAGGCGGGAGATGTGAACGAACCATAGAAGGAAAGAAATATAAATGAAAATCGGCCGATGATGATTAAAAAAAAAAACACCCTCGAGTAAACGTGTTGCAATTACCGATGACTGCTGCCCTTCTCCTCACTATTATCAAATACTAATTGTTGAGAAGCTGTTAACATTCATGACTCCGCCCAGGACTCTTGTGAACACGCCCACATCGAATCAGAACACACCCACCGGACACACCCTTCTCACTCAGCTCTATTTTTTTGTCGGGCCCCCTAACCTTTCCCGGCTATCCCGGCTGCACCACCAATGGTCGGTCCATTCTCTCTCCACCCACCCACAGTCACCCATCACCCCAAACCCTCTCCCCTCCTCTATTATTCTCCCAACGGCTTTTGTTCACAATGGGGCCTGATCCTTATGGAGACAAATGGAGCGGAGGAGCCCAGATAGAGAACGTGAAAAAAGAACGAGAGAATGCGGACCTTCAAAGGTCGGGGTGGTGAGGGTGAACAGAAAGAGGGTGGGCAAATTATACACCCCGAGCACGGAGTGGGCGGGCAGGGTGTTGTCGGTAAAATTAGGCCCTTAAATGGCGCATGCCTGGCCTCAATTTACTTGATAAAGGGCCGAGAAGTTGAGGGATTTGAAATGTCTCTTTACGTGGTTAATGGGCAGTGGAGCACACCGCCCGATGTGAGGCTGATCGTCCCAACCACACTCGGGTGCATTGGATAAAAGCTACATTTTTAGCCTATAAATTTTTTAAAATATATATATATATATATATATGTATACACACACACACACACACACACATACATACATACATACATACATACATACACATACTTGTGGGCCATTCTTGCAGACTGCAAGCAAATACACAGTGCATCCTCCATGGATACATAATAAAGGTGTGTTTATATATTTGATGATGTGGATTGTGAGAAAGCTTTTTATATTTGACAAAATGGATTGTGGTTGCATTATGCAAGCAGCTAAATAGCTCAAGTAATCAAGAATTTGTGATTAGAATGAGGTCTTTATTTAAAAGTTTACAGCAAGAGTAAGTTTTTTTTTTAATGTAAATATGGCAAAAGTTACGAAAAAAGAGGTGCGTGTTGGCATTGCCAAGCAACTCGTTTGACTGTGAACTCCATTGTCTCGGGTCACGTGACCCGCCATTAACAGAGTGAGGCTGCGCCGGCAGACTTTTGTTTATGGATATTTTTGTTTATGGACATTTTCCAACAGTTTTTCCTGGGATATTGGCTTCGAGTAGCATCAGTTCGCAAAATTTCAGCTTTATAGCCCACCTAGATATATACTATATATATTTAGACACAGGTATATCAAAGCGCAATGTTTGTTTGTTTGTTTGTTTGTTTGTTTGTGACCCTACCCCTCTGAGCTCTTCAGGTTAATCACCATGAAACTTTTTAGGATAACATTGTTTACCACGGTGCACCTAAATAGGGGTTTTAAACAGTCATTTTTCTCACAATTCATAAATTATAAACACACGAGCTGCCACTTGTCGCCATCTCCGCACGGGTAGATCCATTACACAACGCTTCATTAAAAAAACAAAAACATTTTCTTTGGGATTTCAACTTGGATACTGATATATTTTGTGAGGTGGTAACCTCCGATATAATCAAATATGCTCTTAAATGTGAAAAATAACTGTAGTTAAGAAGTTACCATGATTGTTTATGTTGGGGAAGAAGTCACGTGACTTCTCAAATGCACTCATCATTCAAAAACGGAACATAGTCCAAACACATTTTACTGCTCATCCAATGACATAACTGTCAAGGGTGCAAGAAGAGTTTGTAGAAAAAAAAAGGTCATCATCTTAGCAAACTTCACCAAATATACATCATCTTTAGGTTAAAAAATCCAAGTTAACATGGTGATTTGTTTTTGATAGTGAATTGATCGTAGATGTTTGATTAATTTCATCGTAGATGTCTCACCTCAAATGAGAAATATTTTGGAGTGTGTATTATTGGTGGAAACGGGAAGTCAGTGTAAAAATTCAGATATCATCGTGGGTGGAGCCGGTAACAGGTGAGATATCCCAGTCATATATATATACATACACATATATGTATATACATATGTATATACACACACACACACACATAAAAACATCGTGACTTCTAGGAAAAGCTCTTGCCAAGACCGAGCCATGTCAGGGTCTCGAAAAGACGACCAATTGTTCCATCACCTGCACAATCCATGCCCAATGCTCCACCAATCACTCAGGACAATGTCACACATTGTACGTCGTCATTGTTCTTTTTGCTATGTCACAATGAGTTGCCTTCTTTGCGTACACATCCTTCTGTATCTACATACGAAGCTAAGGATATATATATATATATATAGTAGGTGCGCTCTCCGTGCTTGTTTACCGCACATCGTTTTCGTGTCCCTTCGCTTCTCTCCATAAAGCCTTTCTGAGCATTTCACGATAAAAGGAAAGCGGTGGAAGAAAAAAAGAAAACGGACCCTACTCATTTTCAAAGACCTGTGTCTAGCTGGCCATTGTGGGAGGGTGCCTCCCATGCCGAATCGATTGCTCAGGATTCTTAAGGCCTGCCGGGCCACTTGATTCACTGATATAGCCCTGCTTCCAGACGGGCAGTCCGTGTCATGGAAAAACCTGGTTTCCCGATTTTTTTTCCCCTTGAAAAATTCCCGTTTGGAGTGTTTTATGGAATAACAAGCCATACCTTGCCGATTAGTTGAACATTTTGTCGTGAAAATTAATAACCAGACATGCAAATGACGCGACTAAAGCACTAATAGCGATCAATAAAATGATTCCACGTTAACCCCTTGTTGACTGTTGAGTTTGGCCCATTACCCAGCATCGTGACGTGACCCATGGAGGGAATCACATTGGAAAGACCCGATCATGATTGCATCAACTTTCAATGAAATCTCCGCAAGGAGCGTTTAATGATGTGCAAGGATTCGCACTATTTTGGATGACAAGGAAATTTGGGGCAGGGGGTGGCCATTTGGCCCATCATCCCTGTGCTACACCACTTCCAGATATGATTACTCGTGCACACTCAACTACCTACAAGTCCTGCCGATATCTCTGTACCCCTCCATCTCCAATGGTTCTATAGTTACCTATCTAATTCCAGTTTAAACCCATCTACCCCCCACTATCATACATGCAGAGAAAAGGCTTATATTTTTTAGTTTTTGGAGGTTCGTGGCAGAATTTGCACTCCGGCCACTGTAAAACACTTCATTCCGCAAAACCCACAAATGTAAGGAAATCTGAAAACCCACTCGTGGGAGTACCTCCTGTGCTGCTTCACTCCATGGGGCAACTCACCAGATGAAGGGATTGGGGCAAAGCCTTCGGGGCCCCCATTCCTTGATAGGAGGAAAACCATGGGGTAAACCTCCAGGGTCAGATTACGTTGGTGTTTGTCGGAGTGGTGCTGAGGTATCGTCCACCAGACGGCAGCCTCCTTGGGTTAACCTGAGGCAGTCCCTTCGGGAGGATGCCTTGAATGTCCAATCTCTAAGAGAGGATGATCACCTGTCTTTGTTAGCATCTTAGCTCAAGCATTTGAACATAGATATCGCAGCACTCTCTGAGTTTTGGAGACCAGATAGTGGCGAGATCATGGCGGGTGGTTACACCTACTATTGGTCTGGTCACCACGATGGTTACCATGCTCATGGAGTTGTTGTAGCTGTGTCCAATAAGCTGACTCCAATGATAATTGAGGTAACACCAGTCAATGAGTACCTTATGAGACAAGGGATTCATCACTCCTTGGGTGTCATTTCCCTGGTCTCTGTTTATGCTCCAACTGAGGCGATTGATCTCACCGTAAAGGTTGCATTCTATGCCATGCTCGAGTCTGTGGTTGATCGGTACCCTAGGCGAGATACTCTTCTAGTCTTGGGGGATTTCAATGCATCGACGGGAACCGATAGGGATGGTTACCATAGGTCTAGAACTGTGAACCAGAATAGCACTAAGTTCCTTGACTTTGCAAGAAGTCATAGACTTAGGGTGGCTGGTTCATGGTTTCAGCACCCACAGGATCATCACTGGACTCAGTATTCCAATGCTGGTAGTGTGGCAAAGGAGATTGACCATCTGCTCCTTGATGGTCAGAGGAGGATGATCCAGAACTGCAGGGTCCACCAGCGTGCTCAGTTCCTCAATACCAACCACAGGCTTGTTGTAGCAACTCTGATGTTTCAGCTTAAATTAGGGATAATGGTACCATTCCAACCGAGGTTTGGATGTTGGCAAGCTCAAGGATGGAAATGCTGCACTCATGTCGTTGCATGCAGTTCTGTGATCTGCCTGGAACACAAGCATCATCCCAACTGACTGGAAGTGGGGCCTTGTTGTCACTCTCTGAAAAGGAAAGGGTGATCGCCAGGACTACAACAACTACCGAGGGGTGACGCTGCTCTCAGTGCCGGGCAAGGTCTTTGCTCGGATAATTCTTCATAAGGTTCACCACCAACTACTTGAGCATCAGCATCCAGAGCAGTCAGGCTTTACACCAAAGAGGTCCATGATTGACCATATCTTTGTTCTTTGGGTCCTCACCGAATGCAGATGAGAGTTTCAGCAGGGGCTGCTTGAGCCTACGTTGATCTCTGCAAAGCATTCAATTCAGTGAATCGGTATGCCCTCTGGAGGATTATTGGTCTTCGTGGGGTGCCACCAAAACTGATCAATCTGATGTCTGATCTGTACTCTTGTACTGAGAGTGCTGTGAGATGTGGTGGTACCATCTCTGACTTATTTCCAGTTGTTACTGGAGTTCGTCAGGGGTGTGTACTGACCCCCACACTTTTCAGCACTTGTATGGACTGGATTCTGGGGAGGATGTCAGAGAGATCAAGCTGTGGTGCACAATTTGGGAATGTCAAGATCTCTGACCTTGATTTTGTCGATGATGCAGTCATTTTTGCGGAAACTCTGGATATCCTTTTGGGGGCCCTCAAGATGCTGAATGAGGAGTCGGAGCCACTGGGATTATGGGTTTCCTGGGTCAAAACTAAGATCCAGGCTTTTAATGACATCATGGATGCTGCTCTCTTATCTGAACCTGTTTGTGGTGAGGATGTTGAGGTCACACAGAGATTCACTTCCCTTGGCAGTGATATTCATGTCTCTGCCGGCTGTGATCCAGAGGTCAATAGATATCTGGGTCGGGCTTGCGGAGTCATGGATTCATTGGATAATGGGGTGTGGCACTGCCGATACTTTTGCAGGAGGACAAACAAAAGTCCGAGTCCTCAGGTCCTTGGTGCTTCCAGTCTTGCTCTACGGATGTGACTTGGGACTCTGACCAGGGATCTGAGATGGAGACTTAATTCCTTTGGTACCAGGTCTCTTCGGAGAATCCTTGGCGAATGCTGGTTGGACTTTGTGTCCAACGAGCGGTTGCTGAGAGAGACTCAAATGAGATTTCTTTCCAGCATGGTCTGTGAGCATTAGCTGCGGCTTTATGGACATGTGGCTTGTTTTCCTGATGTTGATCCTGCTCACCAGATTCTGTCAGTGAGGTAGCCTTATGAGTGGAGGAGGCCAATGGTCTAATCACGTGCTTCGTGGTTACAGCAGATTGATCAGCATCTCAAGGAGATGGGGATGGACCAGGCATATGCCTGGGGGATATCCAGACGGAGGCCTCTGGAGTAACGGCGGAAAGTGGACACAGCGACGCTCTGCTCCAGTGCATGCTCCCATACCTGACCTGACCTGAAAAAAGGGCAAAGCAGTTGAGAAGTTTATGGTGCAAAAAACGAAGGTCTGGAGAAGTCAACCATGCTGGATATGGTTGAGGGAAGAAGAAGAAAAGCAGACCTTTTATGTGCTGGATGGATGGAATAAAGGCAGCAACCAAGCTGTCTCTTCCAGTACTTCGGGAAGCAGTTGCAGGATTGTGATGTTTGGAGAAATCTGATCAGGAATGTCACCAGAATTCGGACATGACTTAACGGAACCAGATAACTTCCACGATTGCCACATTTCTCGGGAGACATTCCATGCATTAACTATAGCTATACTCTCTTTTCTCGAGTCTTCTTTTACCTTTAACTGTTCTCCAACGTCTTATTCCGATTTCTACCTTCGCCTCATTCATTTTTCGCCATGAGTCGAGGTGTGTCTTTCAGCCTTAAAGCCTTAGCAAGAAAGAAAGCTCCATATTTATATCTGAAACGCATTTATAAGTTTTTGTTTTTTCCTGATGAAGCCATTCAGGGAGAAAAACCCCACGACGGTATTGCTCTTGTCAATATTCATGTAACTGTTTCATATGTGCATGCCCTTTTTGGGCATTGTGGTCTTGTAGGTAATGAACTTCAGCCATTTCTTCTTTCAGTGTTAGATCTAAAACTCGACCAAATGATTATGTTGAAGCATACAGGTGTATCAGTGTAAAAGCAAGACCTTTAGGAGCACTTGATTGTATCAAAATCTTCAATGATTGTAACTAACCCTCCCTTTTGTGAGGTTCTTTTTTCAGGTTTTTCATGGGGGTTTCATGAGGTTCATTCAGGAGATATTTCAGAGGTATTCCTTGAGGTTCTTTTCAGTCTGATTATGGGTGCACTTTCTGGTGGTGAGTTTAGTGCAGTGGAGCACCACGGGACTAGCTGGACCAATAACCCGGCCACACAGCGACACCCCTCTGGCTCTACCACAGTCCTCTCTCCCTTGACTTTAACCAGTGTAGGAAATTGTTTGGGCTCACTAGGCTTCACCGGGTGAGTGCAGGGGTTACCAAAGCCTCAAACTTTCTCTTATCTTCTCTCTAAATCTATCCTTAGGCAGAGCGATTCTGATGGCGCCTGCTTTGTTAGCATAATTAAGATTGTTTATAAGTATGAGTATCGGGTTAGCTCTGCACTGTGTCTTTTCTTGCTTACTGTATTTCTTTTGCTGCACCTCACCCATTTTGCATGTCCCTGCTGTATGAATGCCTGTAAATAAACCCCTGTTTTAAATGTACCACATGCTTTTCCTTTTTGCTTTCTTTAAATAAATGTTCCTTGTTCTTATAAATGTACTCAGTTTGTCATGTCTTTTCCTCCATTGGTCCAGCATAATCTGCACGCAGTGTCAACCAGGAAGTTGTACCGCATGTGATTTGCTCCTGTTAGCCGGTGCTGCACCTATCTATTTTGCTCGACAGAATATCACCAGGTGCGGCACCAAGGGTGTGGTCCTGAATTAGTTAGGTTGCCGTGCCAATAGAAAGGTGTCGCAGAAACATCGAAGTGTAACCCTGCTAGGCCGGTAGTCTAAGTCAAGTGGCGATGGCTGTGTAAAAACGCCCGTTTGACCGCGGAGTTATCTGTGGTCAGCGGCCTCAGGACCGGGTGTTCGTGAGGAACTCGAGTGCTTCCCCTCTTGGTGAACCTCGAACCCCGGCTCATAACAATATGAACTATTAAATCCCGTACCATTCCATCACCCATCGTTGACAATCATATCCCTAGTTATATCGTATTTTAAGCTTGTGGGGTGTCTGTCATGTAGCACTACGCTTGTGCCTTGTCCACACCTCACTAACTCAATCCCCCCCCCCCCCCCCCCCCCCCCTCTCCCCCCCGTTTACTTACTTTGAAACCACAAAAATAATTAAATAAAAATTAGTGAAATCAGGACGAAACATTGACATGAAGAAAATACAGGCATTTTTTGGGAAAACAATGCAGGCCTGACCCATTAATCAACTAGAGAGTTCATAGAACACCTTACCCCATACAGTCTTGAGAAAAAGGATATGGGAAGGGAATTTTAAACTCTTCCTTTGAATTTCCAAGCACAACCAATATTAACTTTATTAATGCACTTTGAAAACCAAATGTGATGACAACCATACGAAGCCGATGGGTTGAACGGAACAGTCCAGAGCTGAACCTTCTGCCAACTCTTCTTGGAGAAACTGAGGATTTTGGAACGATCTTTGAGAAAAAGATGCCCTAAACTAACAGATATTTTGGATGAAGTTAGTTCTGTGGTTTCATCGTTAGGCGTCATCATTTTGTCTGAATCTCACTGTTGCTCCGCCCTCACAGCGCCAGTGACAAATTTGATTGGTCGAGATGGCATAAAATTTTGTCCAAAGTACTGCTAAACTGAAGGTTTTTGGAAGTGCAAACAAGGTGATTTGTGTTCTACAGTGTTCAAATATAATATGGAATAGGCAAAGCCTAGAAGCGAACGTAGAATTCTTCTTACATTCGATGCTGCAGTTTCCGGTTACTTCGGCCTGGATTCGGGATCAGCGATCAAATAATGTAAATCACGATTAAAAATTATTTTTTGATGATGCGGGAGATATCTTTATTAAAATCAGTGGAGGAAATATACACCATGTCTGATATTATTTGGGTCTTTCATGTCTCCGACAATGCCTTTATCTCCCGACATCCATCACTCCCCATGCAAAAAAAAACCGGAAGCAAAAAAAAACCGGAGTCAAAAGGGTCATTGCCAACGACACGGATTCCAAATTTCCAGGGTATTGTGTTGTTGTTGTTGTTGTTGTTGTTGTTGTTGTTGTTGTTGTTGTTTCCTATTCTCTCATGTGCACGCGTTAAGTATGAAGCTCACTACGTTCGCTATAATCAAATTGAAATAAGTTTTAAAAGCTGGAGAAAAAAACAAAAATATTGAATCATAAGTTTACTGCCATTGATGCACCATCTTTTACACCACCTTATTTAAAACATAAAATCTTAAATTGGTTATTAACCTCCGCCATCGAAGATCGGACGTTACTGTTTTCACCCCTTTCTGTTTGTTTGTTTGTTGTGGAACAGTATTACGGAAAAACTCCTCAACGGATTTCGACGAAACTTGGTGGGGGATTAGGTATGGTCCAAGGATCATGCCATTAGATTTTGGACTTGGTCCCCCCCCCCCCAAAAAAGAAAATTGTTAGAGAAAAAAAAAATTTTTTTTTTTGCATTTCTACATGTTTTAAGTGACTTCCAACCCCCCCCCCCAAAAAAAAAATATTTGTTTGTGAGCAGTATTACGGAAAAACTGGATTTCGACGAATCTTGGTGGGGGGATTAGGCATGGTCCAGGATCATGCCATTAAATTTTGGACTTGGTCCCCCCCCCCCCCCCCCAAAAAAATTGTTAGAGAAAAAATTTTTTTTTGCATTTCTCCATGTTTTAAGTGATTTCCAACCCCCCCCCCCCCCCCCAAAAAAAATTGTTAGAGAAAAAAATTTTTTGCAACTTTTTTTTCAACAAAATTTCGATTTCTTTTTTTGCATTTCTACATGTTTTAAGTGATTTCCAACCCCCCCCCCCCCCCAAAAAAAAGAACTATAACTGTCAGCACTGTTGAATAAGATATAAGGTTCACTTGAGTGACCCAGCAGTATTGGCGGCGGAGGTTTTGCACTCTCCCGAGTGCTCCCCCTCTAGTTTGTACCTGTTATTGTGTCCTGAATGACATTCATAAAACGTCACTTTCCTGTTTGGACTTATTTTAATTTTCATTTGACTGCCAGACAGACAGGTAGACTGAAGCAATTGCTTTACCGCACTGTGCGGATGCGCACTCGGGTACGAGATTCCATACAATTTGCCAAATTCAGAGCCAAAGTACTGCT
>CM068958.1:10961851-10974342 GCA_035128595.1 Eptatretus atami | reverse complement strand
CAGTAACATGCTGTACAGGTTTGTAACCGAGGAGCAATAGGCTACAGCATATAGCTTAGGTGTCGAGGTTTGTGTAAGTACGATGTTCGAAAACGAAAACGAAAAAAAATTAAAATATGATGTTCGCACAACGACGACGTCAGTTAACAACGCATTTCTCAGAACGTAACCCCGTCGTTAAGTGGCGCATGACTGTATATACACACACACATATATATATTATATATATATATATATATGCCAGTAGGCGACATAGGTAGTTGCTATATATTTGCATACTAGTCATACAGTTTTTGACGGATTGGGCTGAAAATTTTGACAAAGAGGTTGACTATATGTGCGCAAAAAGCGCAGAAGGCAATTAAAAAAAAAAAATCGGATTTTTTCAAAATTTCAGTCCCGTTGCTAGGCAACGGTGGCGTCCATAGCAACGGCTGCTCAAAGCATACAACTAGATCCTGGTATGAACCTACCAGTCAAGTTTCATCAAAATCGGTTGACCTCTGGTCTCCAGAGCTGTCCATTACAATACATACAGACAGACGGAAAACCTGAGAATAACGGTAGTCTAGCGAACCAACCATATATTATACATGTATGTTGTTGTGTGTGTTATATATATTATATAATGTAGAGAGATATGTTATCTGCCCAAAGCTGAGAAATAAGCCATTTGTAGCCAGAATTTACCTTTTAAAAAATCAAAGTAACAAGAACAGAGCCAAACGGCACTTCATTATAGAGTTATTACTTAAGCAGCTTGCAAGCTCTGCCAAAGATATGTGCCTCTTTCAGTTGACACGGTAGTGAAGAAACTGGGCTTTTTATTGCTCTAATTGTAAGACCTTGAACCAAAGAGAAGCCGATCTAAATCCAACCCTAGAGCCAAGGGAAGCTCGGTCATTAAACACAGCCCTCGAAGCAGGCAAGAGGAATCTCGGATCATAAATCAGTGCCATTTTGACACAGCACAACCAGCTTGCTTTATTACTTTCCAAGAGAGTGGAATAAGGAAAAGAAGGTACAAAGCTCTTAAAAAAATAAGCTTCTTCTGCGCCCCTGGCCGGAAATGAACCAAACCAGATTGGCTTTTTAGACCCAAAGGGATAAGGAAATCAGCCCAGGGCCTATTCCACCTTTGGAGAAAATTGATCGCTTGGGAAACAAAAGTCTCAATGGAAAGCAAGTATGGGGCTGGCGCAATCTTGAAACCAAGTCGGTCCCAAAGGGTCGCAGGGAAGATAATGTATATAGGCAAGCCAGAGTTCGCCAAGCCAGCGAGAGTTTTAGATTGAGCGGACTACTGTGGGTTTCTGTGTCTCTCATATCTCTCCATGTATTACATGTTTGGTGTGAATTAAAGGCTCTTCTCTACACAAGACCATACGTTGTGGACAGCGCTTCCGATTTCAATAAGCACGCGCTAACAGTGGTCTCGACATTTGGCGTTAGTCGGCAGGATAAGACGTGACAGGAATGGAGGAAGAGGCAGGGAGGGAACTGCTGCCTGGTGAGAACAAAGGGACGGGACAGGGAGGGCGCCTAAGAGGAGAGGTAATGCCATCGTTCGCGGAGGGCATGACAAGTGGCTTCGGAGCGTCTTTTAAAGAAAAGGGGGAGAGAGTTTTTCTCAAGGGTACCCTGGGAGGTTAGGGTCGCGGTGAGGGAAACCCGGATGGGGCCCAGAACTCGGGGCGGTCACGAGATCGTTGAGCATGAGGCGGGACGAGTACCGGGCTTTGAATTTCTGGAAAGGTCTGAAAGAGGTACCAGCGAGAACTGCCGTCGAACTTCCGCACCTAAGAACTCCGGCATAGACCAACAGCGGACTGCTGTGATATGTTTTTAAGAACCAAGCGGAGAAGAAAGCAGCGCTGTACAAATCACAAAGTGCGGGTACCCGTGAAAATAGGGTTAATGTCCCCCCCATACTCATGCCGCATTTGTGGTGACAGAAGTGGGCAACAAAGACCACACCATCGAAGGTCCTAAAGGAGCAGAAAATTCCAATAGATGAGATTAGTCATGGCCGATGTGAAAGGCAGGTAAGTGCCCAGAGAGCTTGAAGCTTGTGGCAAATTTGGGAGGAAGACGCCCTGCCCAAGCCATGAGTGCTACCAATTTGGGGTAAACCGAACGTTGGTCCTAGAACCGAGGTAAAGGATTAGGCCCCAAGGAGATGGTCACCACGGACCAATGGTTGAATAATTGGTGATACAAAGAGCGGGAAAACACGCCCAGGAATAATGGCAGTAATGCATGTCTGACAATATGGGTAAAGTACCAAGTTGTACCGAATCGTGTATGTGCAAGACACCTTCCGAAGGTCTAGCAGACTTAGTTGCGCCTTGACAGACCTGATATAGGCCGACCCTAGCTCCATTGTACAGTTGCTAGTAATGCTAAATTGTAAGAGACTCTGATTAACACAGGATTGCCAAGGGATATTATCCCTTAACTGCCTCTATGGAAGGCAGGGACCAGGAGTATGGACTGCGTAAAACCATTGTTCGAACTTGGAAGAGGGGCACATTGCTCCCAGGTTCAGAAACTGGGCGGGAGTCAACAGCTGCGACCGTTTAAAAGAAAGCGAATTTAAGATCAATGAAGGAAAGAGTGTTAGATTGGGAAGAGATGCAGGAGCAGTAAAGGGATTATAGACACAGGGGTTGAGGCACACCGCTGCACGGCATAACGACATTGGGGTGTTATGTCAAAGCGCGTGTTTTGTCTCCCATATGTGTGGAAAGAAACTAGGGAAGGTGCCTGAGATGGACAGCGGACGAACTAGCGGACTGCACCGACGCAGATCGGCAAAATAAGCGACTGACGCGCTGTATGATGAGATTGAAACAGCGTTGCGAACCTGCCAGCACTAGATTTGGGATAAGATTTATGAAACAAAGCAACGTCAAGGAGAAGGGCATCCGAATTCATGGATTAGATTAACACGAGCACTTCTACATATGGGGGTTGTTCAAGTCTGAGGGAGACCATACCGCAGCGGAACATTGAACAAACTTGTATGGAAGGGCTCAGGCCTCAAAATTAGGAAGCAATTAAAGTATGTGACTGTTGGTTGGCAGGGCAAAGGGGCACGTTGAGGATTTGTATAGCGGGCTGATCAATGTTTGACCGGCGGAAGAAAGGGAGAACGCAGAAGAACAAAAATTAAGACGAAGTGGTTGCAGATGGTGTTGTTAGACCAAAAGCGCAAGAAAAAAGAAATGATTAAGATTGGAAAAGTGGGAACTGGCAGGAAGATGACACAGCTCGGAGGGATGCGGCCAGACAATGGGGACGGCTAAGAAGAGTTCTGCAAGACCCCCCCAGCAGCACAGGATGAACGGCCCAAGAGAGGGAGTGGAAGAAACAAAAGTGGACCACAAGCAGCAACCAACAGAACCCGCTCAAGAACTGCAGCAGGCCCAGGCAGGTACAACCAACAGCGCGCAGTATGTTTCCAGGTGGCGGACAACCAGGACTTGGCAAAAGGGATTGCCCAGAAAGAAGACGATCGGGTTCCAGCAAGGAAGGGAGGAATCAAACCAACCGCAGGATGTGTAGGATATTGAACAGACCGCGCGGGTGGCCTCGTGGTGCCAAGGAGCAATGCTGAACATTAACACAACAGGAAGAAGCCGAGCCTACATTTGGATGTCTCAGGTAAGAAACTTTCCTTTTTAGTTGACAGGGAGCCACTCACTCTACTATTGCAGCAAAGAGCTGCCGAGGTGGTAGAAAAATCAATTGCTAATGTACAAGTAGTAGGTAGGGGGTAAGATACAGACATTAAGTGCAGACGACACAATTACAGGTAAGATGTGGACCTTTGCCAGAAAACACAAAGAAAAACAACGCTTTCCTTCTCACAAACCACTACACCGGTGAATCTGTAGGCAGAGACTTGTTGTGTAAAAGCTTGGGATGTACCGATAGCAGCGCAACAAATAAGGGTTTTTTTGTTGTATTCCCGCGGATAAACACACATTAACAATGTGATATTTGATGACACCGCAACCGTTGCCTATTGGCTGGAGGCGCTGCAAGACAGCCGATTAGTGATGTTTTGATATGTTTAAATGCAATTTAGCCGAAAGTAAGGATATTGGCAACATGTGGCTGACCAATGCACAAGGAATGACACCACACCTCTATGATCCCCCCACATTGGTAAATCATATTATGATGCGGAATGGAAATGATGTTGATATTTGCGGAGAAAATGACTCGCGGTCTGGAACACGCAACGATTTACTGATTTGGCCGTGTTAATGATGTGGTAGAAGGGGTTGGACAAATGGAGGTAAGCTCACGGAACCAATAGGCAATTGGATAAAACCCGCCGGGAGCACCTCACATGTGACAATAACTACGGCAAAGGGGTATCACCGAAAGGATTTGGGTTTTATGTTTATCGCTGCAGGGGGCAGTAGAGACCTGCACAACCAACAGTGGTTTGCAATTGGCAAAGTGCATTAAGCTAGCGAATGAATAAGGGTGGAATTTGTTGATTTTCAGGAACAGATGTTAGCGAGGACTGCGTGGGGGAGGTTAATCTACACCTAATCGCGCGAGATGATGATGGAAATGGCAAATGAAACAGGAAGACAAGGAAAGGTTTGATCGGAAAGGTCCACAAAGAACTGTGGACCGACATGACAAATTGATGTGGGCCGTATCATTGGGGCAACGCCCTAGTGAGTTAACCAAATCTGGAATGCCTGGCGAATGTGCGTCAATAACCCTCTCGGAAAGAGGCTGAGGCCGGGATGCACCAGTATTGAATCTTTAAAGAACAAGGTATAATTGTAGAAGTTTCTCAAGCCCATGCAATACACGCCATACTGCCAGTGGAAAAAGCCACAGAAGAATAAGTGGAGATTTGTCCCAGGACTTACGGGTAGTAAATGAGGTGATTCAAAGTTTCACCCTTGTACCGAGCTGCAGAGGGGTTGATAACGTCTATACTGCAGCCCACCCATTTTTACTGTCTTGATTTATGTTCTGCATATTTTCTCCGTACCCATTGTTAAGGAATCGCAGTTTTTGATTTGCTTTCACATACAAGGGCCGTCAATATAACATGAGACGTGTTACCACAAGGTTCGCTGATAGTCCCACATTGTTTCACGTGTCTTTGCATAAGATTAGAAGATATTGCTCGAGGGTAAATCAGCTGCTGCTACAAAATGTGGATGACTTGCTAATTTGCTCCCCAAACAAAGAGCGGTGAAAAAGATACGCTGCAGCTGCTACAGGCATTGGCAAGGAAAAGGCCACAAGGTAAATAGGATAAGCTCAATATAGTGCAGGAAAGGCGTTAAGTACCTGGGACACCACAATTTCACACGGGAAAGAGGGAAATTGGACGAAGGGGAGGTAACGTCAATTGCGGAAGTGGCCCCGCCCTCGCACAAAAGAAAAGAGATGTGCGATTCCTAGGTCTATGGCAACCTTACTGTAGACAGTTGGGTCGCGATTATGCAATCTGACTAAGGAAACTGTGATGTGTCGTGGGCCAAAAGAACCAGCCCAATGTAATGAGTGGATCTGAGAAGATGAGGGATGTTTTTACCCCAGCTAAAAAACAGCACTCTCAACGGCACCCAGCTTTTGGCGCCTACCAGATATAGAAACCATTTTTTTTCTTTATTCTCACGAAACTAAAGGAATTTGCACAAGCCGTGCTACACAACCCCATCGGCGAACCGCCAGCGACCAATTGGCATATTTTCGCGAAGGCGGGACCCAGTGCGACGCGGCCTTACCCCTTTGTTTAGCAAAGAGTGGCC
Source organism: Eptatretus atami (assembly GCA_035128595.1). Lineage (NCBI taxonomy): Eukaryota > Metazoa > Chordata > Myxini > Myxiniformes > Myxinidae > Eptatretus > Eptatretus atami. The sequence continues at coordinate 10,968,547 of CM068958.1, read as the reverse complement.
GCAGCCAGTTACGGCAGTTAGCGCACAGCAGAGATGTAATGGGTCACCCTCTTACTCAAAGGTACCTCACTGCGTTGCGGCTTTATTAACCCAAAAGCAAAACACAACATTTAACCAACACGCCGCCTGTGCAGTTATGAGACGGACTCCTCCTACACCAGCCGAACTGGCCAGTTAGAGATTGCAACGTTCTTAATCCTGCTTCCTTGCTGCCAACGGAAGACAGACGGCGTCCTCACGATTGCGCACGGAGGCAATACAAAAAGTATCCACCCGCTGCCCGCCCGGATCTAAAGGATAACCCTTAGAACACCCAGAACCTCACCTTGTCTGTCGATGGTTTCGGCCATCGAAGGCCCAGGACGGCTCGGGGCATGCAGGATAACGCCGTGTGCACCGACAGTGAAGTTATTGAAGCAATACGCCTGTCCTTCACATTTTTTCTGCCCAGGCAGGCCGGAGTTGGTGTGCCCTTAATAAGGCATGTGAATTATCATGGCGATGTCTCGGCTAAAATATATACACTGACTCTATTAATGTTTTGGATGTAGTACATGACAAAGGTGCGATATGGAAAATGCGAAGGGGTTCTCACCTCTGCATGGTAACAGCCCAAAAAAATGGTAGTTAGTTTCTAAACTGTTAAAGTATTTCAGCGCCAGCGGAAGTTGCGGTTATTAAAGTGCCGGTGGCACCAGAAAACTGACTACGGATATAGAAAAAGGAAATGACTAAGGCGGACAAAGTGCAAAGGAGGCGGCTGGCCGCCTATCCCTTGCAGTAATGCCAGCACCGACTACCAACGGACAAATTAAGCTTGCATCAGTATAGCTTGTCGATATTATTGCAATTCAACTGGGCAGCTCGTGAAATGATCATAACAAAGTGGCAATGTTGCAGGAGAACAGTGGATGAAGACGGACTCATGGTACAAACCGGAAGGTCATAGCGCCTACTGAGATCCTAACCATGGCTTGCACGCATGCCCATTGAATGGACATGTGTGCAAGAGGGGATGTAGAGACAGGTTACAAGAATCCTGGTATTGCACCAGGAATTGGGACAAATAGCAGAAGGGGTTTGTAAAAAGCTGCAGGTATGTCAACAGCATAACCAACAGAAAGAGGGAAAAACAAGCAGTGCTGGGAGGCCCATCCAGGCCCCTTTGGGGACTCTTTGTGGCAACCACAAATAGATTTTCATAAAATGCTCCATCATGCGGCGGTTAGCAAATGTTTTGGTAGTGGTAGACATGTTCAACCCTAAGTGGGTGAGGCATACCCCAGTGCAAAGGCTGATGCCGTAACCTGTGGCTAAAGCACCTGCTAAAAACCTTATTTCTGCCGATTTGGCATCCTTATAAGGTGTCCCACGATCAGGGGGACACTTTACGGGGGAATGACACAGGCAGCATGTAAAAAGCACTGGGGAATTAAACAAGCATTTCATTGTGTTTACCAACCCACAGTCAGCAGGTGCTGTAGAACGACAGAACGGAATCTTAAAGAACAAGTTGGCAAAAATAATAACGGAAACGGGGTTAAAATGCCAGATGCTGTACCCTTGGCACTAATGAGCATGCGATCAACAGTAAACGCGAAAACACGGGTTATTCCCCTCATGAAATACTAATTGGGAAGGCCGATGCGGGCTGCCCCAGTGACTGCCCCCACAACATGGGAATAAGCTGAATAATTACAATGATGGAGAGAACTTGCTACTTTTGGTAAACAGCTTTTTGCAGGATCGGCAGGGCGATAACACACAAGGTAAAAGAGGCCCTACCAGAACCAGTGGAAAACCGTACCCACCAACCTTCCAGCGGGAAGACTACGTGCTGATAAACACTCACGAGGAAAACAGCCCTGGAACCTCGGTGGGAAGGACCATTTCAGGCTTACTGCTGGACTACTCCGACTGCAGTAAAGTGACGAGGGTAAGACGGCTTTGGATACACGCCAACACATTGTAAACTGGCAATAACCAGCAGAACAGGGACAAACATACAAACACCTATCTTTACCAGAACTGTAATTGTTTTGTTGCACTGGATGCCGTGGGGCATTTTTCAATTTACGAGCTGCAGCATGATAATGAAGGAAAAACTAACAAGGGGAACTATGGGTAGAAAGAAAGAGACGAGAACTAATCCCTACATAAGGAATTGGAACTGATCATCCACTGAACAGCCTACCTGGCATTATCTCTACAGTACTGTAGGACATGAACAAAAAGAATGTTGGGTTGTGTTCCACACCTTCCACACTCTTTTCAAAACACGGATTACCCTTGTTTGCAGTTCCACTCCTAGGGGGAGGACATGTGTGGTACATAGTCCGTAGACCAGGATAGACCCAAGTTTTAACTAAAGTAGAGAAGGCATCGGTGGAAGGTAGATAGCAGAAATAAAAAGTAATTGTGCGGAGAAGGGGGGTTATAATTGCAACGATTATGAGCATTGGTATTACCTAAGTAGCGAAACTATTCAAGCTAAAAGCTGTGGGATACAGGGCCGCGAGCGAGAGCAACAAAATAAAAAAACTATGATGGATTAAGAGGAGTGAAAGAAGGGGGAGGGATTAGAAAGTACCCCCACATTTTCAGCTCATGCATAAAAAATTGATTGATTTTGTCTATTAGAAAACAGGAGGAGGGACCCCACGCTTAGGAAGAATTCAACTGCCAGTTACTATAGCTAGACATGGTGGTGAGAGATGGTGACCATAAAAGGGCGAAATAATGAAAACCAATACCTGTAAAAATGAAGCAAATAACCTCGTTGAACCTTCAGGCACCCCTGCAGATGTACATATTTTGTACGTGCGTATAAGCATACTCGTGGCTCCAGTGGGATGGAGGGATTAGGTTTTTTTGGGATTCATAATTACCCAGGATCGGATCACTGACAATCACCCTTTCATACACAGGTCAGATCGACAAGAGCCATTTCAAGAAGTTGAAAGGTTTTTCCATGATTGGCATTCCCTTTTTTATGGAGCGGGGCAAAAGTGGCAAGGGAATTATCAATTTGGCAGCATCATTGGAGAAACTGGCTAACACCGACTAGCGAAGGATTCCACAAAACAGTGCGAGCTGTTAGCTATACGGACGACGTTATGCAAAAACCGTATCGCCCTGGATATGCTGCTGGCAGAAAGGAGGGACTTGTGCGGTCATCAGGGGCAGATGCTGCACATACATCCAGAAAATCGGAAGAAATCGACAATTTTTGGCTCAACAAAATAAAGGCCGAAGGTGCAAAATATATAATTTAACAAGGGATGGTCAATGGCTTGGTTGATGGGAATTTTGGCAGTGTGGGAGCCTGGATAATCCTTGGTTGTATTATTGGGCTATGATCTTCGTAGCTGTGGTCGTTGTATCACTTGTATTTAAAAGTCTAATCAGGGAGTGCGTGAGACGATGTTCCTCGCAGCCAAGAAGACAACAAAGAACAAATGATGGACTGGGAGGCCTGCTGGATTGCCTGTGGTCGAGCCCGCTGCCAGCACCATCACTCGTCTCTACCCTCCCCGATAATTCACTTCTCTCTCTCTCCAACATAGAACCTGGAAATTACTGTGAATTAATGGGGACTGTTGACCCACTGCTCAATCTCACATTGATGAGCTGCCTCGAATTGCTTGCGCCGATAGAGGGCATGGGAAGAATTACTTTATAACATGCCTTGTTGGCAAATACTCTTGGGATTTTGTACTGTTCTTATTTTAACTCTGGGGAGTTTTGTACTTCTTATTTTACCTGGGATTTTTGTACTTCTTAAAATACTCTGGGATTTTGTACTTCTTATTTTACTCTGGGATTTTGTACTTTCTTCAAAATACTCGGGATTTTGTACTTTCTTATTTTACTCGGGATTTTGTACTTTCTTATTGTACTATGGAATTTTTCGTACTTCTGCTTCAGTTGCTAAATATATTCTTACTTGTTGTTCATAAAGATACAGTAGTGAGCCAAATATTCTTTATTGTTGTTTCGTAACGACAGTTTAGTTAAATATATATTACATCTTTTGTGCATAATAACTTTGTTGGAGAGCCGCTTTTGGAGCAAGTAAACTTTGTTCTCAGGACTATGCTAGTCAAATAGATCCGTTTGAAATTGTATCACTGTTCACTGAGGGTGGGGCGTTGGGGGCCGGTTAGGGGGTGAGAGGGGGCTTTTTATTTAAGGTTAGAAGGTGCAGGAAGGAGCCTCCGTACGTCCATGGGCCACTTGGAAGCTGGCACATAAGAGTGGAACCACCTGTAGAAAAGATCTGCTGCGTCCTACGGTCATGGATGCCCATCTCTCAAATTTATTATGTAACTTTGTTTTTTTTACCACATATGTTCCAAGTACACAAGAAGGAGCGATTGAGAGAGATTGTATTATTCTCCCAAGCTGAGAATACGCATTTGTTAGCAGAATTACTTTTAAAAATCAAAAGTAAAAGAAAGAGCAAAGGCATTCATTATAGAGTATTCTTAACAGCTGCAGCTCTTGCCAAAGCATGTAGCCTCTTTCAGTTGACACGGCTGAGAAACTGGCTTTTTATGCATGTAAAACCGTTGAACCAGAAGAGCCCGATGTAATCACCCTGAGCCAAGGAAGCTATCAGGTCATAAACCATGCCTCGAGCCGAGGAATCTCGATCATAAATCAGTGCCATTTGACACAGCAACAAGCTGCTTTTAGCTGTTCAAGAGTTGGTATAAGAAAGGAAGGTAAAGGCTCTTAAAAAAGTAAGCGTCTTCCTGGCGCCCTGGCGGATATGACGCAACAGTATGGCTTTTAGAGCCCAAAAGGGAGGAAATCAGCACCAGCCTTTCCACCTTGGGGAAATTGATCCTGGGAACAAATCTCATGGAAAGCAGTGATGGAGAGCTGGCCAATCTTGAAACCAGATGGGTCCACAAGGGCAGGGAAATTGGTATATAAGGCTAAGCCAGAGTGCCAAGCCAGCAGAGATGATTGAGCTGGACTACTGTGGTATCTGTTGTCTCTCTTATGCTCTCATGTATATCATGTTTGGTGTGAATTAAAAAAGGTTTCTCTAACCAAGACCATACGTAGTGGGACAGCGCTCGATTTCAATCAGCACAGCTACAGTGGTCTGGACATATATACATGTTTTGTGTGTAGTGTATATTATATATATATATATATGATATAATTATATTATGTTAATATAATGTGATGTGTGTGTGTGGCTTATATATATAATATATCACACAACACAAATACATGTATATATATATATACACACACATACATGATATAATATATATATATATATATATATATTATTATATACACACACACAAACAATATCATATATATATATAGTATATAAATACACCACACCATACATGTTATATAATATAATCGTTAATATAGTATATATTACACAACCACACACAAACATGTATATAATATATTAATATATATATATATAATTATTATATATACACACACACACATACATGTGATAATATATATATATATATATATATATATATATATATATATATATGTATGTATATACACATACATATTCAAAACACCTCACCACGACGTAAATTCCAGAGAATTCAAAGCACCTCACTACCACATCATTAAAATTACCTCACTTCTATGTTATGGAAATTACCTCACCTCTGCGTCATTAAAAATACCTCAGCACACATCGCCATAGAGACAGGCTTGTTTTAACTGAAGATAATGTCTGTATGTGAGATGCTGTGTTGTCATTATTGACACCATTCATAATACAAACATTTCTTTTCTACAAATTTATTTTTAATATTCGTGATATTACATTTTATAAGCAATTGAATATGAAGATTGAAGTTAAAAAAAATATTTTTTTTTTCAAAGAATTTCAAAAAAATTTTTTTTTTTCAATTTTTTTTCAAACAAATACCCTTACACATGGGAGGGGTAGGAGCAGCCCAGAAGTTTGGAACGATTTCACAAAAGTTTGAGGGAGTAGCTCCGTCACAACACATTGCAGGACAACACAGACTCTGCATATATACACGACCGGTCAAAAGTTTTGGAACACCCCCATTCTTCCAGTTTTTACAGAAATTTAAGCAGTTTAATGTTTCAATGTACTCTGAAATTAAAGCATACAATAAATAAACAATTGCAGATAAAAAAAGAAATCATGAGTCGTTTTGTTAAAATTTAATCTCAATTTTTGACTCATCAAAGTAGCCACCTTTTGCAGAAAAAACAGCCGAACATACTTGTGGCATTCTTTCCACAATGGAAATCAAATATTGTTCGGAAAGTTCTTCCCAACACTGTTGCAGAAGTTCCCACAAATGTGTTACACTTGTCGGTTGCTTTGCTTTCACCCTTCTGTCCAGTTCATCCCAAACCAGCTCGATGGGGTTTAAGTCTGGAGACTGTGCTGGCCATTCCATGATTTGAAGCATACCATCTTGTTCTTTTCTTTGAAAGTAGTTCTGACATAGCCTGGAGGTATGTTTTGGGTCGTTATCTTGCTGTAGGATGAACCCCTGACTAACTAGGCGTAGATCAGAGGGTATTGCATGGCGCTGCAAAATGCTGTGGTAGCCCTTTTGGTTCAAGGTGCTCGTCACTCTGTGCAAGTCGCCAACTCTGGATCCAGCAAAAGAGCCCCAGATCATCATGCTTCCACCTCCATGTTTGACAGTTGGTGTC
>CM068958.1:10947605-10959412 GCA_035128595.1 Eptatretus atami | reverse complement strand
TCCCACCTTACGGATATTGCAAGCGACTTTTGCCATTTCGATTACAACGGTCATTACGAAACGCAACAACAAAGAAAAGATCATGGTAAGTGCTCAATAGTGAACCATCCAGTGAAGCTGAAATTCACCAAAAATTACGAAGCCCTGTAATGTGAAAATACGGAGCGCTTTACAAAGTGATGGATTGAAAGCCAAACTCGAAAAAATGTTCCGGTTAACCCCGATCGTCATATTGAAGAAAAGGCCAAGAAGCCTTTTGAAAGACTTAAAGTGAAGTGATGGTGAAAGTTCCATGATTGGAGACTGTAGGTGCTGAGTGAAAGGTGGGGTTTTTCACCTTTTAAGAGGCACTAATCGCTGCAAAAGCTTGAAAGTGACATTCTTTGTTGCTGATTATTATCATTACTGAAAAAATTATTCAATATTTTCTCCATATTATTGAAATTTTGGGTGGAAATATTTTGGGGGGAACACATCCTCCTACTATATCATCATATCCATGGAGAAATCACTCCCGGTTATGAACTTTCGATTAAGAACTACTTTCAGCGTTTGTAGTGAGGTTTAGGAGTATGTTGTGCATTGTAGCAAGAGATGAATATTCCTGCCGAACAAAGTCCTTCAATAATGGTCGCGTTTGTAATTAAAAAAAAAAACAGTAACACGGTTGTTGCGTTGGTATTTATAGTCGTAGGAAGTGCGTTGTGGTGAGGTGTGGTATAGTATGATGAGCAGAATGAAGGTCTGAGGTGAGGGGACTTTTTTGGCAGTTGGAGGGAAAGGGGAAAAAATTGTAGCAAATCATCTATGCGCCCACTCGCTTTGCGCTCACTTGATTCATATTGGTTTGACGTGCATATCCGTAGCTTGGATGTTGTTGTCGGGAGAATGATGCGTAGTCAGAATGGCATAAAGATTTGTAGGTTAAGATACCTAACTAGAAGAGCCTATGCACACATCTTTCCATTTACCCACAAACACATATGCGAAAGGACTAACTACATGACACATATTTGAATAACGTGCTTGGATACTTGTGTTCCGTGCCATTGCTTGCAGAGGAAATACTGATTCTAAAGAACGCAACCATTTACTAATTATATATATCAATTAATCTTACTATTACTATTATTAATATATATTATTATCCTTTATTGTGGTCACTTGAGGAAGTGATGGCACCTTCCTGTTTATATGCTCCTGCGGTCATTTGTTCAAATCTAACAGTTCTCATGGGAATGCCCGTTGTACCTCTGTGTGGGTACATTTCAGAATACGGATATGTCGTCTAGACGAGAGGTTTAATGGGGGGAACATCTTCTTGCCCCACCTCACTCTATAAATCACATTTCAGTCTGAATAACAGTAGTATCAGTTTTGGGGTTATTATTGCCTCTCCTCCTCTGTGTATAATGTTTCTCTCTTGCTTAGCCAGCCAACGGCCTTCAAAAACCCAATGAACCAATATTTCACAGACACAACAGTTCAGTGTTGCTTGCCACTCTACCACAAGTTTGCCCACGACAGGCTGTGTGGTCGCAACACAGACCTTCACCACAAACAGCGTTTAGAATCAGAGCGTTCGTGGGGGAAGCAGTAAGCCAATTTTGCTTCAGATGTATTGCCTCAAAAGAGGCCAAGCATTCTAATTGTAGTCGTGGCATAAAGTGACTTCGTCACTCAGGCAGATCGTTATTGTCATGACTTTTCTTTAATATAATAAACAGCAGCATTGGTGCTGTAAATATAGACTTTACTGAAACATGTCTGCCATGCTTTATGCTCCCGTCACAAAGCATTTTTAAATTGCTCATCCCTCATCATTTCATTTGATCCCTTAAGACAGGTCCGATATATTACTCCTTACTCCGGGCATTCTCGGGAACGAACATCATTTGATGCTTTTTGATTAATTTGATAATATTACATACAAACACTTCATTCATCTGTTTTACAATGTATCATTAACATATTAACTGTTTTCTGCATCTGGCCTATTCTCCCCATTACACACAAAGCGAAAGAGTATGCAATTGATTCCTTCTATCTGTCCTTCTGTCCCAAAATCAGTTTATATGCTGAGAAACAACTTAATTCAAATAATTATAGTTTTGAACCAGATCGGAATAACGATTGCCGTGACTCTACGTTGACTCGTTGATTCGTTCTCCATCGCACATGCGCATGATAAGAGTGAATAACTTTTTTACAAACAGAAAAAGTACTGATTTTAAGGAGTCATAAAGTGACATACAACAATCACGAAAACTCATGCCAGGTTAGATAGGTGGTGTATATAGATCACTGGATATATGTAGGAAAATGGAAAATATTTGTTTATACGAGTTTCCAATCTTTACTAGCCATCCTCCATGCGCTAAAGATAGCGGATTTGTCAATTCATCGTTGTGGTTGATCTGAAATTTTAAGATATAGCATATGGGTCACTGAATTGTTCACCAACCAAAGCTAAAGCATGTTTTTTTAGATAAATAGGTCAAGGTTAAGGTCGTTCGAAAATTTAATGTTTATGGCTCTGCGACAATCCGAGAGGCGATTTGTTTCGGGTGTCCATCCGTATGTTTCCATCTGACTTCTAATTTCTGTTTTCTCTCAACGCTTTTCCTTTGACAAAATTCATCATAGGTGTGACTATGCTTAAATGTTTCAATAATAATGAATCATGGTCACGGGTGTGTGCCATATTGGAAAAAGCGAAAAATCTTTGGACCTCATGGTCTCCGAACCATCTTTGTAAAAATTGAAACTTGCACTTGAAGTGAATCCCCAATGGGAAAAGTGTATTTTTGATGATTTCAAATAGGTGGCTTTCGTGTTAGCGTCTTTATCGTCAAATACTTTATCATCAGTATGAAATTTTGTTGTGCTATCTAGACAAATTCAGGGTGGGGGGGGTGGTGACGAATGACCATCAATGTCCATGTTCGCAGCCATATAATATTTTTTTTAACACAAAGCTTTCAATAATAATGTGGAGGAGATGTGTTATGTCACCACGCGATGTCAAATTAGTGCCTTTTCTGTGGGTTTTTTGCTTTTTTGTCAAGTTTGCATACGAGAAGAAGAGGAAGAAAAATTAGAAAGTCTGAATACAAAGCAAACCTGGTGGGCTTGCATTTTAGATGTTTTCTATTTATTTAACATTTGAATTTAGCATGAAACTGTTGGGATCGATGGGACGAGTGAGGCTGAATTAATACCACGGGAAGAGCACACACTTCCAACACACAAATGACTGAGAGCAATAATAATTGCAGTTGCCAGAGGAGGAGTGAATTGACATGCCCCAGAGAGGAAGTATATTTACACTCAGTCAGTCGTTGGATGCCACTGTCTATTATGTAACCTGCTACCTGCCTACGTGTCGGTTATCGGCCAACGAACCACCACCCCTCACGCTTTGCAGTTAGAGGTGCTACCCCTGCTCAGGACGAAAGCAACATCCTGACCAAGGTGCCAGATAGCTCTTTCGGATGCCAACAGCACCCGTATGAGATTGTGTCTCCTAAAAAACACTCAGTTATGTAGGAAATAATGTATTCTCCGGCCGAGTTAATTCATCCTGCACATGGTCCTCGTGAAAGATTTTCCTTTCATTTTCGACGATGGTCGAGTTTTGCTAGTTTTTGTTACCTCTTCTTCTTCTTCTTCTTTTCTTAGCCCTTTACTCTGATGGCTTTAATCCTTCGTTTGGGAATTTCTTCATGCAATGAGTCCAATAAATTTAAGCTAGTTGCACTGATTACATGCATTAATGATGTATGATTATGTTCCTACAGAATTCTATCAATTCGCAAGATCAATATATTTCGTGGTTGCAGATCACCTGTCAAATACTTCAACGACCTAAGTTTTTCAGTTAGCCGGTGCTCAATTTAAATAAGTTCAAGTGGGTGGTGTCAGGGTGCTGTTCATTACTGCTTCTGACTACAGTCAGTTACTCAGTTCAATAGCACTAACTTTCAGATTTTTTTTAATGATCGTAAAATCATAACTCAGTAAAATTTAACTACCCTGCATGGGGTATCGTATTCTATAACTCTCTCCTCCTGGTTATTACGTGCCTCTGTGGTGGTCTTTATCTTATGCTTAACTATCGTGGCCAAAATGTCCCTCCGTCCCGTAGTCTATCACACGTGTGATCACCGACCTGCAGAGATTAAATTAAGTACCTTCTAAAGTGCAGTATAAAAGTATAGTATATTGTCATGTTAAAGATCAAATCGATTTTGACACTACCACATAAGATGGAATTACCCCATTGTAAACAACTAGGTTTTTGTATGGGTGGGGTATTGTTTGTCAAACATTTATTTAAAACTTTTCAAACGTATCACAATTTTTATTTTCAATTTCTGTTTTCTTCAAACATACAACAACATGACCACACATTACTACTTCACATAATTTATATTATATATAATGTATGCCGCCCATAACGACGTTCTAGGCAACACGGTCCATATACGACGTGTCCATATCGCATTTACGACGATCTTCAAGGAATCGGCTTTCAAACTGACAATGTTTCCACGTACCTTCCAGCAATAAATTACTTTGAATGAGGATTCCGCGAATTATCGTTTTCTTCAGTCGAAATAGAACACAAATTTATTTTTTAGTGAGCTTTTTATGTTGTTAAAACAATCGCCACTGTTCCGAAATATATATATCACACAATTGACAGGTGCTCGTTTCTTCATTTGTAATATAACATCTATGCAATTACGTATTATAAAATCCAAACGCTGTTTAGTCACCTTTCTATAATCCATCAATGAGGAGATTTAACTGCTGCTAACAACACCCATTCCATCATGAACAGCACAAGGTAAACTAATGTCTTCCGTTATCTGGATGTGTGTTACAATGCGACGTATTCAGTACCAGTTAACATGCTGTACCAGGTTGTAACGAGCAGCAATAGGCTACCAGCATATAGCTAGGTTCGAAGTTTGTGTAAGTACGGTTGAAACGAAAACGAAAAAATTAATATTTGCGCACAAACGACGACTCAGTAACAACGCATTTCAGAAACGTAACCGCCGTCGTTAAGTGGCGCTGACTTATATACACACCATCATACTTAAAACACATTACACACAATAATCACACACAACAGTATATATATATATATGCAGTAGCGAACATATAGGGTTGCTTATATTTGCTTACTAGTCAAATTTTTTACGATTGGGCTGCAAATTTGACAAGAGGTTGACATAGGCGTCATAAAACGCAGAAGGCAATTAAAAAAAATCGGATTTTTTTCAAAATTTTCAGTCGTGCTAGGAGACGGTGGCGTCCATACACGTTGCTCAAAGCATACAAACTAGATCCTGTATACCTACCATCAATTTCAATCAAAATCGGTTTATCTCTGGTCTCCAGGAGCTGTCCATTACAAATACAGACAGATCGGAAAACTGAGAAACTGATTTACAGCGACCACATTTACGTGTGTGTCATATTATACATGTATGTGGTGTGTGTGATATTATATATATAATATATATGTATATATACATGTATGTATGTGTGTGTGTGTGTATATATATAGTTTAATATATATACACACACACACACACATACATGTATATATATATATACACACACATACATGTATATATATATATATATATATATATATATTATATATATATATAAACACACACACCACACACATACTATATATATATATTTATATATATATACACACATCACACACATACATGTATATATATAAATATATATATATATACACACACACACACACATACATGTATATATATATAATATATATATATTATATTATATATATATATACACACACACACACACATGTGTTATTTTATATATATATGTATAGATATATATTATATATATATATATTATATATAGTATATATGTATGATATACACATACATATTCAAACACTCACCACGACTAAATTCAGAGAATTCAAAGCACCTCACACACATCATTAAATTACTCACTTCTATGTTATGAATTACCTCACTCTGCGTCATAAAAATACCTCAGCACACATCGCCATAGAGACAGGCTGTTTTAACTGAAGATAATGTCTGTATTGAGATGCTGTGTGTCATTATTGACACATTCATAATACAAAACATTCTTTTCTATCAAAATTTATTTTTAAATTCCGTGATTTACATTTTATAAGCAATTGAATATGAGATTGAAGTTAAAAAAATATTTTTTTTCAAAGAATTTCAAAAAAATTTTTTTTTTCAATTTTTTTCAAACAAATACTTACACATGAGGGTAGGAGCAGCCCAGAAGTTTGGAACGATTTCACAAAAGTTTGAGGGAGTAGCTCCGTCACAACACATTGCAGGACAACACAGATCTGATATATACACGACGGTCAAAGTTTTGGAACACCCCCATTCTTCCAGTTTTTACAGAAAATTTAACAGTTTAATGTTTCAATGTACTCTAATTAAAGCATACAATAAATAACAATTGCAGATAAAAAAAGAAATCATGAGTCGTTTGTTAAATTTAATCTAATTTGACTATCAAAGTAGCCACCTTTTGCAGAAAAAACAGCCGAACATACTTGTGGCATTCTTTCCACAATGAAATCAAATATTGTTCGGAAAGTCTCCCAACACTGTTCAGAAGTTCCCACAATGTTGTTACACTTGTCGGTTGCTTTGCTTTCACCCTTCTGTCCAGTTCATCCAAACCAGCTCGATGGGGTTTAAGTCTGGAGACTGTGCTGCCATTCCATGATTTGAAAGCATCATCTGCTTCTTTCTTTGAAAGTATTCTGACATAGCCTGAGGTATGTTTTGGGTCTTATCTTGCTGTAGGAGAACCCTGACTAACTAGGCGTAGATCAGAGGTATTGCATGCGCTGCAAAATGCTGTGGTAGCCCTTTTGTCAAGTGTCGTCACTCTGTGCAAGATCGCCAACTCTGGATCAGCAAAAGAGCCCAGATCATCATGCTTCCACCTCCATGTTTGACAGTTGGTGTCACACACTGAGTACCATCCTTCGCTACTCGACAGTGTACAAAAAACTGGTGATGAACCAAAGATTTCAAATTTTGATAATCAGCTCCATAGACTTCTCCCAGTTTCAGTAGTCCACGGCGTGCTTCATGGCCCAGACAAGCTCTTTTCTTATTTTGCATCTTAGCATAGCTTTCTTACTGCCCACTTACCTGTCAATCCTACAGCTCAAAGTCTCTCTCACAGTTGAACTGAACTTCTTACTTCAACCAGTGTTAAGCGTGCTTGAAGCTGCTGTCCTGTGAGCCGCCTATCACGAGCTGTTGACTCTCAGAAACTGTCTTTGATGTGTTGTGGCTTGGTCTGCCAACTCTTCCTGTCAGAGTCTCCAGTTTCCAAGTGCCTTTTGATGGTCTAGAAAATCTACTCACTGGACACCTTGGGTCTTTGCAATTCTCGAAAGGAAAGACTTCACTTTTAAGGGTTATAATGGTCTGTCTGTCTCCTCTTGTTAATTGTCTTTGTCTCACCATTATGATCGCAATATACTACTTCCTGCAGTGCAATATTCCAAATAATCTTCAGAGGGTGCAGCAACCAGTCTGTTCAAACACTGCTTTTATACAGACAGAGAGTTTGTAATAATCAAACAAAAGTTGGGACACCTGTAGGAATTGTTTGCATCAACTTTCAAGGTTTAATTTACTTCCATTGCTGTAGAACATGCAGTGCTAACCATGATTGTTTCCCTGAAAAGGCCTTTTTACAACTCTGAAATTTGCATATTTTTCGTTTTGGTAACCTAGCTTTTTTTTTAACCTCTGGCAGTTCACCGTTAGCTTTTGTACATTTCAGTTATTCACTGAACTTGAACGCTTAATTTCAGTAAAAACTGAAAAAATGGGGTGTTCTAAAACTTGACCGTTAGTGTATGTTTATATATTGTTGTGGCTGGGAGGTCGGTGGCGAGAACGACCACTAGGTGGGAAAGCTGCGTCATCTCCCACAACCCCGAATTGTAGCAGTCGCTCGGATAACTCCACGAGCCGCGGGTCGTTTACCGACCGTGGTCGCCATATATGTCAACCGCTTAGCGCAGGGTCTATTTGTCTATAACCAATTTACCTAATTAACTACACGATTTTGACTACTGGGGAAACCACACCTCGCACGTCTTGCTCGAACCGGGTCACTCTACGACTGCGTAGAGTTCAACTACGACTACCAAACTCCGGTTCGGGTGCAGCCGAGCGGAAACTGCAAAGCCGTGTCGCTGGAATGAACGGATTATCGGGGATAACACCCGCTTAAATTCAGATCGAACCATGTTGACCAATTTAAGAAGGGACAGAAACAGACTGGAATATTTCTACAAATGTTATTACATAAAAAGACAAAGGCAAGACTTAACGTGAATATCAAAGAAGAATATTTACAATGAGCAAAAACACTTATTCAGTTCTACTTAAAGATGGGCCCCACACAGACACACACAACAAATGAAAAGAAACCCAGAGTCTTTATTGGACCTCCACAGGAGAGAGACAAGCTGGGGTCAGAGTTCGGTGGGTGTACCTGACGTCGGAGGAAGGGCGTGCTCGCAATGCGGCACCTGACAAAGGTCGTTGGCGGTCCCCAGTCGCACGTAGGACTCGTGGTGCGTGGCGAGCTCGGGTAGTAGACAATCAGGGTCCACGAGGGAGTCAGGGTCACTCTGTCCTTCCTTAAGACTCCTCGTAGCAGCCACATGAAACTCCAGAACCCCGTACAGCCACCGTGAACAAAACTGACTGCTTACAGCCACGTGAAGCAAACTCGACCCGTACAGCCACCGTGAAACAAACTGACTGCTTACCGCCACCGTGAAAGCAAACTCGACCGTTACAGCCACGTGAAACAAACTGACTGCTTACAGCCACCGTGAAAGCAAACTCGACCGGACCCTTTTTACAGAGAGTCTCGGAGATTTTTTGGCTCTCTCCACGGGAGGGCCTTGGCGAAAACGCACTCGCTGTCCGCCTCTGATTGGACAGGGTCTCCGGCCCACCTTTCCGGGCGGCGGGCCTCGGCCCTGCCAGAGACCCCAGTTACTCCTCCACGTGGCTCGCTCTCGATGAGTAACAGTGTCAGCGCCGTGAAGGTCATCGTACAAGAGTACAACATTCGTAGGAGCGAGAACTGGAACCGTGAGACCCCTCTCGGCAAGTCAAGGTACGAGCAGCCAGCAGGTGTTGATGCAGCATGATCGGCGAAGGGTCATGCAGATGGGATGGTTTATTAGATGTAATAACCTAACTAAAACGATCGCAATGCACGCCTGATTCTCCCATTAGACAAAAGGGAAGGGAATCTGCACGACACACAATACTTAACAACATAACTGACTTTGGGACATCTGTATGTTGAATTAAATAGTTCCAGATCCGTAACTATATATATATAATATATTATTTTAATTATATTTTAATTTTTATTTATTTTAATATTAATTATTTTATTTTTAAAAATTTATGAGGCGCCGCAGAGGGGATGATGTAAGGGACACATCGGCCATTTTGGAGTTAATGCCATAGAGCACTATTTTAACCCTTACCCTATCATCCAAGCCTATCATCATCATATCATTAAAAAAAAATGTCGCTTACATCCCTCCTCGTGGAGCCTCATATATGACATTAACTTGATGCGGATGGGATGATACATCATCCATCCACACAGCACAGCCAACGAATATAATGAAGTCCGAGTAGACTCTACTCTCCAAATTAAAAAAAAAACAGGAAACAGAGTCCTCTTCAGGCGACGTCAATATTCTTGTCAAGAATACCCATCAGTACCCCTCTTGTCAAGAGTCATCATTCTTGGCTTGAGAAGGCTTTCGGACCGCAAGCAAAACGTCGCCTGAGGAGGACTCTCTTTCCTGTTTGTTTTGAAAAATTTGGGGAGTAGAGTCTACTCAGACTTTGTTAGATTGGTTGGCTGTGCTGTGTAGCTGAACGATATATACGAGTATATACGGTATATCACAAAAAAGGTGTGACAGGTTGAATCAGTGTTAAAACATAGATTAACATAATGGTTCACCAAATAGTTTTGCCTTCAAAGTATCATCAAAATCATTCATTCCTTCCAAACCTACCTTGAGTTGAATTTGACTTTCCATTATGACCCTATGTTGCATGACCTGCCTCAAAAAACCCGGATTTTCAAAGCCATTGCAAACAGTCTGGAAATTCCCCTCTGTGCCCCACCTTCCTCTCCCCATCATCCCACTCAGCCCACCCTTTTCATCTTCAGCTATCTTCTGTTGCCAGAACTTTGCTCCATCACTCATTGCATTGTCTGTAGCCCCATTTATGATTCTCCACCAGCTAAGTACACCACCCACCATTAGTAGATGGATGGGTTCACGAGACTGTGTCATCATTGAAATCGTTGGCCAAATGCATGGATTCACCCTTCAGTCACACTGGCTTAGTTCCAAGGTTCTCTTACTGGCATCAGGAAACTTCGATAAATCGTTAAAACACTTTGTCAACTTTTCAGAGCATTGTGTATGGTTGTCCTCAGAGCTCATATGCTGCATTGGTGAAGGATGGAGATGGAGGTTGCTGTAGGTCTATGGGCTGAAAGTTTTAAATCATGCCATAAAATAAAAGCCTGTCTCTGAGCATCCAACATCCGTGTGAAGACAAAGGGATATTACAACATATATCTCGAAAGGAAAACATAATTTGGTTCTCCGTTTGTGATGCATGACACCCAATAGTCCACAACATGTGACAAAAATAGAACAAAAGAGACCAAATTACACACTATATGTAAATCATCATTTATAAGAAGAAGAGGAAACGATGAGGGAGACTGGATGGGGTGGACAACAAGCAACTAAGTGGATGTGCTCAACCACATTGCGATAACAGTCACCTTATTATTGTACTTCGCAGGTATATTTGTTGGTCTATCTATTATGCTGTCTGTTTGTTTGGATGTATGTCAATCGCTTAAAGGTCACATTTATACCCCGATCTTCACGAAACAAACCAGCTGGTAGGGGTCATGACAAGGCTGGAAAAACATTGTTTTTGAGGTCAAAATATCATGGTCATGTAAATCATCTATTTTCATCTGATTCACTTGATATATATTACATTACACATACCACACACACACACACACACACACACACACACACACACACACAACACAGCTGGAATTATAGATAGATGGTGAAGAAGAGATAGGAAAATAAGTAATTTCTGAGCATTGACATTGAAGTTTGGTTTTTCCGAGTTGTTGTTGTTGTTGGTTGTTGTGTTTTTCTGAGTGTTTTGTTTTTCCTGTTTTTTTTTTCTGAGTGAAGGAGAGATAGTTTGTTTGAATTTTGAGGGAGGAGTGGAAATGCATTGAGCTGGGCGATCAGTATAACAATAACTGGAATAAAAGGAGTGAAAATGAGGCAAAAAATGGAGGCGAAACACACTTGACAATCATAATGTAGGTAGGCCCGACTGAACTCGAGAGATGGATGAGACAATCAACACAGCAGGATATGGTTTGGGACAGAAAAATTTACAAAAATAAACACGAAGAGCAAAACAAAAAATAATATGGAATAGGCAAAGCCGAGAAGCGAACGTTAGAATTCTTCTTACATTCGCTTCTGACTTTACCTATAACTTGTTCACAACTGTATACTTGCCAACTGATGATGATTTTGACATGTAAGCGCCGCACAGCTGATGATTTTGACAGATCTGAGGTCAGTCAGGTGCATAGTAGACGATGCTGCAATTTCCGGT
>CM068958.1:10901266-10933267 GCA_035128595.1 Eptatretus atami | reverse complement strand
TCCGTCATCCTGAGAGAGTGCTTCATGCTCTGTCATCCTGAGAGAGTGCTTCATGCTCCGTCATTCTGAGAGAGTGCTTCATGCTCCGTCATTCTGAGAGAGTGCTTCATGCTCTGTCATCTGAGAGAGTGCTTCATGCTCCTGAGAGAGTGCTTCGTGCTCCGTCATCCTGAGCGAGTTCTTCATGCTCCGTCATCCGAGCGAGTTCTTCATGCTTCGTCATCCTGAGTGAGTTCTTCGGTGCTCCGTCATCCTGTGAGAGTGCGTCGTGCTCCGTCATCCTGAGAGGAGTGCTTCATGCTCCGTCATCCTGAGAGAGTGCTTCATGCTCTGTCATCCTGAGAGAGTGCTTCATGCTCCGTCATTCTGAGAGAGTGCTTCATGCTCCGTCATTCTGAAGAGTGCTTCATGCTCTCTGTCATCCTGAGAGAGTGCTTCGTGCTCCGTCATCCTGAGCGAGTTCTTCATGCTTCGTCATCCTGAGTGAGTTCTTCGTGCTCCGTCATCCTGTGAGAGTGCGTCGTGCTCCGTCATTCCTGGCGAGTTCTTCGTGCTCCGTTCATCCTGAGCGCGTTGTTCGTGCTTCCATCATCTGGGAGAGTGATTCGAGCTCCGTCATTCGAGCGATGTGTTGTGCTCCGTCATCCTGGGAGAGTGCTCGGCTCCGTCATTCTGAGCGAGTGGTTCGTGCTCCGTCATCCTGAGCGAGTTGTGAAATAACACCCAATTTCCAAGCTGTTTGCCGTATTTATGTGTTTTCGAAATTACTGAGCCAAAGTTTTTTTTAATTCCCATCACAGCAGCTGTTTATAAAGATTCAGTTTATGAACATATCCCTGAAACGTCTACATGGATGCAACATTGTTTTTCGGTGAAAGCTACTCAAAGGATTTTGGGTTGTATAGAGTACTTACTGTAGTCAGTAATCACACTGATTCCAACCTGCCAATATCGGGCCAAGCACTAGTGTGTGTGTGTGTGTGTGTGTGTGTGTGTGTGAGTGTGGTGTGCTGGTGTGTGTGGGTGTGTGTGTGATGTAGTGCTTGCTCGGAAAGCATAACATTATCTCTACTAACTCCCTAGCACCAACCCCCCCCCCTCTCTCTTTTTGTCCCATCCTTGCTCTACCCCTTCCCAATACAGTGCAGCACCTCTCACCTCCTCTTGATCTCTCCAGATGGCAGTTTGTCTCCAGACGGTGGATAGACGGACGTCTGTCTCCAGACGCATCTGGGTGGTGATTGGCATCTGAGCGTGTTCGGCCTCCAGGGTGCGTCCGTGTGGGTTCGCCTCAGGTCGTGTCAAGGCGTGTTTGCCTTCAGGTTGCTCCAGGCGTGTTCGCCTCTGGGCGGTGTTTGCCTGCGGCGTGTCCAGGCAGTGTTCGCCTCCGGGCATGTCCGGGCGGTCGTTCGCCTCTGGGCATGTCGCGGTGTTCGCCTCTGGCGGTGTTTGCCTCCGGGCGTGTCGGGCAGGTTCGCTCGGGCATGTCCAGGCGGTGTTCGCCTCCGGATATCCGGCGATGTTCGCCCTGGGCGTGTCTGGCAGTGTTCATCCCCGGGCGCGTCAAGCGGGGCTGCCCCGGCATGTCCGGGCAGCCCTGGGCACGTCAGGTGGATTCGCCTTCAGGTGCATCCAGGCGGTGTTCGCCTCTGGGCGGTGTTGCCTCCGGGGTGTCCAGGCAGTGTTCGCCTCCGGGCATGTCCGGGCGATGTTCGCCTCTGGGCATGTTCGGGCGGTGTTCGCCTCAGGGCGGTGTTTGCCTCTGGCGTGTCCGGGCAGTGTTCGCCTCTGGGCATGTCCAGGCGGTGTTCGCCTCCGGGCATATCCGGGCATGTTCGCCTCTGGGCGTGTTCGGGCAGTGTTCACCTCCGGGCGCGTCAAGGCGGTGTTCGCCTCCGGGCATGTCCGGGCGATGTTGGCCTCTGGGCACGTCAGGGTGGTATTCGCCTTCAGGTGCATCCAGGCGGTGTTCGCCTCTGGGCGGTGTTTGCCTCCGGGCATGTCCAGGCAGTGTTCGCCTCCAGCATGTCCGGGCGGATGTTCGCCTCTGGGCATGTTCGGCGGTGTTCGCCTCTGGGCGTGTTTTGCCTCCGGGCGTGTCCGGGCAGTTTCGCCTCTGGGCATGTCCAGGCGGTGTTCGCCTCCGGGCATATCCAGGCGATTTCGCCTCTGGCGTGTTCGGGCAGTGTTCACCTCCGGCGCGTCAAGGCGGTGTTCGCCTCGGGCATGTCCGGGCGATGTTGGCCTCTGGGCGTGTTCGGGCAGTGTTCGGCTCTGGGCGGTTCAGGTGGTATTCGGCTCTGAGCGGTCCAGGCAGTGTTCGCCTCCGGGCATGTCCGGGCGATGTTCGCCTCTGGGCGTGTCGGGCAGTGTTCGCCTCCGGGCTTGTCAGGGTGGTGTTCAGCTCCAGGCACGTCTGGGCAGTGTTCGGCTTCAGGTGCGGCCGGGCGGTGTGGCTCTGGAGAATCCGGGTCGGGCTCCAGGAGTATCCGGGTGGTGTTCAACTCCGGGCACGTCCAGGCAGTGTTCGGCTTTAGGCGCGTCCGGGCAGTGTTCGGCTCCGGCGCGTCTGGGTGGTGTCGGCTCAGGGCGCGTCTGGGCGGTGTTCGGCTCAGGGCGCGTTGGGCGGTGTTCGGCTCAGGGCGCGTCTGGGCGGTGTTCGGCTCAGGGTGCGTCCGGGCGGTGTTCTGCTCCGGCGCGTCTGGGCGGTGTTCGGCTCCGGATGCGTCTGGCGGTGTTTGGCTCTGGGACCATCCGGGTGGTGTTCGCTCTGGAGCATCCGGGGTGTTCATCTCCGGGCACGTCCGGCAGTGTTCGGCTTAGGCACGTCCGGCGTGCGGCTCTGGGCGCGTCTGGGCGGTGTTCGGCTCCGGGTGCGTCTGGCGGTGTTCGGCTTCAGGCGCGTCCGGCGGTGTTGGCTCTGGGAGCATCCGGTGGTGTTCAACTCCGGGCACGTCCGGCAGTGTTCGGTTTAGGCGCGTCCGGCGGTGTTCGGCTCCGGCGCGTCTGGACGGTGTTCGGCTCAGGGCGTTCCAGGCGTTATTTGTAGTATGACCGGAGAAAATGGATTTCAGACTACTTTGTTTTCCATCGTCAGTATTTTTGCAGAATCATTTTGATGAGTTAGTGTGAATCGTAATGAACGCTTCACTGTACGTGTACCTTCCCTTCCTCTCACCTCACACTGTCTTCACTTCCCCACTCCTCCTCACTCCATCCGCCTCTTCCTCCCCCTCTCCTCTCTCTCTCTCTCTCTCTCTCTCTCTCTCTCTCTCTCTCCTCTCTCTCTCTCTCTCTTCTCTCTCTCTCTCTCTCTCTCTCTCTCTCTCTCTCTCCCCCCCTCCCTCTTTTTCTCCCACCCCCGGGTGATATTTGCGAGTGTCAAATTAGTCATGCAATGTTTGATTCAAAGGAGAATTGTGCGACTCCGTACTATATCATAGAATGCGAACTGACTTCACGACGAGGTGCTTATTATGACGTTTGATAGTATTTGGTAGGCAGGTTGGGTTTGTGACAAGGACGAACTGATTAGATTTTGGTGAACATCCAGATCCGGATCCAACTACTATAACTTTTTAAGTGATTCGTCACCATTGAGAGGTCGGGTCAAAAACGAGACATAGCACAATATCTCAAAAAATTGTGGACGGATTCGGAAGAAACTTGGTGGACATGTGTGACACGTGTGACACATGTGACACATGTGACACGGACGAATTGATTCGATTGTGGTGAAGATCCGGATCTGGATACGAGAATTATTTAATTTTTTTCAGTGATTCTTCACCAATGAGAAAGAGAGGGCCAAAAATGATATATAGCGTGTTATTTCAAAAAATGTATTGGGCCCGATATGTTTTCGTGGATCAGTCATTGCGTTGCGGAGGTTTGCGCTCCACCGAGTGCCATTCTAGTCTTGGAACTGTTTCAGTTTGTTCAGTACATCTCCGATATCAAGTGAAGATGATCAGACAAAGACCGACCCTTTTGCTCTTGGGAAGAACATGACTCTGCTACCATAATAACTTTGGATACGTTTCTTCATGTTTGATGATCTGGAGGATTCCCAACTTTGAAATTCTCTTGTCTCTAAGCAGAGATCTAAACGCATCTCCCAGTGTTGTGAGCAACAATACAGATGAACGTTTGACCAATAAATTGCTGACGTCATCAATGAAAATGCTAAATATTATATCGTGAACATCACTTGTATCAGAGTTTCGGGGTACATAAGTTTAACTTGTCTATGTATCTGCTCATGCACAATCGACAACAAATATCATTTGCGACCGTACCGATTGGAGACAAACCTAAGGCCTGGATACACCCCCGAGAGTACCTCATCTTCTCGCTTTATGCAGAGACAGTTGCCAATTTTCCGTTGCTACCATTGACGTTGCTTTATTTCCATCCTGATAAATCTTGCAACAAATGACACATAGTGTCTTG
This sequence comes from Eptatretus atami, assembly GCA_035128595.1. Lineage (NCBI taxonomy): Eukaryota > Metazoa > Chordata > Myxini > Myxiniformes > Myxinidae > Eptatretus > Eptatretus atami. The sequence goes on along the minus strand of CM068958.1, from coordinate 10,928,815 downwards.
CTATCATACGTCGTAACCATAAAGCGGCGTGTTCGTGACATCCTGGTTAGCTGTCTGCTGATCATCAGTGGAGACTGCAGAAAGATTGGCATATTGGACTGATTCCTGTCTTTTCTTCTGGATGAGCTCATAAGTTTTTTTTTAATCAAATGGTACTTATTTCTACACTGTGGGTGCCACTTTGGTAATTTCTCTTCGAGCAAAGTGTCCTTGTCGATACCAGTGCTGAGCCTCTCCCAGACATCATCCTGACGGGCGGTAGCTGTCTTTTTCTGAGGTTGATTAGTGCAGTTTCAGTCGCATGATGCTGGGTCCCAGGATGAGTCTGGCAAATAATGCACTTTGTGTAATCTGTGCTACCAGGGTGCTTCAGTTTCTTGGTGGCAGAGGGGTGCAGCTGCACTTCAGTAAAACTTGAACTTGCCTGCGGCTGAGATTCTTGTTCATCAGCCATTGCTGATCTGAAAGTACAAGAAATAGAACTGATGAACTGAAGCAATAATAATGTGAGGAATATGCAAGAATGGACAGAAGAATATGTTTGAGATTTTTAATAGCATCTTAACTAATTAACTACTCAGAGCTTAACTCTTTCTTCTTCAGTGCTTTAACTAAATAGTAAATGTAAAAGTATCACAACTAGTCATGAAATCACCGTTTAAGTATTTCTTCTCAAGTGTCTTAATTGAATAGAGTATCATGTATTGTCATAATTCGGTGTATTACGAAGAGGGATGTTGATGTTGATGAGATGTTGATACAGACAGACTTACTGGGAAAAGCAGTATCATGTATCATATGGCTGCCATCACCAGCATCACCAGCAAGACCAGACCATGTACTCTGGTCAAGATCAGGAGCTACGTATATAATATTGGACTATGGAACATTGAAATACTAGAGGTTACCATGCTGTTGTATACTGGATGCAAGGAGTGCCAGAAACTAAATAAAGCTGTGTTTTGATGAATCATACATGACAAGTGTCATACATGGCACAATCGAGTGTACCGGGACAATTCGTGCCTGGTGTTGGCTTAAGGGTTAGGGTGGTGGGCTTGGGATCATAGGATCCTGAATTCAAATCCCACTCTGCTGTTGAATTAATACCAGGTGGGGCTGACTCTATCTGTCATCCTTCCGAGGTCGGCAAAATGAGTGCCTACTTGCTGGTATCCTGCGTCGGAGTGACGACCCATCCTGGAATGTACCCAACAGCCAAGGAGAGAGACTGCTTCGGCAGCACCAACGCTCTGCACAGAGTATGGTCCCAATGGAATGGGACAATTCCAAAAATGTATAGTTGTACCAATCTACAGCATTTATCAATGGAATTACACAACGAATCTGAAAATGTGTTCTGGTGATGCCTCTGGACCAGGCGATTAATCGGCGATGGGGTACCAACATGAATACCGAATACCCCTCTATAAACTTCCGTGCAGATTTCCGAGAGAGGGTGGCCAACCTAGAAATGTTCCATAAGGTTACCATAGTGATGAAAACCAGAGTTGGTGTCAAAGCCACCCAATGCTCGCCTGTTTATACATTTATCGTTTTTAAAAGACTGTCTAATAATAAATATTTTTTATAAAGCATTGCAGTGAAGTCTGATCCAAATAATTTTTAAGCAATATATGTATTTGATATTGTAATCAGTAACAAGAGCGCAAGTGACACAATATACGCCCGAACAAGAAGGTATATACAGAATTGTGCTACTACATGGAAAACAGCATCCTGGTTGCCATGGCAACCACTTTAGATGACGAACGTATGTCAGACAACCGTCTCCACAGTCTGTACCTATATACCAGATATGAAACGTGAAAGTTGAAAACTTTGGGAGTTAGAGTGCGGACAGGAACGGAGGACGGAATCACATAATACGCCCCGATATAATATATATATATTATATATATATATATATAATATATATATATATTATATATATATATATAATATTATATATCGGGCGTATAAAAATAGTGTGGTAGATAAAAACATTAAAAAAGGAAAAAATAACTTGCACCAAAATCTATAAAATTTTCACGCTCACCGGGGGGTATCGCTAAGCTCTCTGTTCTTCGAACAGGCGAACTAAAAATTGGACCACCCTTTTAGCGCAAGCTGTGTCCATTGGACCCCCACCCCAAAAAAAGGGCCTTTGCACCCCCAATCCCCCACACCGTGTTATAGAGCAAATCCACGAATATTTAATAAAAATTTAATAATTCTCGTATCCGAATGTGGATTTTCACCAAAATCAAATCAGTTCATCCTTATCACACACTCAATCCGTCCACCATGTTTCGTCCGAATCCATCCATGACTTTTTGAAACATCCTGCTCACACAGAGACAAACAGACAAACCAACAAGAAAGATGTCACGCAAAGCACGATACTTGTGAAATCCAGAAAACAAATTTGACCATAAAATAGTTGGTGGTTCAATTCTGTGACCTGCTCTCTGCAAATCCTTTTCAAATTTCAAGTCAATCGGATGGAAATTGATGATTTTAGAAATTACACCCAACCTGTTGACCTTCAGACCTCAACATCAATTGGCTTCACGCTTTTGACCAACGCTACCTTTTGGTGAGGTTTTTTTTGAAGACCGGTTTAAAATTGTGACTTGTATGTGATCGACGTACGGACAAACAGGCGGAGAAACAAACAGACATAATCACAGACCAGACCAACCAATATACTTGGGAATGTTGGATTTCGAGACTTGCAGACACACAAACAGGGGCGAATACATCACCTCCGTCCACCTGCGGTGTCGGATGTAACAAGTAAGCACAGCACGACCTTTACACCTCTGACTCCATGTCTATCTGAGCTCTTCTCACAACCGTTACTCTCATTGCGACTGCTCTCGATGAGGTCACTGCCGTTTCCAAAAAGCATGAATTCGAAACCGAACAAACCTGAAAGCCAGAAAACAAGCCATGAAGGTAAATATCCTGAAAGCCAATAGTGAAGAGCCTGGGAGACAACAAGCAAGGCATGAGTACGCACCCTGAGAGTCGATACACGAGCCATTAATCAAACACACTAAAAGCCAATAAATAAAACAATCATAAAACCCTGAAAGCCAAAAAAACCAAGCCATTAGTAAACACACCCCAAAAGCAAATCTCCATTTGATTCTGATGCACCAAACTCGGTTACAAAGCGTCGATGTTGCCAAAGCAGTTTCTTGGTGGCAAGGGTTACACTAGGGAATCTTGGTCCAAGTCCTTCACGAACCGGCTGTCCGGGCCTGATGTCCGACTAAGGTTCTGGCAGGAATTTGTAATTCGTTCAAGGTGCCGACAATAGCTCACCTACTCTTCGTGAAGGACACCATGGGATCTTTAACAAACACCAACTAATGCTGACGGACGGGACGCGCGTTTAACATCCATCCGAGGGACGGCACACACATTGATGAATCACCCTTCCTGTGAAACACCAGGGTGACAGTTTCTAGCTGGATCGGGATTCGAACCTAGGCTAGGCAGCTTCGAGGCAAGTGTGGCACCGCTGCGTGCCATGAATGAATCATATTTGGAAAGATATCCAATGGGATGACTCCTCGTAGATACTGAAACGTTATGAAGCTGTTTGAAGTGTTGGCCAAGTGTGACAGCCATTGTTGTACCTCTCTATTTTCATTCCGTTAGGATGGGTCGTTGGCGGTGACATGACCTTTTCGTGGTGACACATCTGATTTGCAAATCTTCATTTACCCCGATAGCGTTCAGTGAAGTACAAGGTGTGGACTGGCATCACATTATAGATCAGATCATGAGGCAGGGTTGACAGACTACTCCCTTTCTGAAGTTCATTAGTGAGCAAAATGGGTTCTTAATATCACATAGACAAGTGATAAATCTCCCGAGACTAGCTCGCTTTCCAGAAGATTCGAATCCAAATCCATATTGGCTACTGCTGGATTGGCACCCAGTGACCCACGGCCAACTGGAATATCAAGTCCAGCATCCTTACCCCGAGGTCACCAGCATACTACCCACGACATTGTTCTTCGTGCATAATACGATAAAACAATACTATCGTTTGTGATCAAACAATCCACCCGTATCGTCATTTATATCAGACACTCGATGCTCAAAAAAGGGATTCTTTTTGAAGAATATTTGCGGATCCGGCAATTTTGACGCTTCAGATTCCCGAGCATGAGAGAGGTGCTGAGCCAGGCCGTGCAATGTTTGCGGCACAGTCAATGTCACGGCTAGCCCCGTGCCCAGTGAGCTATTCAGCACGGGTCGCTTTGGGGTCGCCAGGCATTGAGGGGAGAAGGTTCCCCCGACGGCAGCGCCTTGAAGAACAAAAACAGTCTGGGAGAATAACACCGGCGATTGAATACAGTCTGGGCGAAGCCTGGTGCCCGAGCAACAGTTGGTGCTTGTAAACACACCGAGATGCATTCAGATTGTTGGACAATGTGCGCGCGCTGTTAATTTCGAGTGCATCATTCGTGGGGGTTGAGGGTGGCGGGGAGGAGTGATTCCCAAATCGTAGATATAGGAATGGTGGACAAAAGAGGGATTGGTTCCTCTGAGCGCAGGGCCGAGGAGAGCGCGCTGGCGAAGACCTCCAAAAAGGAAAGTGTGAGAAGAAGGTCCGAAGTTTGGGGTGGGTTGAGGAGGGGGCACTAGAGGGAGGTTCCCTCCACAATTGAAACATTGGACTTGTATTGAAGTAAATGCAAACATCTGCCCCTCCTCCACAGCTCTCCAATGATTCTGTAGGCTCTTAAATGCCCCTCCCAGGTCCTCGCACGGTCCCCGCCCTGCTCGGGCTGCACAATCCGTGCCTCTAGGCCTCGACAACGCAAACTTTTGTGGAACAGAAAAAAAAAGGAGAAAGAAGAATATGGTGCCCCGGATCCAAATCTTAGAAGGGTGAATGGCGGTGGCAATCTTTATCCTGCAGCACAACAGGCATTGTGCGGCGGCGGTTACATCTCACCATCACAAAAGCTGCACATTTGCCCTCAAGACTGGAGCAGCTGTGTTCAAGATGGCACGATTGTTACTCAATCTGAAAGAGCGCGCAAGAGCTTTCTACATTCTAGCCCTTTTTTTTTCTCTTTGTGATAACGGCGGTTAAAATTTGTATTTGCTCTGGCCTTAAACTTTTCCCGTTCTTAAACACCACGGGCATTGCATATTCATGAACAGCTGGATAAAAAAGAGGGTCCTCCCGCGTGTCCACCTGCTTCGTTACAAGAGGCAAGATTATGTAAGAGGCGCACAATGTCGCTAATCCCTGCGACAAAATGCAAACTCAAAGCACACCGTAACTCCGCACCACGGCTGCCCATCTTATATCTGCGACGTGAAGACGACACTTTGATCCAAATCGAAGGCGAACTCCAAGAACCCTTCTAGCTTGTGACATCATCTCAGCAATGTGGCTGGACGAGAATCTCGAGGACGAACGAACGATTTGTTTGTCTGACTGTGAACAGGATATCTCAAAAAGTTGTGGACAGATTTGGACAAAACTTGGTGAATGAGTTAGTGAAATGACAAGAACAAGCCAATTCGATTTTGATTCAGGTCCGAACCCAGATCTGGCCTATCGGTGGGAGACAAAAGGTAAACTGTTCAGCCTGGTGGAGGTATGCGCTCTTCCAGGTGCTGTTCCTGTTCACTCTGCTTTGTGCTTTGAATTGTCTAAGTCATCAAGAGAAGCAGAGACATTTAGCAGACACCACAAAGCAATGCTGTAAACTGGAAATGAGAACTCTGAACCTCTCGAGATGATATGAATATTTACTTTATGTCATTAACCTGGTATTTGTCCTTCAAGTGCATGAGGATGCCAAAGGTATTGTGTCTCTTTCTTGAGGTTTGTGGACAAGCATGGGCATTAATCAGCCAGGAGTGAAGATTTCTGGTGGAAGTATTTGCATGAACAACCAGAAGGACCGATTGCTCAGGAAAACTTCTAAATCGCTCTTCTCCATCACGCCACTGATGCTCATGGAAGTGAGTGCAACTCGGTGCCAATCACATCGCAAATCCCGTTCTACGGCAAACTCTGGCCCAATGTATAGGCAACTTTTAGCCATGACAAAGCAAGGCCTGACACCAAGACGTAGGAAGAGACTGCAGCCATCAGGGACAAAGCCGGAGAGAGGCCAAACAAATCCATTGCCGGTAATTTCTTTTCAACCGAGTAGAGAAGTCTTTCACATGGATGCACAAAATGTTTTCACAATTCTGAGGCTGCACTCGCGCCGGCGTTACGAAGAATCTTATTAGAGTTGTGAAAAGTTTGACCCACATTTGGAAGAGTCGGACCAGTGTTCTGAAAAGTCGGACGCGTGCGTTATGAAAAATTACGCTCGCTCCGTTTCAAGTCGGGTCTGCATGCGACACCACATCCGACAAACCTTTTGAAGATCAGCTGGAGCGAAGTCAATTGCATGCCATCACAAATCCCCACGCTTCCCACCTAAAGTAAAGCTGAAAGATGACAAAAAGTCCCACCAGGATTGACCTAATATCAGATTTTTAGTTAAATTTTTTTCCCCTCATTTTGACCCCTGTGGGCCTAAGTCCCCACCCCCTGGGGGCATGAACTGAGGATCAAATCCAAAAAAGTAATTATGTATTTCATGCGTCTCCCCAATGTTGATTGTATATACAAAGTTTCATTAAAGTGTTTTAAAAGTGCCCCCAATTGCATTTTGGGGAATTTGACCTTTTGACCCCACCCAGGGTTGCGAGGGATGGGGCCAAAAATGATACTGCTCTTGCACCTCTTGCCACGATGATCATAACTACCTAGTTTGGTGAATTTCTGCAAAACCGTTTCGGAGGAGATAGCATGACGGACGGACACAGACTGGACAGACAGACGGAGCCGATTACAACATCCCCCATTTATTTATTTATTTATTTATTTATTTTTTAAAGCATGGGAATAAAGATCGGGTAGAGGTCGCCATTGCATTTCCATCAGTCATACACAGAGAGGGACAATCAAAGGAAAAGACGATTTGGCCCACCACACTCGTGTCCCCCGACTTTGATCAAGCATCATATGGCACAGCTCATGGCCAGGATACATAAACAATGAACATATTTCGGATAACTGTGAAAATAGACAAGCACAGACAGGTTGCCAAAGGTATTCAACATCCTCATTTTGAAGCAAGTTCATGTGGATTGGTGGAAATGACCGACAAAACAGGATAACTCAAAAAAAAAAAGATATGTGTGCACAGTACTCTAATATTCCCTTCTACCTCTTGGTATAAACCCATCCGTTAAATGGTATTTATTTTACAGTTAGACGTTGTATATTCAAGTACAACATGCTCTCTTTTGATTAAACCGGTCAGCGAAACGACAGGTGAACACACGTCTAGTATAAACATTTAAAAATATAACTTACAAAATGTAAGGTGCTCTCACGTACATCTTGAGTGCACATCGACATAGATAGCAAGTTTTGTTTCATCTTTGACATTATGCTGTGAAGACTCGACAGGGCATTTAGCACCGAACATTTCATGATGGTGGCAAGTGGTGTTAAACATGCTCCAAATTTATTTGTAATACAGGTGTTCCCATCGTGTGCTGCCTTTTTGCATCATTGGTTAGGGCCCGGCTCTGCCGCTGATGCTGTGCCCCAATTGCCAATATACTGGTGCTCATTTCACCGACCTCGGAAGGATGACAGGCTGAGTCAACCCCCTGGTGTTAATTCAGTGGCGAACGGGGCTCAAACTCAGGACCCTAGGATCCCAAGCCACCACCCTAACCGCTAAGCCAACACCAGGCTTAATGCAGGTGTTGAAGCTCATGCAAGAGCAGAACAACAGAAGCAAAGTCAACCAGACACGAAAACCTGTATAAACCAGCGGAAGGAGCTGGGGGGGGGGGGATGTTCTTGGTGGGTGTACGAGAACCTCAGAGGTCGAATGAAATGGAAGCAATCATTGGTGGCAGTGGGCAGCCCATTTGAACGCCTGGAGGGAAAATCACAATACAATCGACTCAAAAAGACAGTTTTACAACCAAGAGACAAAACAGTGGAGATGAGCACTTTGAAAGGGTCATAATGAAAGGTTTTAGAGCAGAGCAAGTGCAACGCTAGAGGGGTAGGGGCTGGTCAGGCAGATAAGGGGACATCGGAGGGAGAAAGACGAAAATATAGAGCCAGTAAAGATTGGAAGGTAATGGACCTACCTGTGATGAGCAAGAATTAGAACCTGACTCTCAACCTCCTATCGTAACATTCAAATTACTTGAAGGGGCCTGAGACACAACAGGCTCAAAGAGGGGAAGATGGCAATTAAATGGATAATTGCCACAAACCTCCAGACTCATCGCTTCTCCAACTGTTTTATCTTTGATGTTGAGTTAAGCTTATGCTCAGGTCCTCACTGCCTGAAAATGCTGCTTCTATATTGTCATTGAGGGCTGGATGCTCTCAATCTCAAATGAGAAGATAGTGCCATGTCACTGGGAATTTCCCATGCATTCAACACTATCTGGCTCCTTGCCCTAATTTCCAAACTGTCAGCTAAAGGTATCAATAGTCTACTCATCGAGTTGGAATCAGATGTCCGACACTCTCGCAAGCCCCTGAATGGCATTCTATCACATGTACTACCTCTTGGGTAGGGATATCTGAAGGTGGCATTCTGGGACCAATCTTGTTGTTGGTCGAAATTGGCTGACAGGATGGCCTGCAGATACGGACACTCATCTTTAAGCTGTCTAACCTGTGTTTAAATTCTCACCCAGCTATAAACGGTTGTCCTAGTGTTTCACAGGCAGGGCTATTCATCAATGTGTGTGCCATCCGTCAGATAGACGGTTAACTGGGTGGCGCATCTACCGGCATTAGTTGGTGGACGTTAAAGATCCCATGATGTACTTCAGGAAGAGTAGGCAAGCTATCACTGGCACCCTGAATAAATTACAAATTCCTGCCCTAACCTACAGAAGGTATTGCATTAGCGGCACAGCCACACCCTCAGCCAATGATGCTACCCTACAACCTTGTGCTCATGCTGGAGAAGAAAAAGATTGGTTTCCATCAAAGACCTCGTTTTGTCACTGAAAAATCCATTGTACTGTATCTTTTTGCAGATCACTATACCCTGTGCAGGACTGTTCCAAACAGTACCAGGCATTCCCTTCCACTGATGTTGAGATAATACGCAACCCGTCATCGATCGAGAACTGTCTTTGTTGCTGCAGGAAAGTCCCAGACTCCTCCACGAGCCTCAACACTTTATACAAAAAGACATCTGGGTCATATATTGGGACTGGTTTGCAAATCCCATAATTTTTTTTTTTGGTCAGTTAGAGATAGGTCCAGTCTTTAGACATCTGGATCATATATTGGGACTGCCTAGCAAATCCCATAATTTTTTTTGATAGTCAGTTAGAGATAGGTCCAGTTTTTAGACATCTGGATCATATATTGGGACTGGCTAGCAAATCCCATAATTTTTTTTTATAGTCAGTTAGAGATAGGTCCAGTCTTTAGATCACTTGGGCCTCACGTTCAATATAACCTGTCCTCGGCTGATCATATCTCCAAGCTGGCCTACAAAGCCTGCCACCACATTAAAATCCTCCACATAATTATATCTTTCCTCGGCCTTCCTCAGCTTATTACAAAATACGAGGCCTTCATGTGAAGTGTCATCGTGTAAGAATGCCAACTACTATAGGCTGGAGCTGCTGCTCCCACCTTGCCCTGTCTGCGACTCATTGGCACCTCCTGTTCTCTCATATTTCTACTTCTGAGCTTTTCTACACAAAATGAAGTCCCATACCTCAATCATCTGCACCTCGTCTCATGCTGTACAGAGAATCCCTGCATGCTTGTCCTCCTGTTTCTCCTTCACCAGGATTTTTGTATATTGACGATTTACTTTTTGTTGTTCGAGTCTTCAGCTGTATTAAAGAAGATCTCGAGCTCAGGTATTGACAAAATCCCCATGTGTAAAGTGGTGACTGAGTCCTGTCGGACCCTGGTATTCGCGGGGGACAAGTTCCTGGAAAATGCCGTGAATGTCGAATCCACGAATGTCAGGGCATTGTTTCAATGGGAAAAAAGGGGATAGGTTCCAGCGGTTCGTGGTTCATAAGAGTAAAATCAAAACGCCCGTGAGAAACCACGAATATGCCTGCAAAACTGCAAAAACACGAAGCAAAAAAAAACCCGGGGAATACGCCCGCGGAAAAGCGATAAATTATACCATCAGAGATGGGGAATCCCCCGCCATTGAATGAAAAAGGTCATACATATTCCAGATAATGAGGAGGTGAATTGGAAACAAGACATCATTTGGTCATCATCTCGAAAAAGTTCCCAGGGATGAGGAACGTAGTAACCAAAAATAATTGAAATCAGATAAGTGGTTTTCCATTTATTACAAAAACATTTTTTTCAAGATGGCCGCCCAGTCGGCCATCTTGGATCCGGCCACGCCCAAAATCAATAGGGTTCTTCCTTTTCAGGTGGTACATGTGTGACCAAAATTTCAAATCGATATGGCGAACAGTTTATGAGTTATCGCACTCACAGCTATAAATGTTGACGCCACCCCAGTCGGCCATCTTGGATCCGGCCACGCCCAAAATCAACAGGGTTCTTCCTTTTCAGGTGGTACATGTGTGACTCGAATTTCAAATCGATATGGCAACAGTTTATGAGTTATCGCACTCACAGCTATAAATGTTGACGCCGCCCCAGTCGGCCATCTTGGATCCGGCCACGCCCAAAATCAATAGGGTTCTTCCTTTTCAGGTGGTACATGTGTGACCCAAATTTCAAATCGATATTGCGAACAGTTTATGAGTTATCGCACTCACAGCTATAATGTTGACGCCCGGACGGACAGACGGACAGCCGGACGGACAGCCGGATGCCCTGCGTGACAACAATATCCCCCTTCCGCCACGCGGTGGGGGATAAAAACATGAAAATGTGAAGCACAGGGCCACAAATGTAGAAGCAGGTCGCATTTTATCAACCAGGAATACACGGGGTCCGCAGATAGTGAATCTGCAAATAGTGGGGTCCGACAATGTAGCAGAAAGCCAGAGGCCTAGTATAGCCTTTCTTATGTGTCTGGTTTTATGATTGTGTACGTTTATCCTCTGAATCGTTTCACCCAGAGATGGAGACTCGCATCGGTGACTTGGACTCGAGTCGTAAATTTTGACTTGAGACTTGCCCTCAAAGACCAACATCACCAACTGGTTTGACCAACATCCCCCCTCCCCCCAACGCCCCACCCGATGTCCCATACTCTGTGACAGAGCGTTCGATCTGCCGAAGCAGTTGCTGGTAAGGATCATGCTGGGCAGTTTACCATTCCTCTCCCAGCATTAGTTATGACAGGAATTTGGAATTTATTCATGTTGCCAGCGATAGTGAGTACCTCGAGAGTCTGGAGTCTGGACCATCCTGTCAGCCATTCACGAACATGGTGCAGTCCATATTTGTCAGTAACTAAACTATGGTCGAGGTTTGTGTCACCATCTGTAACATTTCATTGAATGTAAAACATCTAATCATTCCCGTAAACATTTTGGTTAACGTAAAGGTTAACAGAGAAGGACAGGTTTACATTTCCAAAATCCCACTTGATGCACACCCTAAAGTCAGACAAACACTCTCCCATTGGCTAACACTGAGTGGCCAACTGCTCCAGGCTTGGCAATCGGAATCCAGACAATATTCCATACATTCGGCGGGACCATACTCTGCGTAGAGTGTCGGTGCTGCTAAAGCAGTCTCCTGGGCTATTGGGCACAATCCTGGGCAGGTCGTCACTCCGACAGAGGATACTCGAATGGCTCAATCATCCCAGCAAGCCGGTACTCATTTTGCCGACCTCGGAAGGATGACAGGCTGAGTCAACCCCACCAGGTATTAATTCAATGGCCAAGTGGGATTTGAACTCCCTGTTTCACCTCTCATTTTTTGCTTTATATTTGATGTCTTCATAAAATGCGACTTTCCTTTAAAAATAATAAAATCAACACATATGAGGAAACAGTACGTAGTAACTTACAGAGAGGAACGCAGAAAGACAATTCAAAATGAGAAGCCTCACCAAAGAGAACGGTCTATCATCAAATCGTTTTTTACTTGTTTTTTTGATTTATTGCAAAACTGTTCTTCCAGAACAATCACGTCAACTATTAAACAGCTAGGTCTATTTCTAACGCATTAACTTAACATTTAAAGGGTGTCATAATGACACTAATTACAGAACACCCTACACTTAAACCTTTCTGTAATTCCAAACCTCAAAATAGTTGTCCTAAAATAGTACAGTGCCACCTTGCAATATTCCTAAATAGGGATGTCTCACTGATTGAGCGATTTTCCGATTGTCTGAATTAGCTGTCATCAAATTTTAAAAAAGCTCCTTTAATCACTGGCTCACTCACTGATATAAATGTTGAGTACTTTGTTGATGGGATAGAATATCGATGTAAATTTAAGCGACAATTACAGAAAAAAAGAAAGAAAGAAAAAAAGAACAATCAGACATTTGCAGACCCTCGCAAGGACTTGTTTTGTGTGATGAATTTTGTGTGGTGTTTGTGTCCTGGTGTGTTACATAATTAATTGGAGACATAACAAGAACTGCCACTTTATAACTGCTGGCAGTGATGACCGGATATCAAGACGTCCCGCTTTGATGCAACCCCGCTTTGATCAGACCCCTGACCCTGATCCATGACGTTTATTACTATTCAATTTAATTCAGAATGTGATAAAAAAAATAAATTCAATTAAAATCAAATGGAAGACCAAATAGGTACAGTCCTGCATTGGAATAATCAGAAGGAACCCAAATAAGCAAAAAAACAAAGATGAAGTCATCAGAAGGAACCTGGATAGTATTCGCATTTTAGCTGCGACTCCTCTACCCTCAAAGGCACAGCCAAGTGAGCCTTATTCAAAAAAAATAATAATAATAAAAACATACCCTGATCAAAAAGATTAAATAATTCTGGCTTCCTGACCATGCACCCGATCAGTTTGAAATTTATAATATGTATTAAACATCACCACTAGATCAAAATGGTGAAGTTTGACATCGACTGATGAAGCGGCTAAAGAGAAATAATCTTTTTAAAAGATTTCCGCTCAATATAATTTGGTTGCCAGACCATGTGACATCAATAATTATTCGTGAATACCTGTTGGCCCCAAGGCTTGGGGAACATTTGCTTGAAGTTTCCCCTCGATCTGTCCAGCTGTTCTGGAGAAGATTTTTTTTAATAGGTTTTAGGGTAAATCCAATGATTGCCAAACCATGTGACTTATGACATCATATGTGTGAACCTTTTGCTCCTCATGGAGAGGCGGTCATACGTGTAAAGTTTTTGCCTCAATCTGTTGAGGAAGATTTTTGAAGTTTTTATTTAAAAAAAAACAATGTGGCTGCAAAATCATGTGACCGATGACATCATCACAATTTTTTCTGTGGACCATTTTATGCCCAGATGACCCTCAAAATTTTTCATACTGATCAGATGTAGCCTTCCACATTTGCAGTGATGCCATCATAACGGAGGCACCTATGACGTCATCAAAAAATCACACTTATTCTCCATTAGGAGTACTTGCCGTGTGCCAAGTTTCAATTTTTTCCGTGGTGCGGTTTCAGAGATACAGAGGTCCAAAGTTTTTCTGTTTTACAAACATGACCGCCACACCACATGACCTATGACATCATAATTATCAATAAAACACTCTACATGACTAGTCACTCGTATCATGAAAATTAGTCTCAATCCAACAAGCAGTTGCGGAGAAAAACACTAAAGTTCTGTGCAGACAAACAAACAGACAGACAGACACAACCAAACAGACCCAAATGCAATACCCTCTCCCTCGGCAAGGGTTAAAATCACAAAACAGGTCATAACTTATTATTAATAATCCCATTAATAAAACCTTTGAGAAATCCGAAAAAATAATTCAAAAATAAAATTTTCCCGAATATATATCTTTAAAAAAAATATTTTTTCACAAAAACCTAAGTCGGTAAATCCCTGAGTACAACACTGCAGATTTGTTGTCAATAAGCCCAAGTGTCGCGAAGTAGTTACCGGACAAACAGCCAAACATACATCCAGACACCGCTCTGTTTATATCATTCTCGGAAAAGTACTCGCCTACAGTGACGGGAAAGTTTAAGTTAATCTATCAAATTAAATCATTTAATGGACTTTAAAAAGGTCAATTGTGTTGCACTCCTGGTTTCACTCAGAGCCAAAGCTCTGAGATACTTATATCACCCACTGTGAAATGGTGGTGAAACATCAGGCGTAGGAGTTTCAACTTGTCTTTAAAGAGGGTAAAAGATGCTGCTTCCGAAATAAACTATAGCAACATTATTAATGCCTGTTCTCCCGTCATTTCAAAAGTGATTGTTGAGTTTTTCAAATGCAATGCAGGAAGCGGCAACTGTAAGAGTGAGACAAACGAATGCACGGACAGACATCACGGTTCAAAATATAAAAGATGATTTCCCTACCAAGGAACTTCAACACAGAAAGAGACCATTCGGCCGATCAAGCCCACAAAATGGTTGCCATCCTATGACTTTTCTTGTATCCATTCAAGACTCATGGAATATCTAGAACACTGAATGGATCAGGATGTAACAGGACAAAAATATCAGTGGAGAGGGGAAAACCAACAGCAGAGAAGGACAAAATAGAAGGAAACTTGGACAAATAATGGGTGAGGGCAGGAATGGAGTGGACAGGATAGATACAGAAGGAAACTTCTCCCCCCCCCCCCTCCTCATTCTCTCTCTCTCTCTCTCTCTCTCTCTCTCTCTCTCTCTCTCTCTCTCTCTCTCTCTCTCTCTCTCTCTCTCTCTCTCTCTCTCTCTCCGTCCCCTCCTTTTTCTCCCTCTCCTCCACCCCTTTCTCTCCCTCCCTGTTCATCTCTCAAAATGTCTGTGATCTATCCTTTTTAAATGTTGAGTGTCAAGCATGAAAGCAAAATGCACCATTTTTCAAGTCTTTCATACAACTCATTACTTGGCCGGGGTTTGAAAAGTCAAACTCCTCGACTCTTAACAAATTACGTCATCGAGTCCATGCATAATTAAACTTGAGCTTATTTTGGACTTCTACGAAGTGCATTATGAAACCTTCTTTTTAGGTCACAATGTTAAATGGAGGTTTTTCGTTAATTAAATGATCATCTTGCAGCGCAACCTTTCTTCAAAGACTTTCAGTATCGGTTACTGCTATGAACAACGCTGACATCGTTTGTGTTAACCTTGTGATAATCCTCAAGTTGTATGTTAATGTATTGTTAAAACAACCAATTCCATGTTGTATTTATCTATATATTACTAAAACTATCATCTTGTATATACGTATGTATATATGTATTATGTATGTATGTATGTATGTATGTATGTTCCCGAAATACAGCCAAAATGGTACACGATAGCGCAAAAATTTTCGGCCCATCTTACTCACCATTCTCCTGCGGTGTGCAGTATCAAGTTTTGTGAAAATCGGGCAACGAAAAAATTATTTAAAATGATTTTTTTATCACCCGCTGTCACAACGGGAACCCAACGGGTTCACGGGTCGTCCAGTATACTTAAAATATATCTCGGTTGGTATCATGCTCGTCTTCTGGTTAAATGTTGAGCTTTTCCTGCGTGCACAGCTTTTCAAACGCAGCTTGGAAAGCTATGGCCAGAAACAGGAGACAGCAGAATACACAAACACGTGGATCAATACCACGCTTCACAACGATTCTCTTCTCTACAACAACACAACAACGATTCGCTATCATTAGATTAGATGTCTGCACGGAGGATTTCCCCAAAAAACTTTTTTCCCCCCGGGATATTTTTGCCCTTGCAGGATTGGTGGGAAACCCCCCAAAATCGGGGAAAATTGGGCCATATTTTTATATTTTTAAATAAATTATATTATTATATATATATATATATATATGCATGTTGTTTCTGTGTGAAGCCTTTTCGTTGATTTTTATAAAATCCATACCCCTGGGCCAATTGCCCCAAAATTTGCTGTACGGCATTAATTTCAAAGACGGAAGGTCAACGTTACAATAAAATCTTTCAATTCTAAATCGAATTTTGTTAAAACGTGAAATTTTGGCATTTTGGTTGATCGGCCGTCGTACATCGGGCGTCCCCTTTGGTGGGGAGATGGGAGGAACTTGGCTTGGCCTCTGTGTTTGGTGGTTCTCTGGCAGGAATCAAAGGACTTGCATTTTAATACTTATATTCTGAAAGCACAATGGGACTACAACGAATGTAAGGAGTTGTTGTAGGCTCCTTTGTGACCTTTAACAACAAAATAAAGAGGGTATTTGGCCTGTCATTACCATGTTGCACTCCCAAGTGAATAGTTTTTGCTGCAGCTTTAAACAACGATTCGCTTCATGTTTTACCGAAGTCTAAATAATCCGATCTTGATCGGGTGACCGAACTTGTATAAATATATAAAGGCGAGTTTGTTTGTTCTTTATACCTTTCCAAGCCCCTGGGCTAATTTCCCAGAAATTTGCTGCACAACTTTGTTTTCACATATAGAAGGTCAACGTCACAATAAAAACTTTCAATTATTCATCGAATCGATGTGAAATCATGAAATCACAGCGCTTTTGGCAAGCGAGCATTGCACGTCACATGACATATGACCATCTCTAATCTCACAATGGCTCGGCGGTGGTGCGTCCCTCCCTCGGCTGGGGCTTGGACGGAACGTGCGCGTTCTGATGCATTACTGAGGTTCAAATAACTCGATCTTGATTGAGTGACCTAACTAGTCACCTGTAGCCTCTGCTATTCCCCTTCAGCGCTGCAGTGTTTGTATTTCATTGGATGAGGTGTATGTTAGATGAAGATGTCTATTCAATACTGGTTTCTTTTCAGAGAAAAACAAATCCATTACAATGCATTCACCTTTCAACCTTTTCCCTCGACATGCAAGTTCTAAAGAAGTTTGTTAGTGTTTATATTTAAATCTACAAACTGACAGATTTAATGAAAAATCACTCATGGAGTGACACTTGACGAAATGGAATGGCCCTCTGTAGAGCGCATACCTCCACCAGGCCAAACAGTTTACATTTTGTATCCCACTGATAGGTTGGATCTGAATCCGGACCTTAACCAAAATCGAATCGGCTTGTTCTTGTCACCTGTCACCTCATTTTGTCACAAGTCGTCCACAACTTTTAGAGATATCATGCTCAACATAGTTTTTGACTCCATCTCTCAATGGTGAAGAATCACTTGAAAAATTCTCGAATCCGGATTCAGACCTTCACTATAATTGAATCAATTACTCCTTTTCACACACACCCAATATATCTGCAAAGTTTCTGCGGAATCCATCCAGAACCTTTTGAGATATCGTGCTATATATCGTTTTTGGCTCCGTTTCTCAACGATGAAGAATCACTTGAAGATTTCTCGAATCCGGATCCGGATTCAGATCTTCACCAGAATCGAACCCATTAGTCCTTTTCTCACACCCAACCTGTCCACCAAGTTTCATCAGAATCCGTGTACAACTTTTTGAGATATCCTGCAATATCGTTTTTAGCCCCATCTCTGAAATGGTGAAGAATCACTTGAAATAAATAAATAATTATCGAATCCAGATCCGGATTCAGATTTTCACCAAAATTAATCGTTGTTGTCCTTGGCCAGTTACCTACACACACAAAAAAGTTCAGAACGATTGCTTGAAAACTGTGGCCAAAAATCGTGTGACAAACAAACAGACAGACAGAGAGAGAAACAGACAGACAGACAAATGCTACAGACCAACATACTTGGTGATGTTTTTTTTTTCGCCAAGTAATGAATGAGGTTTTGATGAAGTTCAGGTATGATGGGCCAACTGACCTCCCCCTCCTCCTCCTCCTCCTCCTCCTACTCCTCCTGTGAAAAATGCTGTCACGGATCTTTGTGCAAGTCTATTATGCAAACAAGAGGCCATTTAGTACATAGGTTAGTGGACTCACCTTGATATACTGTTTCAGCCATATTGGATTTCTGACCCAACTATAAACTGTTGAATTGGTGTTTTGCAGGCAGGGTGTGTTGGATAACAACGATGGACGTTGAGCCGGGTGTCCCATCGGCTAGCATTAGTTGGTGGACGTGAAAGATCCCAAGGTGTCTTAGGTGAAGAGTAATGGAGTTCGCATTAACACACTCAACAAATTACAAATTCCTGCCCAAACCATCCGTGGAGTTTGTGCCGGTTGCCATCTTGTGGTGCCATCGAGGCACCCTCGGTCCACCAAAGGACTCGGAACGAGCTGGGATGCAGCATCAAACATATGTCATATATTGTATACAGTCTTCCATAGGGACCGAGCCAGTCCGACCGGTCCAGGAATGACACACACACACACGCGCACACACACACAACACACACACCACAACACACACACACACACACGAAATGGATGTGGGGAGTGGGTGGGGATGGAGAATAAGAAAAAGGCTTTTGGGAGCATGACGTCGGTGGTCCCATGTCACTGCACAGGCTGTGTCCAAGCACTTTTATACTCGCATAATACGAGGTTCAAGTATAATTTTGAGGCATTTCACAACGGCAGTTCTTCCCTACTTTTGGCCTCTGTGATCCAAAATGATAATTCTACCCTGTATTGGGCTTGTGTGATGCAAAACTGGTTATGAGACATGTCCAGTCCTATTCACAGTTTCCTGCACTCATCTATATTGAAAAAGGGACCAAAGGATATGCATTAATTTAATCTTGTTGAGTCAATGGTTGTGGTGAGCCTGGTGTTGGCTTAATGGTGAGGGTGGTGGGCTTGGGATCCTAGGATCCAAAGTTCAAATCCCCCTTGGTTGTTGAATTAATACCAGGTGGGGTTGACTGCCTGTCATCCTTCCGAGGTCGGCAAAATGAGTGCCAGCTTGTTGGTATCCTGTGTCGGAGTGGTGACCCATCCAGGATTGTGCCCAATAGCCAAGGAGACTGCTTTGGCAGCACCAATGCTCTGCACAGAGTGTGGTCTTGATTGATGGATGGTTGTGGTGCTGCCACATCATTAAAATCAGAGGTGGTCCAAACGACCATTTGGTACACTGAAATTTTTTTCAGTTGTGACTGGAGTCAGTTTGGTGAAACGGGCATATGATCTTCAAGTATCTTAGTTTACATTTTGAAAATGCCAAACAATCCTGTGAATGAACCCCCCCCCCCACCTCCCCCTACCCTCCCTCCACCCCTCCATCATAGACGTAAACCAAACTGCGTACAAATTTTGTCCCACCAGGGTCATTAAATTTGTCTGGAATTTCCTTAACCTGAGCCTTTGTACTGCCTCGTACTTTATTTGGTTTGCACTAGTCGTGCTCACTTTCAAATTACACCTGCACACAATTCCGGGCAAAAATGTAACGCAGCGACATACCCGCATGCATGATGAGATGGCTTCTGCTGTTATCGCAGATTGTGGAATCTCTAAGAATTATTCGCACATACATGGCGTTGCAATAGGTTTGCCACAATCGTACACCTGCACTTCACCAAGATCTGCTAAGTGTGGCCACTCAAAGGTGGCCCACGCGTTGCAAGAGAAAACACAAAAATGTATACCACCGCATTAATGGACGGTCAATGCGGAACACGTATGATTCAACAATGAAGACGACTCCTTGCCAGATCAGTCATCTGGAGATTTTTTTTTCTGGTCTGAAAGCAGGCGGGCCCAGGAAAACAAATAGAATGGCTAACAAGGTTAAGCCGCACGGCGGCTCCGACCAGCCAACATGACACCACGACCTTCACACGACCCTGCAATCTTGTCCAGGGAGGTCTGCCGTTGCCGGTGCTGGTTCTGAGCCAGGCAAATGTTAGTTCGGGGGGTAATTCCAATTGCCCTGCATTGAAAAACACACAAAGGGGTGGCCTCCTTCTGCACGCCCTCTTGGGCTTGGGAGGTCATGAGGTCAGAGCCAATGATGGCCCTTTAGTCACCATTTCCCACATCACGACATGCCTTGTTAGCCCTAATGGGTCTGGCGGAGAGGTGTGTGAAGGACGTTTATAAATTTGCTCAGGCAACGAGATACAACAACAGATAATCATTTGAGCTTCTAGAATTTGCTTGAGTTAAGAGAAGGGGTATTGTTGATGAAGCCTTACTTTCTCAAATCGAAAACCTGTCTCTGACTAATTAAAATATCTATGATCGAATCGTTCATTTCACATCCTTTTATGAAATAAATTCACCATTAAACAGCAAAATGCACAATCATCCCAGTAATTACAATGAATGTGGCCTTGTCTTGCATTTGTGGATCTCTGATTAGCTGTAAAAAGTCACATGCTTTTTTTTTTTTTTTACACCCGAGCAGTGTCCCCCCAGGCCCCAACCAGTGTCAGTCAAACCTGTTAAAAAATAAAAAGAGGGAAGTCATAATCAACCAATAATAACACAATCGAATGTATAACTGCTAAAGACCCTCAGTCTTATTTGTTCTACAAATCTTGATTACAGATTGTCATTTTGCTGTCTGTCATGCTCCTTGCACCTGCTGCGAAGGAAGTACCAGCTCACTTCAGGTGTTGCTTCTTCTGCTCCGTGTCTCCGGTACTTGCGGGTTCCATGCGTTCTTCCAGCAATTTGTTTCTTGTGAAATTACCAAAATCCAGGCTCACTGCTCTTTGATCATCTCTTCTCTTGTTTTAACAACCTCCTTCCTCAGTCTTTTCATTTCCTTTATGGCTTCAAAATGGCAGTATACCACCACCTGAGGTCATCCTACTGTACATCCTAACTCTCATGATTGTTTCTCTCATCATTATACCCTCCTCTATCCCTCCCCCATATATTTACAGGTTCTTATGTTTCCTTCCCTCTTCCCTCTCCTCCTCCTGTTTGTTTCAAATCCCATTGTCGCACTGATGTGTTGTCACACTGCCCCACTGTTGGTGCATTGCCCTCTACCCTATGTCACCACGACACTTTGTTTTTCACAAAAATAAACAATGCACGGATACTTTGAACATCAAGCAAGAGATCAAAGCAGTCTCTTCGGACATGTCCTGAGGATTTGATCGATAAGATTTCCACCATTGGGATCCTGGGTTCTCTTACGGACTGGCTAGATCTCTTCCATGCATGCAAGCAGCACATTTCCCCTGGATGGAATTTTTTCTCCAAATTTTCCTTTGGAGGTTGGTGTCCGAAAAGTAGTATCCCGAGTCATCTCGTATTTCAGGATTACATCAACGACTCATCTGACTCTCGAGAAATCCCTTTATATCACTTCGAACTCCGTATGCACATAATGACTACAGGACTAACTCTTCAATCATCTCCTGTGATCGACCTCAAGCATAGGTACAGTCTTTGGAGCTTCTTAGTGCTACAATCTATCGTGGGTCATTCAGGTCTTGTAATTATTCACAGAGGTAAGCCCTCTTGGCCATAATCTGTTCTTGGCCATAATCTGTTTCTCATGGTGTATCTACACATTGATCGAGGACGGGTCCCCTCTGTGACCTGGTGCTGCAGCTGCACCTCATCCCATCTTGCAATGCCGGTGACAATGCAATCTCAGCCCTCGTAGGGTACTTGGTACAGTATCTCTCAGAACTAGGCTTCAGCGTCACCGTTGCTTATCGACAAGTCCTCTCTGCTGATGAAGCCTTTAAAGAGAAACCACGCTATCCATGACCGAAGTTCATGTAAACCAGTGAAAAAAGTGTGTGACTATATTTCATACAACTTCTTTTTGGGTGTCGGTGCGGGGTAATGTCCGGCGGATATGTCTCCCAACACTAAATGATTGTTGGACTTACAGTCTTTCACCAAGTTAAATATGATCTCTTCGTCCTTTCAGCATATTTAGTCCCTCCACCCAGACCTGCCAGGTAGCAAGCACACGTTCATCCACATTGTTAACCTTCTCAAATATACTCTCACTTCCAGAAGCCCTTGGTAAAAATACCATGAAAAAAAAAAACACACGAATCCTATTCTTGCGCTGGATGAAAGAGTTCAACAATGGGAGGTCATATATTTCTTAACAGGAAAGGAAAAAAACAACAAAAAACGAGAGTGATCCAGGCAGCGGACCACCTGTTGCCTCTACAACACCTGCATTCAACTTTGTGCCTGGCAAAAAAAATATATAATTTTCCCAGAGGTTTGGATTGATTTGAAGCAACTTTTAATTCATTATTTTTCTCCACGAGGAGCATTTCCGTGTTTCAGGGTGAGAGGAGACAGACAAACAGACAGACAGACAGACAGAATTAGCCTATATATACATATATATTGTTCACCTTCACACCTTTTCCCTCCCTTTTCTCCTATATATAGAATCACGTCCCCTAGGTATAGTCCAGCCAATATTGCTCTTCTTTTCAGTCAATGAAGGTGGTGAACCATTGCCATGTCATGTCATGTTGACGCACATGTCTCCCAGAACATGTCTCCCAGAAGCTTGCATGCTCACTTATCCTCTTCCAGTTCATTGCACTGTGTTTATTGCAGTCCGGCCTGTCTCACCGTCCTTCGCTCGTTTGTCTGTGCCCCTCATTTACCTGTTTCTCTCTGCTTCATAGTGACAGCCTGAATGTTTTCCTGTCACCCATACATAACTATTCCCTGACGTTTGTTTGAAAAACAAATAAGGATTGCGCAAACAAAAAGGTTTCAAAATAAAACAGCAGCCTCGGATTTCTGATGAAAGGTAAAATAAACGAACACCCTAATAAGTATAAGGCACATCCACTGATGAAACTGAACCGAACAAATAGGCGGCTCCAACGTTGAATCAACACTCGGCTTCATAATTAAAAGCTGTTTGTGGACTCATTGTGGTAATTAAGAGCGGTGAGGTTCGAGTATTGTCAGGAACCGTACTCTAGCTGTCCATCACTCACCACCGCCAGTCCCAGCCGTACAGTGACCCTTGAGACCTCGAGATGGTGAAGGAAGGATGGATGCATTAGCGCTGGAGGGTACTCCACATTTACAGCACCCGCTCATTAGCAACAAGAAAAATCCCTTGAAGCCATTCCAAAAGACTCGTCTGCAAACTACAAATAAAGAGAGGGGGTCTATATTATATTGCTATAACAAAGTGATACAGCCCATTATCATACCGAGAGAAGGATTCTAAAATTCTAAAGCTGGACTTGGCCTCCTCGCGAGCACAGATCGAATGACCATTTAAATGCCCATCTCGAGAGCAAGTGCGTTATATACAACGTTATACATTCATCATTGTTTAATAATAAAGATCGTTATGCAAGCTCGTGGGAACTGCTATGATCGAATTGATCAGTGTTCAGGGTTCAGTGGAAGCAACGATGAAGTGTGTAATGAGGTCAGGAGACACAAATCGTATCTCGTTGGGGTTACATCGAAATATATATATATATATTTGTATTTAGATATATATACATGAGTCGAAATTCGCTAATGCGTTACAAAAGCGTGACAGCCGGTCAGAAAAATCATATTCAAATAATTCCGCTCAATTCGTCACTTCTGGAATCATTTGATACCACATTTTTGGGTTTCACTCATTATAAACGCTTCCAGTCACTGGAAAACGAAGAAAATATAGAATGTTTGCCAAAAAAGTGGGGTTAACGTGCGTCAGGTTTGACCGAAATATGAGGGGATAAAATGCCGTTTTTCACATAATAGCAGAGATATCACGGCCATTACGGGCTTCTTCATCGGAAAACAATGACGTGTTGTTTGTGCAGTGCCACTAGGCACACGTCTATAGCGTCATCACTTCTGTTGTACCTCGTTCACGTGACCCGCAGACCACTTTCACGTGCGTAAGAAATTGACAGACCTGCATCATCAGTTTCGTCGGGCATTGTTTTGCACGATCGGCCATCAATAGATGCGATTCATGCAGATCGGTATAATACAATTACGATGTAATACATATAATTGATATCTTTATTGCATTGCAGCTAAATAGTAAAGCTTATCATCATTTATGCTCCCCCGTGAAACTTTGACGGACACATATTACGCACGTGAACCGAGGAAACATCGCTCCGTACGAGCAATTCGTCGATCTTTCCGCCGAAACGTGTTGCAGAACAAAGGATCTGAACATATTCTCTGGGGGAAGGCGATTAATATTCCAATAGACATATGTGAGTATGGCTACTAGGGGTATGCAAATGCGTTCTACGCGGACGTCACAAAACTAGTGCATCGAATCAACGTTTTTCGGAACAAGATATGTAAAATCGGACAAACGATGAATTTCGATGCCGCGCACTTTATTACGGACGTGTCCTACGATATGTAACTACGTAGTGGGAATAGAATATTCGACACTGGGCAAAGCTATCCAAAACAGGACAAATGTGTCCAAGAGCCGTGTCCTAAAGGTTTTGGCTTCACCAGAAAAGAGAAACAGGAAGAGGAAGAAGAAGAGAAAAAAAAAAAACACAACAACAACAACTTCCGATATTTCGTCACGTGCCTTGATTGAGCCAATAGCGACACCCGCCATGGACGATTGTCGTTCATGACGAGGAAAAATAGTGTATTTACGAAATTGCAACACATTAAATGGAATAATCTTTAAATAGTAACGTGAACTTTTAGAAATTTAAAAGCAAATGTCCGAATATATTTAAAAGTTCATGATAGACGCTCTCAAAAGGCACAAGGTGTTTAGTATTTAAGGAAATCTGGATCCTGTATATAAAAGATCCGAGTCCAAAAGGTTTTGTCTTCACAAGAAGAACAAGAAGAAGGAGAAGAAGAACAACGCCGAGCTCCCTTAGAGCCACGTCTCGCCTTGCGAGACGCGGCTAAAAAGAGGCAAAATTATAACGTACCGAATTCCATGAAGGCAATGTAACGCATTCGCAAATTTTGACTCGCATACATAAATGCTGTATATACATATATATATATATTTGTATTTAGATATATATATATACATACATATATGCTTATATACATATATATTTGTATTTAGATATATAACATACATATATGCTGTATATACATATATATATATATATATATATATATACATACATATATGCTGTATATCTTCTTCTTCTCTCGGCTGCTCCCATTAGGGGTCGCCACAGCGGATCATCCGTTATGATCCGCATAATGATTTGGCACAGGTTTTACGCCGGATGCCCTTCCTGACGCAAACATGGTCGCCTCTTACGACACAGGGATATGGTACACCTATTCTAACCGGGCATACACCGGCGCCAGTACACTGGTACTCACTTCGCCGACCTCGGAAGGATGACAGGCTGAGTCAACCTCCTGGTGTGTATTAATTCAAGCGGCCAACGGGGCTTGAACTCAGGACCTTTTGGATCCCAAGCCGCTACCCTAACCACTACGCAACACCAGGCTATATACATATATATGCTGTATATTATATATAATATATATATATGTATATATATATATATATATATATGTATATACATATATATATTTGTATTTAGATATATATACATACATATATGCTGTATATACATATATATATATAATATATATATATATTTGTATTAGATATATGCATACATATATGCTGTATATACATATATATATATATATATTTGTATTTAGATATATATATACATACATATATATATATACATATATATTTAAGTGTACAGAGGAGCCGAATGTATATATATATATATATATATATATATATAATATATATATATATATATAATATATATATATATATATATATACAGTCATCCCCCGCTATATCGCGGTTCACCTATCGCGCCCCCGGTTCATCGCGGGTTTTCCCTTGGAACCTAACTAATAATTATTTATGCGGATTCCCCCGGTATATCGTGGTAATAATATATATAAAATATAAATTATTTAAGCAATAAATTATAACGCCTCGACCAGTCACACAACGCACGAGACAAAGTTTCGCTTGTGAACTTCGAATATTTTCTACATTTTTTCTCCAAGCCCACGATGCCGCCCAAACGCCCTGCACCTTCTAAGGCTTCTGGCAAGAAGCGAAGCGCCAGAGGAAGGTCCTGACGCTCCAGGAGAAGGTTAAGGTGCTCGATATGCTTCGGGAAGGAAAAAGGTTTGCCGCCGTTGGACGAACACTGCTCGTACCCAGCACCTCAAAACCACCAGACCAGACGAGTCGATCTCAGACACCTCAAACCCGAGCACTGCCAAACCGACCAGACCAGACGAGTCGATTTTTTGGGGAGGCGTCCATTCATCGCGGATTTTCACTTAGCGCGGGGAGGTTTGGAACGTAACCCACGCGATAACGGGGATTACTGTAAATAATATATATATATATATATATATATGTATATGTGAATATATGTATGTACAATATATATGTATGTATATATATATATGTATATATGTATAGATTATACATAATACATACAATATATATTACATATATATATATACAGTATTTGTATATACATATATATAAATATATATGTATATATATAGATATATTATATAAAATGTATACATTAGGGTGGTCCAAAATCATAAGGAAAAATTCAAAATTTGAATATTCTTGGGGAATGTTGATTATTTTGTCGACCTGACTAGAAAATACTCTTGGCCAAATTTGCCACAGTTCCAAAGGCCTCATATTTAGGGGTCCATCAAGAGGAAGGAAGTCGTTACATCCGGTGGGGGTTGCTACATCCGTGGGAGAAAGAAGACGTCAGTGGGAGAGAGGGAGACGTCAGTTGAGCTTTCGGTTCGCTGTCAGTCGGTGTTAAAAGTACTCTTTTATTTTTCTTTTTTTTATCTCTAATTTTTTTCTTCTTTTTTGATTCCCAGAGTGAGTGAGTATGGCGTGTTCTACACGGAAAAGCACGGAACTGTTCCTCTTGGATCAACCATTGGAGAAATTCACCGACCGCCAGTTGCCCACTGCCCACTGAGAACATTTTATGCTGTTTCCTTTCATTTTTCCTATTAGTATTGTGACATTATAATGAATCCGTTGAGAGACTTTGATGGACCCCTAAACCACCTCCAAATCTGATAATTTTTTTTTTCTTTGCGTTTTTCAACGTCTGGAACGATTTGGCAAACATGCCCGCGAGAAATTCGGACTTTCATTTTTTTGGACCACCCTAGTATATATACAGTATATATATATATATATATATATATATATATATATATATATATATATATATATATATATATTGTTAAGGATTCAGCGGTGGCGGATTCACACCCGACTCTTGATAGCCAAATGCTACAGATTCGGCGCCACCCTCACCACCGCCGTCTCCGAGGCTATAACACCGGCTGGCTCGGCACAGGCCTCGGGTCACGCGTCTTCAATCGCGATACCAACCTACCCCTGGACCTTACCAGTTGGGGAAATAGACCCCAGTACAGACTGGTTTTGGTCAGATGCCGAGCATTTTCTGCCAGTCTGTAACCATTTTGGTTTTATATGCCAATCGAACGGATCGTTC
>CM068958.1:10843322-10893079 GCA_035128595.1 Eptatretus atami | reverse complement strand
AAATATGAAAACATGTTTAAATGTAACATGAAAACATGTTAAAATATGAAAAAGACCGTTTTTAACACTTTCGACACCTTTAGATCCCTTTATCCTTTATATCTTTTATATCGTTATGGTTTTGGAAAACTTACCCCAGGAGGAGAGCATACATGGACACATCCAGTAATTTCATTCGTCTTTGTATAGATAGTCCTTGTTCCCTTATCAAAGGGCTGTTTGGGGGGGGGGGCAGGCATGCGTTGGCTGCACCTGTATTTTTTCCATGTAATGTCTCCCCCCTCCTCCTCTCCTACTTTCAATCTTTCATCCTTCACACCATCGTTCTGTTCAATCCCTCTGTTATTTTCAACCATCCCTCCATTACCTCCATCGGCCTGTTTACAAGTTCCATCAACAATCTCCCCTCCATCAAACATCCTTTCAAAAATCCCTCCTTCACCCCATCGATCTTACATTCAATCCCGTGGCCGTTTGGTCATCCCTTGGTCATGCGGGGTTTCTTTCCACGTTCCCTCCATCCGTGCATTGCTTGATAACCCATCAGGTGCTCTCACATGCATGTTCGTGGCGCTTGGTGATCGTCATGGCCTGCAAGGTGCAGCGCTTCTCGAGAGTGTGGTGCACCACAAGTGGGTGTTTTGCGTGCGAGAGAAGGGGGGCTGGGGCTCTCGTTGCGGCTTTGAGTGTGTAAAGGGCTGGGCGGAGGCTTCGTTGAAACGTCATTCCGAATGGCATGGCAATTTCCACAAGTGACATCATGCACCCGCACCCATCGGCTGCGGACCAATGAGAAGAGGGGGAGGCTTGTGGGAGGAGGAGAAAAAAAGCTGATGTGAAGAAGAAGAAGAAGAAGAAAGGTGCAGATAAGGGCTCGTGACAAGCTCGCGCAATCAGGGACGAAGAGCACTCCTGAGTCGACGGCTCAGAAAGCCGAAAGGGAAGAACCAAAAGGCAGAAAGCAGATGCAGAAGGCTGAGGGAAGCAGAAAGGAGAAACGAACAGGTCAAGCTCGCATGAGCAGAAGATTAAAAGACTGAGAATTCTCATGAGGGAAGGAACAAAAACGTGTGAGGGTAAAGAAATGAAGGTTTCACGAGCAGTTGGTGTCTATCTTCTGTGGAAAAAGAACACTTCTTCCACGAGCCTCATCCTGCCCTCTCGATACTGTCAGCCATGAACGACGAGGAGGGTGAACGGCGGAACCTCATCGACGGGGGCTTGAGGAGGAAGAACCTGAGGCAGAGGAGGGTGAGTTGCACATCTAGCTCGTGTATCTGGGACACCAGAGAGGACTCGCCTACTGGGTCCGGGCACCTCAGGGATGCAGCTACGTGTCCCCATCACTTCACATCGCCACTGCCCATCTTCCCCATCAATCTTCCTCCCCATTCTCCTGTATATTTGTGTGAGGGAGGGAAGGAAAGCCTGTTTTCCTTTTCTCCATTCATTACTTTTATTTTATTTTCAAGTCCTTGTTTTATTCTTTGCCCCTGAGTGAATGATGGCCAACTCTTTTGTTTAAGTAAGATTGAAGAAGAATACATGTTTGGGTTAAATCTACTCTTATGTGCCTTTTTGCTTTATTGATGATAAATACTTGGTATTAAATGATTGCTTGCTTGTGTGTTTGTAATAATTGTTTGTTGGTATTCACAATCTGTCTCGGTTGTCTTTTCCTTTAATGATCCGATGCAGTAAACAAGTAAGGTTAGACGGGACGTTCTACCTCAATAATTTGCTTTGTTAGCCAGTGCACACTCACTGTAATGCTTGGCAGTAATCCGAGTGTGCGCTGAGGGCACTGACCCCAATTATCCGGTCGTCCACAGGTAAGGTATCACGTGAAGTAGTGTAACCCTTTCCGGATTATCCGCGCCAATTGGAGTTCGTGGTTGCTCAGCAACCTGCTGGTCAGCGGAGTTATCTGTGCCTGGTGTATCGGCTTCGATGTCCATCGGCACGCCAAATTTCCATGCTTCCCAATTGTCTTGGGTCACTCACCTGCATTTTATTTATTTATTTATTTCATTTGTTGATATTTTCATTTACAGGCACATTCTGAGGGTTCCGTGATTTTTTTTTGTCCCGGTATATCGGCTTCGATGTTCATCTGCACGCATAATTTCAGCTTTCTACGTCACCAAGAAGGTCCCGAAAATTAATATCAGCCAGTCAGTGAATGGTTAGATTGACCTTTATATATTAGACTAGCAGGGTGTGCTTTCACATTGTGTAAAAGCACATGAACTGTGTTTCCCCATTCTCGGGTCACTCACCTGCATTTGATTTTTCATTTATTTATTTTCAGGGTTTTTTCGTTCATTTAAATTTTCATTTATGGATGCTTTCCGATGGTTCTGTGATTGATTGTATTTATTTATTTCCTGGTGTATCGGCTTCGATGTCCGTTGGCACACAAAAGTACCATGCCCTTCCCCCATTGTCTCGAGGTCACTCACCTGCATTTTTTTTTCATTTATTTGTTTTTTTCGAATTTTTTTTCATTAATTTATATTTTAATTTATGGATGTTGTCAGCAATTCTATGATTTTTTTTTTTGGTGTACTGGCTTCGATGTCCATCGGCATGCTAAACTTCAGCTTTCTACATCCCTAGAAGCACCAGTCTTTAATATCAGCCAGTCAGCTCAGTGGTTAGAAAGAGCTTTAAATATTAGATAAAAAGTTGTATATTCTGTCTGTCTGTCCATCGATATAATTGGCCCAGAGGTAGTGACGCCATCATATCACATACCGTTGGAATCCTCTTGGCAAATGGAAAGGCAAGAAAAAATTTTTGAACCTACAGAGCAGGGGTTAAGGATGGCGGGGGGGGGGGAGAGACCCCAATTCTCTCCATGTAAATGCGTATCGTGTCACACCACCCGATGGTAGGCAGTATTACAAATCATTCCTCTCTGTATCCAAACTCTAAATTCCTTTTGCGCAAGGTGCGGGTACTTCTGGTAGTGTTAAATAATCCTTCAGGGATTCGTGAGTACCCACCCGTAGACTCATGCTACCTGTAGGCCGAAGTAAGCAGTGCAGAGAAATGACCCTCACACTAAGTAAAATTAGTGAGCCAGTCAGGTTTTAAAAGACTATTTAAAAGAACACGTTAATTCTTGGTTTCCATCTGATTTGGATGCAAATCCTACACATTGCTGTTTTTACCTGTGACATGTCACAGGTCTGCTAGAGCTCATCGTTGTTGTTGTTGTTGTTGTTGTGGTTGTGGTTGGGGAGTCAATTTTTGAAATGTGCACCCAATAGTCAGACAGCTATCGCACCACACCCACGTTGGTCGCTTGACTCCACCCATCATAGCACCCAGACAAAATGATATGGCCGCCATCTTGGTTTTATGGTGGGCCTGTTGGCCTCTGCTGATTGAACACTGTCTGGGTTTGTTGCGTCAGATTTCCATTGGCTTTGTTTGGGTCAAGTGTTAATCACGATGAGGGACCCCAAAAAATCTAATCATATGTCGAATAAAAAAATTTTGTAAGGTATAATCAAGCTTGTACGCATTTCCCTAAAAAAACATAGCATTATGTAATTTTTAAATGGGCCCATCCTGTGACTGTGTGACGAATCAACTCAACCTGATATAACCGAGGCAGAGGCTGACATGGCAGAAAGGTGTTGAGTTAATCGTTTCATAGCACATTAAAGGTAGCACTTAAGGGTCTTAAAGGTAAAAAGGGTCTAATGGGTCTTTTGGGTCCTTGGGGTCTTTTGGGTCCTCTGGGTCTTAGCACATGCGTCGGAGTACATGTACATGCATGTTTTCAGCACATGTGAAGGATTATATCCTGCATTACTGGCTTTCTGAGAGTTTGCTTCTGGGTCCATCTTGTCCACCCCCTGCGTCCGCTCATACCCCTCAATCTTCCCCACATCGCTGGTTTGTCCGTCTCCGTCTATTTTTTCCCTCCACCCAGCTGTTGCTGTTTCCCGCTCTCTTCTTGCTGTTCCCTTTGTTTTGTTACATCCTGTTCCGTTCAGTGTTTCTCGCTCTTTCACGAGCCTTGACTTGGTATATAACAAAAGCGAGTGGAAAAATGAAAGAGATTTCAGACCCTCAGGTATCAGTTTGCATTTCCACCTTCCTTCCCATATTTCCCCCCATCACCCCCCATCACCCCCATCCCACAGCCGATCGTAAACACCCAAAGTGCACACAGGCGGGGAGTAAGACCAGCAGGCCGCACGAACCATTCAAAAGGCCTAATCAGCTGATTTCACCACCCACCAGTGGGGATTATCTTGTCAAACTCAGCCGAGCCATTATTCCGACTTCTCAAACACCAAGTAACCGAAATGAACATTCTCAAAATGACAATCCACTCGACCAATTGTGAGGACCCATCTCTATTTGGCCCAATGCGTGGCCCCTGCCGCACACGGGACCGGCGGTCCGGCTCACTGGACGGTCTACAATCAGATACTCGAACCGCCCGCACGTCCCACCTTGTCACCATGACTGATCGGTCCACGGCCAAGTGAAATCGCTAATTGCAAGTGACAAACAAACTGCATGTTAACCGAGCCGAAAGACCATGACAAATACCCTGACGTGTTGGTTAAATGACAGTAATTTTACACCGCATGGAATTTCTAAATTGCCCTTTTACACACACTAGGCCCCTTGTCTTTATCTCGGTCTCTGAACCAGTGGAACCATTCCCGTGTTATTTCCCTTCACATTTCTTTCGTAAATCGTCTTTAATTACGGAGTTTTTGACCTTTTCGATGGTAATTGCCGAACGGCGCATCTTGACTTGTGAGCGTTTATTGAAATTTATTATTTGTCCACAAAAAATGGGGGAATTGCACCGTCGAACAAAGCTCACAATGTCACCGTTTACGTTATCTGGGCGCCGTTGACGTTCAGGAATGTATTTTCAATCGTCCTGTGGCGGATTTTTATTTGTGACGTCATAATACCTTCACTATCGGTGTACGGTACTCGAACGAGCTCCGTCAGGACCTACTCGGTGCTGACTGCGATCACTTTATCTGCGAATCTCCTTTCGCCGGCGTTTACTTATCGTGTTACAGTTAAGGTTCCAAGCCAGTATCGCAGGATCCTGATGTTATATACGAATTTTGAAATGACGTAATCCGCCCCAGAATGTTTGGCGCGCATGCTCAGTAACCCCAAGCAACAACAGTCATCGGGACAGGGAATATAGATCCTGCGTGGCAGATGAGGATAGTTACAGAACCTAAAATGGATTCTAAAAGAAGCTGAACATACTTGGAAACGTACCTGTGAGAAAGGGATCTGCCATCTGCTGCAAAACGAAATACTCGGAGAACTTTCTAACCAACTCGCCTGAAAAGTTTACGCTGCAATCCCGTCCTGCAAGAACCTCCGACGATGTGGGCCCGTTCAAGGCCTGTGGACGGGGTGTGGGCGGTGTGTTCTACCCGACATCCCGATCATCACTGTCAATGAATGGACTTTTGAACTTTGTGGGATTATGTCATGTGAAAATGGCAGGCTTGGTAATTTATTTAATAGACGTCTGCAATTGGGAAGACGATGCTGTCATTCCCAACATTCAGGCAGACTTCCCAGAGGGAGACAACTTATCTGGTTTGGGTGCATCTTAACGCCGGCAGCTCGTTATCTGTGGCTTGTCAGTGCACATGGTAAGACAGTTTAAAATTATGATATTTACTAATATTCATGTATGGGAGGAGGAGGGAGTGGGAGCTGTATGGGCAGTGAGTATAATTAAAAAAGAATTGTTTGGTTCTGCAGCCACAAGAGAAAGTATACTAGATTTTTGCATCTGTTGGTAAAGGGAGAAGCGTCCGTGTGTGTGTGTGTGTGTGTGTGTGTGTGTGTGTGTGGGGGGGGGGGGGGGGATAGTAAAGGAAAGACCTACATTTTTAATGGTTATAATGGTCTCTGTCTTCCTTTGTTAATTGTCTTTTTCTCGCTATTACAATAGCAATATACTACTTCCTGCAGTGCATATTTGTCCAAATAATGCTTCAGATGGTGTAACAACACAGTCTGTTCCAACACTGCTTTTATACAGACAGAGGGTTTGTAACTAATCAACAAAAGTTGGGACACCTGTAGGAATTGTTTGCATCAACTTTGAAGGCTTAATTTACTTCCATTGCTGCAGAACAGCTGCAGTTGCTAATGCATTACTTGTTCCCTGAAAAGGGCTTTTTTTACAACTCTGAAATTTACATTATTTTTCAGTTTTTGGTAACCTAAACTTTTTTTTTAACCTCTGGCAGTTTACCGCTTAGCTTTGTACCATTTTAGGTTATTCACTGGACTTGAACCGCCTAAATTTCAGTATAAAACTGGAAAAATGGGGGTGTTCTAAAACTTTGGACCGGTAGTGTACATTGTTCAAAGGTTTGTGTTGATTAATCCTCGCTTTACAGCATGTTTTTTTTATGTTTAAACATTAATTTTGTTGAAAGTACCAATGAAATCTATAGGCTTAATTTTATTGACCGTTTACATTTTTATTCCCGTGGGTGGGTGGGTAGGGGCCCCAGTACATTGCTTAGCTCAGGGCCTACAATGCTGTTAAGACTGCCCTGAGTACATATGGTCCATCGAAGCGGTTTGCACCAATTAAAAACCCATATCTTCGTGTACGACTCTTACACCATTCATTGAATGGATCATTTTCCCCACATCGATACTGAGTTTTTATAACTTTGACCGAGTTGAACCAGGGAGTACTGGTGAGTCCACAACACACATATGTAAATCTGTGTATTAAATATTTACTGCAGATCTGTATAGAAATATGACATAGCCAATCATTTTAAAATGCACGAAGTTTGTGTGTTTTTTTGGTGTTTCGCCATATATTTATTAAATATTTGTTTAGAACTGTGGATTGTATTTTTAATAGGCTCATGAGTCTGTACGTGACGTGTTAGGTATATGACCTACGTCATATTTGTTTGGGGGTAGAAAAATGACATGTCTGGTACATGACTCAGGAATTGTTTTGGGGGAGGGGGAGTGAAGGGGGTGGGGAGGAAAAAACTGGCATGTCAGGTGCATGATTTGTCAGGTACTAAAAGCCGGCAGCCATTTTGAAAAAAAAACCAAAAACAAATAACATAAAAAGGGCCTCCTTCCTTTTTAAAAAAAAATCTGGACGATCAACTGGTATTTATTTATTTATTTGGCCTTACATCCACGGCCACCACTCGCTTGTACGAACAGGAAATGGTCCAAACTTGACACCTCTCTCATCCATGGATATTTCTCGGGTTCCTATATTTCTGTTAGTCTAATTTGTATTCAGGAACAGAATACTTATGGTGAACCTTTCTGAAATTGCCACTCAATATTCTAAATGCTGAAAATTATGTTTAAAATATGATTTGAATTACAGTTTTAGCGCAAGTAACGGCAAGTTAAAAGCACCCAGCGAGCAGAACAGTCACTGAAAACGCACACACGATAATTATCATTAGATTTCCAAACCAGAATGGCTTCGAAGCCAGTCTTGTTGGAAACAGATTCTTCTTGCTTGGATTATTTATTCATCACCAGCAGAGGCTACCTGGGTGGGGAGGGGGTGGGGTTAGTAGGGGATACTTGGTGCTGCCCAGTTGGGTGAGCTTTTCCCGGCAGGAGTTTCAGGAAGTGTTGGACATTGAAATGCTGCAGAGTTATTGGCCTCATGATGGTTACCTTTTCCCTGCTGGCTGGCAGCAGCACTGCCAGACCCACATCCCAATATGAACTTTATAGCGAGCGGTCTTTGGTGGCCTCAAAACAGACATCAAGGCCAGCAAGTGGTAGCAACGTTGCTCAGATTCTGAGGTACCTATGCACACAATTTGGGGCCTCTCGGTGCTACGGTTTGGCCGTGAAAGAATAATGTACAAATGCACAAATAAAGATACAAACGAACACAAAAATGCACAAACAAACAAACACTAAAAATATTACTAGTAGGGACCCACAGCAGTTCTCCAATGTAAAATGTGACTTCAAGTCCTAAACATTCCCCCCACCTCCACACACAACACACACAACACACACCTCTAAATCCTCAACCCCACTCCCAGCCCAATCCCAGCCCCTCCCATCAATCCCAGGTTTTCAAACCTACTCACCTTGTCTCAAATTCCTTACCACAACCCTCAAACCCACTTTCCACCAAAAGTCCCAACCCCCCTCCAAACCACAAGTCTTTAACCCCCCCTATCCCCCCTTCCCAATGCTTCAACCTCACTCTCCCAATTCTCTGCTCTCACCAACCCCAACTCTCTCCTCCCCTCCCACTTTCTTCCTATTCTTAACAATATTACATAAGGAGACATGAGGAACTTTGGCTCAGGAGGAAGCCATTCAAGCCCATCACAAAATCATGCTTGCATCGTTCCTGTTCCCATTCGTGAACAACAATGTCAAAAGAAAGTAAAAACCCGTTTAAACTCACAATCTCATGAGTTGAGGGAATCGCACGATTCTTCAGTAAAAATAGTGGTTAAGTCGGCTATACGATAAAAACAACAACATATAAGGTCATTGGTAAATTTAAAAAAAGATAGGACCACTGGACCTGTAACTTATCTGAGCCTGAATGTTGTAACCCAAATTTGCTAGCATTCTGACTGATGGTGCTCGAGAGGAGGGTTTTTAAAGGAATAAATGCGATATTCCGAAAAGTTGACGAGGTCCACCATTTTGACAACCTTCCTCCGCAAAGATAACTGCATCGTCTGAGAAATCAAGGTCAGAGATCTTGAGATTCCCAAAGGATGCACCACAGCTTGATCTCTCCGACATCCTTCCCATAATCCAGTCCATACAAGTGCTGAAAAGTGTGGGGGCCAGTACACACCCCTAGAACTCCAGTAACAACTGGAAATAAATCGGAGATGGTATCACCACATCTCACAGCACTCTCAGTACCAGAGAATAGTTCAGACATCAGCTTGATTAGTTGTGGTGGCACCCCAGGAAGACCAAGAATCCTCCAGAGGGCATCCCAATTCACTGAATCTAATGCTTTGCAGAGATCAACATAGGCTGCAAGCAGCCCCTGCCGAAACACTCGTCTGCATTCAGTGAGGACCCGAAGGGCAAGGATACGGTCAATCGTTGACCTCTTTGGTGTAAAGCCTGACTGCTCTGGAAGCTGATGCTCAAGCAGATGGTGGTGAACCCTACCAAGAATTATCCAAGCAAAGACCTTGCCCAGCACTGAGAGCAGCGTCACCCCTCGGTAGTTGTTGCACTCTTGGCGATCACCCTTCCCTTTCCAGAGAGGGACAACAAGGCTTCCCTTCCAGTCAGTTGGGACAATGCCTGTGTTCCAGGCAGAGCACAGAACTGCATCCAATGACACTTTCACCAGCCTTAAGAAGTTCAGCATGGATGCAACAGATCCCAGGAGCTTTACCCCATTTCCACAAACGAAAGTGGATCACAGTTGATTATAGGGTCAGCGATATGGATTGTAACACCCTGACATCCAACTCAACAGCTGGTGGATCAACATGGTACAGCCACTCAAAGTAACTGGCCCAGCGGGTCTTCACTTTGAACTCCTCTGTCAAGAGCCCACCACCCTCTGCTCTAACTGCAGTACACCGAGACACGGGCTTGGAGGAAAGCAACATGGGAATTCTCCTGTAAGCAGGACGAGAATCACTTGACCACAGGTGATGCTCCATCCCCTCACATATTCCTCGCACATAGGCCTCCTTGTCCACCCTCTGTGCACGTACAGTTTTATGCCTCGACTCCCTGAACCTCTCAGCTCAGCCATTAAGCCTGGCTCTGTGACTCTGGTCAAAGGTATCCAGTGTCCCTTGAGAGATAAAAATTCTTCTTCACCTTACGGTGAGTTCCAAGACATCCACCGGAAACA
Source organism: Eptatretus atami (assembly GCA_035128595.1). Taxonomy (NCBI): domain Eukaryota; kingdom Metazoa; phylum Chordata; class Myxini; order Myxiniformes; family Myxinidae; genus Eptatretus; species Eptatretus atami. The sequence goes on along the minus strand of CM068958.1, from coordinate 10,883,190 downwards.
TCAAGGACGGTGGTCTTGAAGGCACTCCACAACTCTTCAGGATTCCCCAAAGCACCCAGACCCCCCAAATCCCCAATCAGCCTGTTCACAAACTCCTCAGCTACCCTCTTCTCCTAGAGGTTGCCAACATACAGCCTGGGCTGGGATGGTACCATTCTCCCAGATTTATGCGCAACTTCAGAGTTGCCGCCACAAGCCTGTGGTCGGTATTGAGGAACTTAGCACACCGGTAGATACTGCAGTTCTGGATCATCCTCCAGCGACCATCAATGAGCACGTGGTCAATCTCCTTTGCCACACCACCAGTGTTGGAATACGACATCCAGCGATGAGCCTGTGGGCGCTGAAACCATGAACCAGCCACCCTAAGTCCATGACTTCTTGAAAGTTAAGGAACTTAGTGCTGTTCTGGTTCACAGTTCCAGACACGTGGGGACCAACACATGTCTCATAGCCCTCCACAACAGTTCCAGTCCATGCATGGAAATCTCCCAAGACTAGAAGAGTATCTCGCTTGGGGCACTGATCAACCACAGACTCGAGTGTGGCATTGAATGCCTCCCTCACGTTGAGAACACTTGCCTCAGTCGGAGCATATGCAGAGACCAGGGAAAGGACACCCAAGGAGTGAAGAATCCTTAGTCTCACAATACACTCATTGACGGGTGTTACCTCAATTATCATTGTAGTCAGCATATTTGGCACAGCTACAGTAACTCCTTGGGAATGGTAACCATCAGAGTGACCAGACCAATAGTAGATGTAACCACCACCATGATCTCGCCGCTATCTGGTCTCTAAAACTCAGAGAGTGCTGCAATATCCATGTTCAAATGCTTGAGTTCAGATGATAACAGAGACAGGTGATCATCCTCTCTTAGGGAGAGGACATTGTAGGCACCCACCCAAAGGGACCGCCTCAGGTAAACCCAAGGAAACTGCCGTCTGATGGATGACACCTCAGCACCAACCCTGACACACACTACCGCTATCTGAACGGGGAAGGTTACCCCGTGGTTTTTCTCCTATCATCAAAGATTGGGGGTCCCGAAGGCTTTGCCCCAATCCCGTCATCCATTGTGCTGCCCTGCGGAGGGAAGCTGCACAGGAGGTACTCCCACAGAGTGGGTTTTCAATTTTCTTTGCATTACTCTTGTGTTTTGTGGAAATGAGGTTTTTCCGGTGGCCGGAGTGCAAATCCTGCCACTATCCTCCGAAAGAAAAGTAACTTAACTGCAGGAGGATTTCCGCAGACACAGTTGGACACTAGATATGGATGGCCGATGGCTCACAAGGAGCTCCTCCGCCCTTTGACAGGTTTTGTTTTTTTATCCCGCTGGGTGACCATGTCATACACCCTCCTCACCAGGAAACCTAGTGGGGGAGACGGTTTAGTCGCCGACAACCCGCCAATGGAACAGGTTAGTACAGGTTTACATGATACCTGTAGGTTATGTGCTACAGAATAAATGGATTTGTGCCTTGCAATCAATCGCATTCTTTAGCGTCTGTTGAGCAACATAACAGAAATATTCTTTGGTTGAGAAATGTTATGTATGTATGAATGTTGTCTTACTTGGAACCTCATTGTCGTTACCGATTTGTCAACATATCAAAAAGCGTTTTACCATGTTTGGTTAACCCTTTGTGCGCTGCATTGTTTACAGCTGCATTGTCCCCTGTTGCTTTTTCTATTTTTTTCATAGGGCTGTGAATTTCAAGTGGTATTTGCAAAAAAAATTAAAAACACAACTTGGGTGTCAAGTTAGACGGATAACCAAAATTAAAACAAAAAATTTGTTTAATGTTTTTTTTGTCTCGGTGCAAATCAGCGACCGCAGCACGCAAAGGGTTAAAAAAACAATATACCTGTTTTCGATTCCTACCAACGTCAACTTACCATGTATGTATGTATGTACATACATGAAGCAAAAAACATGCATATGGCTTACGCGCATAACAACAGGCTACATCATGGTTATTACCTGGGATCATTCCAATTGCACTGGACCACGGACTAACACCTAGGCCTAAGGCCAGAGGTCTTCCATTCTGTGTTGCTTCATGCAATGGTGGGCATGATTTTATTGGGTTGGAGTCAGGCCAGCTGTCCAGCCAATCGGTGTAAAGCAGAGGGGTGAAGTCAAGGCAGCTGAACACTGACCCATGTATGTATAGTATGTGATATTTTCTAAGTTTAAAAAAAGGGCAAAACTGGATGAAAAATTGACAAAACGTCCTGAAACTCGAACTTGTTCTGTAACTCATCATAATAAAGCCATGCACCAAGTTTCATTTGAATATGTTAAAGGGTATGAGAAAAAAAAAAGTCTGAAAAAAACCCACTGGTGGGACGGACGGATAGACGGAGAGCATACCAAGAGAGTCCCCTCTAGTGATACCGGTCGGGGACTAATAATTATTATTACGCTTCCAAAGCAACTTGCAGAAGATGCAACGTTTACTTTTAAAAAAAACTTTGTGAAACACAATGATACACATATAATCCTCATGTTTGACAGGATCTCTGGGTAAGAAGACTCCTCGATAGGTCACAGGTTCATGCAAATGTTTTAGTTTTATATCTTTTTGCTCATGTTTCACCGGCCTCGTTTAGCCACTTTTGTTTTTCAAGACAAAAGGTGCGTAGACTGTGAATAAAACAGACATTGCTGCCATGGCACTGGAATCGAAAATGCCTTTCCCATAATCTTTCTAACCCCCATTAACCCTTCCTATTATCCAACCCTTTTACTTGCAGGTTGTCGTGTTTCATTTCTATCTCTATCTCTATCTCTATCTCTATCTCTCTACTTTTCCGGTTCATTCATTCCCTTGTTCGTTGTGTCCAAGAGTTGCCCGACTATCGGTCGATACCCTCATCCATCACCTTGCTCTTCCATGAGCCTCGATCTTGGAGAGAAAAAAAAAAGAAAGCTTTCAGCATCCAAAAAAAATGGAATCCATCACAACCACTCCATTAGCAAAGCCATCCCCAGGTGCTGCACCCTTGCGCATCATAACCTTCGCACGACCTTCGATCTACATTCTAATGTATAATAAAGGATGTACTTTATACAAAGCGTAATCCATTGGGCCAACAGTCCACCAGCAAATCTCTTCCGTACTGACATGGGCATCGATAAATTCAAGGCATTAACATTTGCACAGAGTCGGCACAAAATTTATCTCGTTTCCACGAAACTGGGAAGCACCAGGGCACGCTCAATGCTTCTTCCAGCATTCTTGCCCTTTTTTAGGCCATGCACGGGAAACTTGGCCCGATGCCTGCAAACTCATCTGCATCCCAAGTGTGTCCCGGTAGCACAAAGTGCGAGTGGGCCCAGAGGCGCAAGCATAATTTTTCTGTAATGGCAGCGTTCCACATCGCCAATGGAGTAGTAGAAATCACCATAGATTAAAAGGGGGTTTGGGTGGGTGGGCAGAGGAAGGTGGGAGATTATTTGTGGACATTATGCTCTGTGCACTCCGGGCAAAGGGGAGAGGCCCGAGCTCCATGAGCCCCCTTTCCCCCCTCGATGCGCACCTGCTGTGACCAAATCAGAGAGGATCTGGACGCATGAGACGCATGGCTTTAAACTCGTGTTTTTTTGTTCACACTGGGGAGCGAGGTGGTGCACATCCATATAATGCTTATGCAACAACAAAAAATAATGTGTTTAGCTATAATCAGGTGGGAAAACTCCAAGGGTTGGTTCAACACATTGTAGTTCGCGCTTTACGATGCGTTCCACGACACCCCGTCCCAAAAGAGCCAACAGGTCGAACTTGAAGACCTTCGTGCTTATTCCAACATCATCAACCAAGTTCTCAGCTGATGAAAAACATTCCACAAAGAAAGCATCAGGCATCGAGGTTAACGCATCTTGCAATAACAGACACTTCATACGTTCAAATCGGAGCACTCAGACGTCAACAATATATTCCTAAACTAGAACGGCACTTGGTAGAGCACATATACACATTAAATTCTAGTATCCGGATTCAGACCTGAACCAAATTCGAATGGGCTTGTTCTTGTCGCCTAACCAACTCATCCACCTAGTTTCATCTGAATCAGTCCTTCACTTATTGAGATTCCGTGCTCTATATCGTTTTTGGCCAGATTTCTCAATGGTGAAGAATCACTTTAAAAATTAAAAAAAATTTTTTATCAGATCTTCACCAAATTCGAATCAGTTCATCCATCTTCGTCCAGCAGGTACCCAATCAGCCACCTGTTCTCTTTGGTCATCCCTGGTACCCACATTTACTCTTCCTCTTCCATCCTGCACTGCTCTCGGAGAATGCAGACGCTTGATTCCTCGTGCTGAATCTGTCCATTTCATGCCAAGTTCCACTGTATCTGCATGCATCGTATCAGTGTTTCTCCGATGCTTGCTTGGCGAGGACACATCCAGCCTGTCCACCAAGTTTCATCCGAATCCGTGCACAACTTTTTGAGATATCCTGCTCAAAGACAAACAAATAAACAGACAAGCAGAAGGGGGTGAAAACATAACTCCGTCCACCTTCGGTTTGGTGCCAGAGGTAGATGACTCGATGTAGAGATTTCCATTCATAAACTTACTTTGGAAGCCTCAAATATGGGTTTCCTCCCCCCCCCCCCCTTTCCATTCCCAACCCTCCCTGCTTCTGCAAGTCGCCGTAGCAACTGAAGACAAAACGTCACCCGAAGATGTCAGAGTCCTCGCTGTGTCGATCGATGGCCAAGCAAATATACACAAAACATGGCCCTGCCAAAGCCTGTTGGCCTCCCTAATTGATTACTGTGTTTCATCCGAACTTCCTTTCCTCCAACCCGGACTGTGGTTTGAGCGCCGCATGTCGTTCCATGGCCGACTTCAGGAGCCGTGGTGGTGATGGCTTCATCAATATTGATTGAAACCTCACGATGGAGCTCATGCACATATCACAGGCAAGACAAGGACAAAACTGCACTCCTGCATTAATTACTATTGAACAGTAGTGGATGGTTGGGGATTTGAACCTGAGGTCTCCGCATCAAGCACGACAACCAAGGCTCCACTTCTCAGACAGAAAATCTTCCTCAATTAGTGTACGTACAATATGTGTACCGGTGCACCTTTATTCCTGCTCACCTGCGCATCTGTCAATCCGAGTGCTTACAATGATTTATTCCCATAACCCTCAGCCCAAAATTTCTCCGATCCAAATATCGGATGACATCACGGTAATATTTCCTTGGGCAAGATCATACATGGGTATAATGTCCCAATAAATGTTCCAAATGATTTCGTTGGTGGATGGGAGATGGTGATCTTTATTACCTTGTCAGGTTTACAAAATCTCTTAACATTCCAATAAAGGTTTTCACGCTTGCATGAACAATCCTTTAATTTCACATAAAAACAACAGGTGTATATTATGGGAAAACTTATCCTAGAACTGACAACTTAGGGCCCTGTCACACCTTGACGTTTAAGCCAGCAATGGCAACGTATAAAAATTGATCTAAAACGTGACGTACGCTGAAATTTTGGTGGTTTTTTTGAGTTTTGGCGTATTCAAAACGTGTTGGTCGTTTGCATAACATATTAGTAACGGCACAGAACGTTTCGTTGTGTTATACATAACTTTTACCAACGAATGCTTACCTTGTGATCGGGTTCAAAACCTAAGACAAACGATAGTTTAACTTACCCTTTGCGCGCTATACGTATCGCCGGCGAACTCGTGGCTAGCCTGTTGAGAACTTGCTGGACGCCGATTGAAATCAAAACTGCCCGAGATTTTGAATTGTCAACATCGCAGTCACACCTTGACGATTTTGCCAGCGTATGGCATTCTATGAAAAATGGGTTTACAACGCTAGGCACACGTCAAATACGCTATAGGAAAGTTGAGTATACGTTAAGATTATGCTCGAATCATTGAAGTACGCTGGCATATTACCTAGTCCGTTCGATACGTCGTGAAATTTCAAGCATGCTGAAAATTTTAAGACGTACTCGACGTAAGGCTCACACGTTTCGCATGCGTTGGCATCTGTTCTTGCACGTTCCGCGATCGTTTAAACACGGCGAACACACGTTACTTGTAGGTTAGTCATAAGTCGAAGCACGTCAAGTTAATGGCAACCATACTTGAAACCCAATTTATAACCGTGTGAGTAACGTGCTTTGAACAAATGATGAGTAACGTCAGCTTAGCCTATGTTTAACGTGCTTGGAAAGTATGAGTAACGTGCATTGAAACTATGTATAACTGGCCTTGAACCAATGGCTACCGTGCTATGAACGTAAGAGTAACGTGCGTTTTAACCTATGTGTTAGCATGTTTTGAACCTAAGTAAAACGTGCATCTAACCATTGAATAACATGCTATGAACCTATTTGTAACGTATGTATAACGCACATTGTCGTATGTAGACGAATTAAATTGACGTCTTCCGGACAACCATAGAACTTACTGAAAGTGTTTCTAACTACATCTACCGTGTACTGACGTATTGGCAGCGTTTAGGGAATTGGTACATACAAATGGGCTTCACAAGAGGAACCCATCATTGTTCCAGACTCCATGTTGAGTAGATGTCAATGCCAGTAGTATCAGTAGTAGTAATACTATTAGCAGTAGTTGGTGTGCGTGACAGTAATAATAGTAGTAGTAGTTGTAGTAGTAGCATTGGTAGTAGTAGAATGTCTACATCAGTAGTAGTAGTGGTATGTCTATGTCAGTAGTAGTAGTAGTATGTCTATGTCAGTAGTAGTAGTAGTAGTAGTAGTATGTCTATGTCAGTTAGTATAGAGTAGTGTAGTAGTAGTATTGGTAGTATTAGGTCCATCAGTAGTAGTAGGTGAGCGTGATGGGGAGGTGTGTGGTGATGATGGATCCTCTTATCGTCCACGAATAGGAGACTACTTTGCACCATTGTTCGATGTTCTTTCGGCTAATTTTTTTCCTCATTCCACGATGAAATATTTCTTTGTTTTACTTTTTAAAGTATTAAAAACGACTTTGACAAATGCATAATGTACTAGTAATGAACACAGAACGCTTCGAGAACTTATACATAAGTTATACCAACGATTGTTTATCGTGTTTTAGGCGTCCACAACCTATGCCCAACGATAGTCCAGCGTATGCATAGCGTAATAATTCCCAAGCACGTTATTCATAGGTTATAAATAAGTCACGGGTACCCTAAACATACTGATGTGTTTCGACGTATGAGGAACTTTCAAGTAGCGTGTTGCGAAGTGTGAACAACGTTTGTGTAGCGTGCTTACAAAACGTTACTCATAGGTTAGAAATAAGTTTCGGGTACGCGAATGTTACCTCTACGTGTTTCGACTTATGAGTAACATACAATTAACGTGTGTCAACGATCGCATAACTGCTTAAACCTTATGGCCGGCGTAGGGGAACGTGTGAGCCAAACGCCGAGTACGTCGTAAAATTTTAAGCATTCGAAAAAGAGAGAACAAGCACAAAAGTCAACGATTAAAGCCAGCGTACAACGACTATGGCAGTGTTTTTCAGGGTATTCCTAACGTATACAAACTTACCAATAACGTATTCGACGTGGCCAAGCGTTATTCGGCGAATTTGTAAAAAAACGGCATACGTTCGCTAAATCGTCAAGGTGTGACAGCCCCTTTACAGGATATCTTTCCTCTTAGAAATGTTTTATTTATATGGTAGCTTATGTCACTTATTCCTGCTATTACTACTGTTGGCCACAGTCTTTCAAGAGCTGATGCCGGTGATGTCGCACCTACTTTTCGCGAAGGACACCGTGGGATCTTCAAAATCCATGAACGACTTCCGGCGGACGAGACTCCCACTCCAAGGTCCATCTGAGGGACGGCACAACACACCCTGCCTGTGAATCACCGGGATGACAGTTTATTGCCGGTTCGGGATTCTAACCCAGGCGAGTTTGCATCCCTCGAGGGTATCTTGACAACCCCGCTGGTAGCTTATGTGACTACCAATTAAAACTTTTCATGGTATCCCGATTGGACCTTCTCACTGCTGAATAATCACTTCGCTGTTTATCAGTCTATGATCACCAAATGTCGAGTCTCATCTCACACACATTCTCGACAGCAATTACCATCGAGCTCAAAGCAATTCATAAATTGCCATCAAATCACATCCTCGTGTCAATCTGCCATTCATTCATTTATTAAGGGAGGTGCAAAGTGCTCCTCCTTTTATGTGGGACGGTTTCTCTGTACGCAACTTTAACACAGGAACTGAAAAATCGTTTCTCGGCTTCGACTGGAGGAAATTGGCTGCAAATTTGAGAAGTAAATCCTTTGTACGTCGAGGTAATATGTTCCAAATTTCAGCAACGTCCATTTCCGCATTCTTGAGTTTTTAACGAAAACCCTCGAAAATCACGTTGGTGTCTGTCTGTCCGTCCATCTGTCTGCCCGCAATGTGTTGGCACTCATATCTCAAAGGGTATACATTGAAACGAGCTGAAACTTGGAATATACATCGGACAATATATCTATTTCATAGCTTTCAAAACAAATTCCACCTAAGTGCCATAGTTTTTTATTTTTGCTATTTTTTGCTCATATTCGACTGTCCACGCAACATCGTCAGAAATATCATGCAATTCTGCTTGGTTTCCACCGGAGGGCAGCACTATCCATGGGCGTCGATTGCTTTTGAAAAGTGGGGGGGGACAGCAGTCCGACCACGAAGCACTTCGTGCCGGCGTGGACACAGCAAGTCTACCCTTGCAAATTCTTGATTTATACGCTGGTTGACATGCTGCCTTCTGATCACACAAATCCCTTAAATTGATCTGACCATATATCGACCATCTTTTTATCAAATGTAAGCAGACGGAGCGAAATTAATTAAACATTAATCATACACATTTCAAAGTTTCAAGTGTCATCAAATAATATATATATATATAAATATTGTTACGGTTGTGGAAATTCACAGAACACCATTCAGGTTCCCCGAAGATCAGTTATGTCGATAAGTGTGTGTCCAGATTAGATTTCCCCACCAATGTCTAAAGGGCATTATTCATGTACCGGGCTGTGCATCTTTGTTAGCCGTTCTTCTGTTCTTTTATTTCAACAAACAGCATCTCAACAAACACGCCATCCCCACCACAGGCAACCACACAAACCATGCCACCACCACCACCACACACATCTCAACAACTCCCGCCCGATATCCCTCAGAACGACGAAAAGAAAGAACGTCGGTGATCGGACCAAAAGGGCCAAGCCGAACCCCCCGGAATGTCCCCCCGCGCGCGAGAAGGGAGGGGGAACAATCCGGGTGATAAAAGGCCGCGTTGGACCCGAGGGAGAGTTGAGGAGGAGGAGTGGGGGGAGTTGGCAGCTGGCGGTTGGCGATGGGTGAGAGAGTCCCTCTCCTTGGTCGTTGGAGGCTCCGTTAGAGGCGCCGTTGGAGACGAGAGTGGAGTTGGAGCTGGTGGAGTCCGGTGAGTAGAAGCGGAGAGGAGTCGCCAGCCGGATCGCCGTTGGAGCGCCGTTGAAGGTTGGGTGAGTCCAGCGGAGTGCGGGCAGAGACACCGAGGGTCGCAAACCAGGGCCAGCGATCACCAGAGGTGCAGGTAACCTGCCCGCCTCTCAGAGCCTTGCGATCATCCCGGCTCCGAGGAACATTAAAGGCTACGCCAGTTCTCCTGTCTTTCTGGGTTTTTGCATGGAGTCTGTGGCGCCTGTCCGTTAAGTAGTGAATTGTTATAAGTGCATGTAAATCATAGATAATCAGCCGTATGTCTTTTTGCTCGTTTCTTGTCCTACCCCCATGGCTTCATTGACTGCTGCGTGTAAAATAAATGTCCACATTGTTTGAATATTCACCTGCTCGTTGCCGCCTTCCTCCATTGAACTGCCATAATTGCGTTCGAATAAACAGTTGGTTATTAATAGCCGATAAAATAATCGGGTCCAACGGGGCTTGGCGATAATAAACCGCTCGGCAATCGCAGACGGAAAGACTGCTTAAAGCGGCTCGTTTCGGACAGTCCCGTTGAGGTACAGCCTCTCGGTAGTCTGACCGCGCGAATAATTAGGTAAATCGACAATTCGGCGTCGACCTGTAGCCGCGGCAGAGCATTGACAAGGTTGTGGTATGGTTAAAACACACCGTAGCTGGATTTCGGCGTTGATCCGGAAGCTGCGACTGGATTGCCACGGTCGGTGGGCACCGCGCAATCGGGATACAGGCGGATGTCCGCATGCCGGAGTGGCGAAATCCACAACAATATATATATTATAGAATGTTATCAGCTCCTTCTCACACCCTTGAACTGATTCACTAAACATAAACTGAAAACTAACTGACGATACAAAATGATATTACAGAGTACGGAACTTATTAAAACTTGCCAAAAATTAAACCCTCTTGTCTGCCAATCCAGTAAAACTTGTAGCAATGTCTTGGGGTCAGTGCAGTCAGACGATCTCGTGAACATGACGATCATGAGAGGTTGAGGTTGTTGGGTCATTGTGAACGTAACCAAGTCTTCATACGTCTGAGTGCGCTGAATGACTGTTCAGCTTCGAGCATGACTTGCTGGGAAACCAATAGAGCCTAAGCAAACGTTCTACCTGTGGGAACATTCGACGGACTTCCGGCACCATGTCTACAAATATCTTACGGTAATCCTCAACGATCCACTGAACTGGTTACGAAAGAGCCATTCTTGCTCTAGGAAATCCGACAGTTCGGGTATTTGCGGACTATTTGTGTTTGAATGACCCAGACAGGAGCATTCACCAAGTCCCTTACGCCATGAGGTCAGTTGATGGAAGTACTCGTTCAAGTTCTCGGATGCGCTGTCGATCTGAAAAATTCAACTTGTATACCTCCTCTGCAGAATTGCAGTGTATCCTGCGTGCCTCCATCAAGTCTTTCGGAAGCTTGCGCTTACGAGGAGGGTCACTGGATCTAGTTGCACTGCGGAGCTTCTGTTGTGCTGCTTCGAAAACCTCCTTAACGTTGGTCGTAACGGAGAGATTGGAGATCTGTGCAGTTACTTTGCAGCAGTAAGCATACCAAGAGACGGAACTTGTGAACCAATGTCCTTATGAGGATTCAGGGATTGAGAACGGGCAATGATCAAACAGACCGAGAACACACTTTCCTGATGAAAGACAGCTCGAACCGTTGGCTCGCGATGCGTGTTCGTACAAAGTCATCACTTGCTTTTGAAGGGCATCAGTACGCTTCAATTAGTCCAATATCGATTTCAGCAGGAGAACGAGTTAACCAACGCGCGGGCAAATTGGCCTCAGCGGTGTAGGGCAAGGATGTCACATCGTCAGGGGATATTACAGTACAGATGCTTGAATTTTCAGAGTGTTGTAGATGTGCTGATACCTGGACATAATCAAGGGTGTCTATTAGAACGGTGCAGTTTGTAGCGCTTGGATGTAAGAGTTGGGTGACATGAGCTCCACATGAACATAATTGGCCAGCGTTGAGTTTTTTAGCTGTGCTTGACAGCCTTGTACTTTCCGGACATGTTGCTCCCCATCGTAGTCTGCGCTCTAAGGGTTCAATAGGAGTTGACACCGAATTAGGACATCCTGAAGCACTTACAAAGTGATACTCCTGTTGTTGACGATACTTGGTAGAGGCCGATGAGATTCTTGAACATCAAAGGAATCCATCACATAGCGCACACACACCGACTCCTGCTCATTACCCTGAAATCTTGCGTTCCATCAGTTACGAGTCCGAACTGATGGACATTTCATTCACGTTACTGCAGTATTTCTGAGGATGCATGAATCAACGTAGAATTTCGTTCTGAATTTCTCCACTTGTGAACGTAGTCTTCCTTGACAGCCACGTCTTGAGTTTACATCACCTCGGCCGCAACTGTAAGAGCATTTTGAAATCCCTTCAGAGGCATCCTTCCAGGAATTGAAAAACCTTGTCGGGCTAAATATTGCAATGAGGTGATAATCTTCAGAAGTGCTGACCGTGCAGATCTTTGCTCTTCTAGCAGTTTGCTGCTCAGCTGCACATGGACACACAGGTTGACTTCTGCGACATTTCAGATTTTCAGAGGCAAGCCTATTGTGTGTGATCGTCGTGTTGTCTGAATTTTTCTGTAGCCTTTTTCCAGTTCCGAAAGCCCTTTGAGCAAATGCTCTTCTGCACAGCGGGCAAGTTCGGTAAGTTTTTCACGAGAACGTCCGTACAGGTGTGACAGAGTACACCGCCGATGCCTGATCAAAATGAAGCCACGGAAAATCTTTGAACCACTGTTGTTGAAATTCAACTTTCGGTTTGGCAGTATTTGGACTGGGATACAACTGACATCATGAGGTTGAAAAGGCTGATCTGGGAATTAGGCCGAGTACTCGCACATGCACCCTTTCTGCTATCTCTCCTTTGAATCGTCCCACTCTTTCGGGAACTTGATGCTCCAGGAGAGTGGCGGGATGTGCTACTTGATGCTGTCGCGAAAAACTTTCTGATATCCATATCCCATGAAACGAGAAGGGAATTACATTTCAGTTGAATAAATTTGACATGTGAATATAAGGGTTATTTTTGCATAACAGGGCATTTTAAGGTCAACATACTTTTGGCTAGGTCACTATACCTCCAGGCACAATGTTGACAGTGATAAGCTTTGCGTAGCACATGTATTACTAAAAGAGCGCCGATACGAGTTCAGTTCTTCAATTTAGCATCTGAGCTCCAAATTTAGCATTCCATTACTCGCTTAGTTCCCGGCTACGCGCTTATTACTTTGTAGGTTAGAGATACCCTGGTATTTTATACCTGGGATTATTAATATTCATCATTTATTTAATCTGCATTTAATTACCCAATGAGCTAAAGTTGAGTGAGATGATTATGATATTATTGGTTCATAGTTAGCGTCGTCGTTAAAGATTGTGTCTTGATTTGCATGCCATCAAAGGTTCACAAAGGAATGAGCTAAAATCAGTTTAATGTGAACATTTATGTAATTTTACCTCTCACAAACCACGAGACCAGGAGACGAGGATTAGAATCTGTTGCCGTCCGACGTGCACTCTCTCTTTACAATTATTGTACATAGTTTTTGATTGTAAATACGTTCATCATTTCGACTATGCGTGCCCGTCGCATGCAAAAAAAAAAAAAAAACAACTTTGAAACCGTGTGCCTTTGTTTAAGTATAGTGCGTGCCCGTACGTTTTGTTTAAGTGATTAGTATAGTGCGAATAAGTTAGAAAGGTGAAATAAACCATTTTTGGTCGCTAAGGCCTAGGTCACATTTGCCACGGCAGCCGTGGGGTCCCAAAATCTACGCCACTAGCAATTATAGGCGGCCGCAGATATTTCCACGGTCACACAATGTAGCAGTCATATATGTTTTTATTTTTCGGGAGCTGCACGGCGTATTTATAAATTGTGGAGACCGAAAACGTGGGGTGCCGTACGGTCTTTGATTTGATGTCGCACGGTGACCTAGGGCGTTCCTGCGGCGGCCATAGAATTTTCAAGGCAGACGCAAGGTGCCCGCCCAGGCGACCGCAGGGGGGACGCAGGGCCGCAGGGGCCGAAGGGACCGCAGGGGACGCAGGGCGGGACCGCAGGGGACCGCAGGGGGACCGCAGGGGGCCTTAAGGCGAACCTGCGGCCAGACGGACGAAACGAATGGGTTAATTTTTTTTTTTTTTTACCAGTTTTGTTTTGGCTTGTCGAATTACTACGGCGAACGAAAATGAAAAAAGTATAACTCCGTGTTATAATTCCACGGCGACCTTACGGCCTGTAAAAGATAGCCATACGGCGTAGGCCACCCTGAGGCCCGCCGCCGCCAGTTTCTGTCATTCAGAGGCGTAACGGCCGCCGTATCCTCGCCGTAGAGCAAATGTGACTTAGGCCTAAGCCTAAGCCTTTTAAATCGGATTTTCGAGGTAATCTCATACTACCTATAGATACTGTATAATCCGAGAACAGAATCAAAAATAATTTTCCGTTCGTTTGTCCGAACGCTGGTGAATTTTGCATATTTTCAACAGCTACCTTTTAAAATCTATAATTTAATCCTCATAAGTCCGACGACCGAATGATACCTCCGTTTTGTAGGTCTATACTCCCCTAAGTCAAGTACCGATGAAAAAATTATTTACATTAACCGCCGCAAAACGAGTGAATCAGCGCATTTTATTTTATGTTCCCAAGTATTCAAAGCTAATTTAGTCGCCAAAATACCCACTTTCCTTCGATTTTCACCGGTTTTCAACGTTGGGATTTAGGCCACTGTTATCGACTGCGAAATATGAAACCAGAATCAAAATATCTTTCCGTTGGTTCGTGCGAGCCGGTAGAGTGAAACCGCGTCATCCTGCACACGCTCCACCATCACTCAGCATACCAGACCGCGAAATCTTATTGGCTTATACTCGACGGTGCAAAGTCAACAAAATTAAACACACACATCATCGTGCAGGTAATAACATCAGGCATCCGGCGATAAAGTTAAAAGGTGAATAAACATTTTGGTCGCTAAAGGGGCCCGAGCCGTTGCGGCCTAACACTATCCGAGGCGTGGCGCTCCGGGCCATGAGCCGCGATTTCTTTACACACTCATAAATGACGATACAAAGTCCGAAAACGTCCAACATACCTCAAAATGTCCAGGTCAGTCCTGTTAGTGGTGAACAATCCAACGCTTGGCGAATTCTGCTTCGCAATGATAGGAAGAGCCGACATCGAGATAAAAAACGACGTCGCTATGGACGCTTGCCGGTGGGAGACCATGGCTTGGGAAGCACGGATTCTCAATGCTGAATTGTTAACCTATCATCTTTAATAAAACATAGTAGACCATAAAACTAACGGTTCTTTTTCTTTGTTGTTTTTGGCAAAAGTAAAGATCCAGAGAGGCTCTGTATTGGGCAACCCCCCCCCTCTATTTACGAAAATGGTTTGGTCCAACTCCCAAAGCCAAAGCAGACGCGAACGGCTTGCCAGATAGGAGACCATAACTTGGGAACCACTTGTCATTAATTTCAAACTTTGAAAAGGCACATCCTCGGTCCCCAGCAATATACCTGGCAAGTTTCAAGTAGATCGGACCGGTGGTTGTCGAGAAACAGCGGTCGCAGACAACATCACAGACACAATGCCCACAACAACATGCCCACAATGCCCACAGACAAACATGCACACAGAGATTGCTGGAATTATAGAGAGTTTAAAAATCTTCTTGTATTGAGGAGCATCTCGGCCTGGTTGTACTGGAGCAGCTCGTTTTGTGTTACGTAACTTACGTTCAATGAAAAAAGTGGGGGGGGGACAATCGATATGTTGTCCCCCTTGATAAAAAGTGGGGGGGGAAATGTCCCCCCCCCGTCCCCCACCAATCGACGCCCATACTCATCTTCAGCCCATGCTTCCCAAATGTCTCCTTTCACTCCTCCAGTGCTTCTGCATTTTCTGACCACTCTCCACCACAACAGGCAGATCGTCCACATACAGCATCTTCCCCATACTGCGATTCAAGCTCACCTTTCTGCTTACCAGCTCCATAACCATGATAAACATGAGTGGGCTGAGAGTGCTTCACTGCCTCAAACTGATGCCCATGCTGAACTCCTCAGACATCCCAGGAAAAACCAAAACTCTTCCCTTTGTTCCCTTGTGCATCCCTTCCACCAACCTAACTTCTGCTTCTGGGACTCCCATACACCTCAATGTCGTCATCACCATCTCTGTTGGGACAGTGTTGTCGGACTTCTCCAGGTCCACAAATCCCAATGCCCTTTCCTAATGTCCTTCCACACAAAACTTCTGCAATTCCCCTAAATGCCTCTCCGTACTTCTTCTTCTGCTCAAAACCGTCTGGGCCTCTTCACTAAGTAAGTCATATCGAGCCCTCAACCTATCCTTGTACTCTGCGACGACATTTCCCCAACACTTCTCCAACCTCATAATCTTCCGACCCCTGCACTTAACCTCCCTCCTTTTCTTCATTCGTACCAGAAACACCACAGGTCTTGTGCTGGCTGGTAACATGCTCTCCCGCCATTGCCTTACAATCCTCAACCCTCCCCAACTGTCACTTCCTGACCACCACCAAATCCAATTCTGCGCTATGTTGTCCACTCCTCTCGGTGATCTTGTGGCTTTCTCGCTTTTGAAAGAATGAACCAGCAATGGGCATCCCATACCTCACCATTAGCTCCACCAGCTCTTGACAATCTCTATTCCTTGTTCCCCAACCACATTTACCAAAACATTCCTCTTCACTCTGCTCCGCTACTGCCACATGTGTGTTAAAGTAACCGCATTGCACAGCATCACGTCCGGCTCAACCATTTCCATCATCCTCTCCAGTGCGTCCCTGAATTCCTGCTTCTCTGTCCCAGTCTTTCCAGTTTGTGGCCCATATAATGGACATAACATTTTCCTGCTTTCTGCGTAGATGTTGGAGAGTCTACATTTGGGTGTGTGTTCATGTACCACAGCCAGGACGTGGAAGAGTTTGCAGAGCTCACGTTCGCACGCCATCTTCATTGTATGCATAGGTCAACACCAGCGCTGCACACTCAGCTCCACAGAGCCTCTCTTACTTGTGGTAATAATCGTAGTTAATGATAATGTTGAGAGTTTAAATTTTGCTTGGCTACAGTATTTGTCTTTCTGTCACCTTCTCTGAACGGCTTCACAATTTAGTCGAGTGTATATGACATGCTACTTTGTAATAGTTCAGTTTTTTTTATTCGTATGTAGCCTATGGCTGTTTGGTTGCATCCTTTTCTGAGGGCAAGACTGCACTGCTGATGCAATGTCCCTGTTACCAGCATTGCTGGTACTCATTTTGCCAACCTCGGAAGGATGACCGGCTGAGTCGACCTTACCTGGAGTGAAATCAACGGCCTGACAGGGGCTTGAACTCAAGACCCTGGGATCTTCAGCCAGTCACCTAAAACGTTAAGCCAACACCATGCCTTTTACTTCAACTAGTGCATGCCCATAGGTGTGTGGCCGTAAGTGCAAACCAAAAAAAAAAAAACTTTCAAACCACGTGCCAGAAACAACAACCAGACAGGCCGTTCCTTCACTCTCACGTGCCCGTACGTGCGTGCCCGAACGTGCGTGGCCATACGTGCAAAAAAAAAAAAAATATATATATATATACTGTATATATATACTTTAAAACCGCTTGCCAGAAACAATCACACAGGCCGTTCCTTCGTTCTCACGTGCCGGTACGTGCGTGGTCGTACGTGCGTGACCGTACATGCAAATAAATAAAAAAACTTTCAAACAACCACACAGGCCGTTCCTTCGCTCTCGCGTGCCGGTACGTGCGTGGTCGTACGTGCGTGACCGTACGTGCGTGGCCGTACATGCAAATAAATAAATAAAAACTTTCAAACAACCACACAGGCCGTTCCTTCGCTCTCGTAAATGACGACTGGATTGGGGCATTGTGTTTCTCTATAAATGCGCATAAGAAATCGAGAAATTATTTGAATACAGTAAGTCATCACTATCCGGAAGTGGTGCGTGCCCGTACGGAATGTTCACATCAATCATTCAACGAATTATCGCTTTCATTGAAGTAACAACTGCTGTGATACTTACACACACAGAGTTAATTAAAATCCAAATTAAAATCAAGTTTACCTCCCTGTCTTTGCTAGCCATGACATTCGCTGCCATTCACCATTGCCACTCAAACGCCATGGTGAGGCGACAGGGTAGGATTTGTAGGAGACTGAAAGTACAGTGTCATTAGGTATTCCATGTTCGAATTGTTTTAGTTTGAAAATAGTTAAAAAAAAATAATTTGCAAAGCATACCACAAATTGAGATGTATTTCGTTGGCAAGCATGTTGAGTAGAGCTGAATTCCTTGACACTTCCAAAGCCACACCGTTTTGACACTTGGAAACAAAAAAAAGTTGTGCACTTTTTTTGAGAAATTATTTTCGGAACAATTTTTCTTCAAATATAAATAATAATAAAAATTGTCTCCATGTGCACACCTTTATCTCGTTAGCACCTCTTCATAAACAACATTGCTGAGGAAACGGTGCTTCTTCTTTGTTTCTTTGTCCAGGGCAAGATGCGGAGGTGCTGGATCTGCCAACGTTTTGATAAACTATTAGTTTTAATGGCCAATTATTCAATTAGCGCCAACGTATTTTGCCTTTTCGCAAGGAAAAACGAGAAGAGAAGAGAAGAGAAGAGAACAGCAAAAAAACCCGTAATGGCGAACGCGGCTGAGGTTCTCTTCCCCCATCAGCCACGACTACGCAGCAACGGTGTCCTGTCATTGGTTGGTAAATAAATGGCCACAGCAACGTGTCCTGTCATTGGTTGGTAAATAAATGGCCATAACTTGGGAAGCACTTGTCCGATTAATATCAAACCTTGAAAGGACCATCCTCAGGGCCCCAGCAATATAGCTGGCAAGTTTCAACTAGATCGGACCAGTGGTTGTCGAGAAACAGCGGTCACAGACACATCTATCTATAATTCCAGCAATGTGTGTGTGTGTGTGTGTGTGTGTGTTTGTATGTATGGCCACGCACGTACGTGCACGCACGTACGGTCACGCACGTACGGCCACGTGAGAGAGAGGAACGGCCTGTGTGGTTGTTGTTTCTGACACGTGGTTTGAATTATTTTTTTTTTTTTTGGTTTGCACGTACGGCCACGCACCTACGGGCATGCACTAGTCTACTTAATTGATGCAAATTTTATTCCCATGATCAGTCAGAGCAGGTTTTGCATATTAAACTGCATTATCCAGAGTTCTTCAGATAACTCTCATCATAAGAAATAGAATTAAACAAAAAATTAATTAAAAATGAAGAGCTCAAATGTCGTGCGTCAATAAGTGTTCAACCCCGAGTCAATACTTTGTCGAAGCGCTTTTGAGCGATTACAACTTCGAGTGTTCTTGGTATGTCTGTATCAGCTTTGCACATCTGGATTTGGGGATTTTCTCCCATTCTTCCTTGCAGACTTGCTCAAGCTCTGTCAAGTTGTATGGGGAGTGTCGGTGAACATCAATCTTCAGGTCTTTCCACAGATTCTCAATGGGATTCAAGTCTGGGTTTTGGCTGGGCCACTCAAGGACTTTCACGTTTTTATTCTGAAGCCATTCCATTGTTGCTGTAGCTGTATGCTTGGAATCATAATTGTCATGTTGGAACGTAAGTCTTCGCCACAGTCGAAGATCTTTTGCACTCTGAAGCAGGTTCTCCTCAAGGATTTGCCTGTATTTGGTACCATTTATTTTTTCCGTCTCTCCTTACAAGTCTTCCAGTCCCTGCTGCTGAAAAGCATCCCCATAGCATGATGCTGCCACCACCATGCTTAACGGTAGGGATGGTGTTAGATGGGTGATGAGCTATGCTCAGTTTCTGCCAGATGTAACGCTTTGCATTCAGGCCAAAGAGTTAAATTTTTGTCTGACCAGACCACAGAATCTTTTGCCTCATGCACTTAGTCTTTCCCTTGCCTTTTTGCAAACTCCAGGTGTGCTGTCACGTGCCTTTTTCTCAGAAATAGTTTCCGTCTGGCCACTTTCCCATAAAGCCTAGATTTGTTAAGTGCTGCAGAGACTGTTGTCTTTTCAGTAGGTTCTCCTATCTCAGCCAAGGAATTCTGTAGTTCTGTGACAGTGGTCATTGGGTTCTCGGTCACCTCCCTGACCAAGGTCTTTATTGCCCCATTGCTCAGTTTGGTCGGATGGCCGGCTCTAGGAAGAGTCTGCGTCGTTCCATATTCTTTCCATCTCCTAATGATGGAACTCACTGTGTGTGCTCTTGGTAACTTTCAACACTCCAGAAATTGTTTTACACCCTTCCCCAGATCTATGCCTCCTCACAATTCTACCTCGGAGTTCTACGGACAGTTCCTTGGACTTCATGGTAGAGTTTCTGTTCTGACATGCACTGTCAATCATGAGACCTTATATAGAAAGGTGTGTTTCCTTCTAAATCATGTCCAATCAATTAAATTAGGCACAGGTAATAAAAAAATTTGTGTTGGCGTCAAGGCCAGTGACCAATTGGTGTCAAGGTGTCAAGGTGTCAAGGTGTCAAGGTGTCAAGGTGTCAAGGTGTCAAGGATCCGTTCTAAAGTTCATGGAGGAGCTGCAACACATTCAGGTAAATACATGATACAAGAATCCACTTGACTTCAAACAAGCACAAGAAGTGGCGTACCTTCCCGGGGCACTCTGGGTACCAGCAATGCCTTATTTATGACGTCACTTTCCTCTCCACACTGATCATGACAATGAAGGAGGAATTGCATCCTCCCCATGTTTTGACTAAGCCTTATCCTTTAAATGCAAAACCTCGAGTAAGGAAGCAGCAGAACACCATTTTTATACTTTGGTATGTCTCGGTATTGAACCACCGACCTACCAGACTCAGAGTAAGTACTCTAACCAATTAATGGTGTTTCATTCAAAAATATCTCTTTTTTAAAAAATTCATTCCTACCTTATTCTCTTCACTGCTAAAACAGCCCCAACCTCCCATCAAAGCATTATCGCACACCTGTACATTTCCATTGGGGAAATAATGACATTGATTTTATGAATTATTTCATTGATTTATTCAATGGTGCCAATGGAAGGCCAATCAATTG
The DNA here is from genome assembly GCA_035128595.1 of Eptatretus atami. Lineage (NCBI taxonomy): Eukaryota > Metazoa > Chordata > Myxini > Myxiniformes > Myxinidae > Eptatretus > Eptatretus atami. The sequence continues at coordinate 10,862,563 of CM068958.1, read as the reverse complement.
GCTTCCTGATTGGCATTCATTGATTTCACATATATTAGCACATGTATGTATAATTGATGGCCTGGCAGGATAGCTTACATATGTGCACACTCATCTCTGAGCTGTCGCATCTGTATTTGAATCCTGACCCAGGTATCAACTGCCATCCTTGTATTTTGCATATAAGGTGTAACATCAATGTATGCACATCCATCGGATGGACCTGTCTACCAGCATTCGTTGGTGGATGTTGAAGATCCTTTGTCTCCTTCGCCAAGATTATGTGAGCTATCATCAGCATCCTAAACAAATTCATACACTGGGAAGGCAAGGGCAAACCACCCAGTGTAATCCTCGCCGTGAGGCTACTTTGGGGGCAATGAATCTGCTTTCAGGCGGAGTACCAGAATTAGGTTAGACTTATAATTGACGATTCAATAAGGGGATGTTGCACCTTGTATTTAGAATGGTGAATAATTGTCTGGAAATTTGTTGTAGCACTCGCGCCCTCAAGTGGCTCAACTGTAGAAAACGATTTTGCGGTAAATGAAATTACTTGTTCAAACCACTCACTGTGTTTAACCGTCATCATCAATGTACCATACTCTTTGCAGAGAGAGCATCGGTGCTGCTGAAGCAGTTCCTGGGCAAGGGTTGTGCTGGATGGTTTGGTTACTCTGGGGAGTTTGGTTATGCTGGGTGGTTTAGTTACTCTGGGTTGTTGGGTTACGCTAAGTGGTTACATGACTCTTTGTGGTTTGGTTATGGTGGGTGGTTTGTATGTGCTTGGTACTTTGGTTATGCTGGGTGGTTACGTTACTCTGCGTGGTTTGGTTATGCTGAGTGGTTAAGTTACTCTGGGTGGTGACGTTATTCTGCATGTTTACGTTATTCTGGGTGGTTTGGTTATGCTTGGTGGTTTGGTTACAATTGGTAGTTTGGTTCTGCAATGTGGTCTGCAGAATTGCAAATATTCCTCCAAGCCTGTCACTCGGTGTACTGCAGTTAGAGCATAGGGTGGTGACCTCTTGACAGAGGAGTGCAAAGTGAAAACCTGCTGGGCAGATTACTTTGAGCTGCTGTACCAGGCTGAGCCATCAGCTATTGAGTTGGATGTCAGGGCTGTTACTATCCCTATTGCTGACCCTCCAATCAACTGAAAACCATCTTCATTTGTGGAAACACAGGCTGCGGTGAACCGGTTGAAATGGGGTAAAGCTCCAGGGATCTGTGACGTCCACACTGAACTTCTCAAGGTTGGTGGAAATGCTGTACTCATGTCGTTGCATGCAGTTCTGTGCTCTGCCTGGAAAACAGGCATCATCCCAACTGACTGGAAGAGGGGCCTTGTTGTCCCTCTCTGGAAAGGGAAGGGTGATCGCCAAGACTGCAACGACTACCGAGGGGTGATGCTGCTCTCAGTGCTGGGCAAGGTCTTTGCTCGGATAATTCTGGATAGGGTTTACCACCATCTGCTTCAGCACCAGCACCCAGAGCAGTCGGGCTTCACACCAAAGAGGTCAACGATTGACCGTATCCTTGCTCTTCGGGTCCTCAGCGAATGCAGATTAGAGTTTCGGCAGGGGCTGCTTGCAGCCTATATTGATCTCTGCAAAGCGTTACATTCAGTGAATGGGGATGCCCTCTGGAGGATTCTCGGTCTTTGTGGAGTACCATCAAAACTGATCAATCTAATTTCTGAACTATACTCTGGAACTTAAAGTGCTGTGAGGTGTGGTGGTTCCATCTCTGACTTATTTCCAGCAGTTACTGGAGTTTTCATCAGGGGTGTGTCCTTGCCTCCACACTTTTCAGTGCTTGTACAGACTGGATTCTGGGGAGGATGTCGGAGAGATCAAGTTGCGGTGCATTGTTGGGGAATGTCAAGATCTCTGACCGTGATTTTGCAGATGATGCAGTCATCCTTGCGGAAACCCTGGATATCCTTATGGGGGCCCTCAATGTGCTGAATAAGGAGTCAGATCCACTGGGATTACAGGTTTCCTGGGTCAAAACTAAGATCCAGGCTTTTAATGGCATTTTGGATGCTGCTGTCTTGTCTGAACCTGTTTGTGGTGAAGATGTTGAGGTCATGGCATGATTCACTTACCTTGGCAGTGATATTCCTGTCTCCGCATGTTGTGAGCCAGAGGTCGATAGACGTCTGTGTCGGCCCTGGAGAGACATGGATTCACTGGATCATGGGGTGTGGTGCTGTCAGTACCTATGCAGGGGGATGACAGTCTGAGTCTTCAGGTCCTTGGTCCTTCCAGTCTTGCTTTATGGACGTGAGACTTGGAATCTGACCAAGGATCTGACAGAGACTTCACTCTTTCGTTACCAGGTCTCTTCAAAGAATCCTTAGCTACCGCTGTTCAGTCTTTGTGTTCAACGAGCGTTTGCTGAGTGAGAAATGAGATTTGTTACCCGTATAGTCCGTGAACGTCAGCATGTGTCTCATTTTCCCGACGCTGATCCTGCTCACCAGATTCTCTCAAAGAGGGATCCTCGTTGGTGGAGGAGGCCAACGGGCCATCCACGTGCCTCGTGGTTTCAGTATTGGGATGGGCAGGGCATCTGCCTGGGTAATGGTCAGACGGAGGCCCCTGGTGACCCGGCTGAAAGTGGATGCAGCGATGCGCTGCTCCGGTGCATGCTCCCATACCTGAGCTGACCCGTTGTGCTGCATAGTTACATTACTCTTTGTGGTTTGGTTATGCTACGTGGTTTGGCTTTGCCCCACTGAGCAGTCAGTTGGGGCAGGAATTTGTCATTTGTTCATGGTTTCGCCGACAGCTCGCCTTCTATTCACGAATGACACTATGGGATCTTTAATGTCCACTAACTAATGGTTCCAGGTGGAACACCCAGCTTAACGTCAGTCCGAAGGACAGTGCACACAATGATGAATCACCACATGTGTGAAACACCAATATGAGAGTTTATAGCTGAATCCGAATTCAAACCAAGAAGAGAGAGCTCAAAGGTAAGAGTTAAGAGTACATCGTTTGGGACCTCACAACTCCAACCTCACAATGAAACCCCTTCAACTCAAAAGAATAAACCCAAACCCCCCAAACATCCCCCAACCACATTCTCTCCCCCCACCCCCATTAATTAACTTCCAATACTGTCAACCAGTTCTCCTCCAGTTTCCCTTTCATTTCAAAATACACAAACATGAGAAAATTCACCCTTATATATACAAGCTAAACAAATCAACCCTTCCTTCTCAACGATCACTTCGGACGTCTTTTAGCAATAAGCGCCATCGCGACATTATTAATAGAGGATATCAGCTGCGCATTTAAAGCAAAGAAACTTTCTCTGTCTCGCCTCCTCTCCTCCTCATCACGCCTCCTCTCTTCATCGAGTCGCCTCTCTTCGTCCTCGCGCCTCCTTTCTTCCTCTTCACGCCACCTCTTCTCTTCTCGCCTCTCCTCGTCACGCCGCCTCCTCTCCTCTCGGTCCAACTCCCTCTGATTGGAGTCCCATTCGAGCTGCTTCCTCTGCATCTCTCGCAAGGTCTTCGTAAATTCCACACAAACGCCCAATTTCCTTTTCCGATTTGCTGCACTCAGAACCAAGAGAAGTAAGAACATAGACACGGTAATGTCAGTTGGGTTATGTTTCCAACAGATGTGCTCCATTTTACATGAAAAAAAAATAAATAAAAGCCATCCACCTCTGAATCTTGTAAAATTCCGAGTAGTCATTCTGGAAGACGATGTGGACGATGGCAATTCTCGGTTTGACACAGAGTTGCTGGGACCAGCCAGCTGTGGCGCATCGATCAGACCCGAGGAAAATGTTGAACCATGAATTGTTGGTTCCTCATCTATGTGAACACATTCACACACCATGTCACATGGTTAGTTATCATACTAAAATACAAATCTGGTGTCTGTATGTCTGTCCGTCTATTTTTGACAGCGATACATTCAGGTGGTTACTTATCTAATTTCAACCAAACTTGACAGGAGGACTAAGGGATCACACGATGGAGCCCACCACCCCCTCCCAAAGGGGGTTTTCCGCCTTGGGCAAAATCCATGTTGAGGAGTATATCCATGTTAAGATAGCTAATCGTGGCGTTTTGTCAAGGCTGCTTACTAATAACAAAAGTAACGAGAACAGCACTCGGTAGAGCGCTTACCTCCTCCGCCAGGCTGAACAGTTACGCTTCGTATCCCACTGAAAGGCTGGATCTGGATACGGACCTGAACCAGAATCTAACTGGCTTGTTCTTATCACTTAACCAACTCATCCACCAAGTTTTTGTCATAACTCGTCCACAACTTTTGAAATACCGTGCTCTTGTTTTTGGCCCCATCTCTCAGTGGTGAAGATTCACTTAAAAATTTTAAAAATTCTTGTATCTGGATCCGGATCCTGATCTTCACCGAAATCGAAATAATTCTTCATTGTCACACACCCGACCTGTCCACCAAGTTTCGTCCGAATCCGTCAACAACTTTTTTGAGATATCATGCTACATAACGTTTTTGGCCTGATCTCTCAATAGCAGAGAATCACTTAAAAATTCTAGTAGCCGGATCCAGATCTTCACCAAAATCTAAAAATGTTGTCCTTGTCACACACCAAACTTGTCCACCCAAATGTTGTCTCAATCCGTCTACAACCTTTTGAGATATCCTGTTCACAAACAGACAGACAAACAGACAGGGGTGAAAACATCACCTCCATCCACATTCGGTGGTGGAGGTTATAACAACAATAATGATAAATGGCAAAATAATATTGTTACAAAGCAATATTAACACTAATAATATCCCCTCTCCCCAAGGGGATTTTCCTTCTTGGACAAACACTGTGTGAACGTGTATAAATAGCTTATCGTGTCGGTTCATGGGACACCCGGCCTATGTGTCCTGGAACGGCCTACGTGTCCAGATTATTGTATAAGAATGCTCCAGGCAGTTTAAGCAACACTTGCAGAGTTTCAAATCACTTCTTCTTTATTTAAAAAAAACACAAATGTGTCAGACGCCACCATGGGCGGAGCCATGAATATGCAATTGATGGTAAGGACAATGGGAGGCAGATAGCATGAATATGCATGACGAAAGACATGGGCGGACGCATGAATATCGCATGCAGGAAAGACATGGGCGGAGCATGAATATGCATGAGGAAGACATGGCGGAGCATGAATATGCATGAGGCAAGACATGGCGGACCATGAATATGCATGAGGCAGAGACATGGCGAGCATGAATAGCATGAGGCAAGACATGGCGGAGCATGAATATGCATGAGACAAGGGACTAGTGGGCGGAGCATGAATATGCATGAGGCAAGACATGGGCGGAGCATGAATATGCATGAAGCAAGACATGGGCGAGCATGAATATGCATGAAGCAAGAACATGGGCAGGCATGAATTATACATGAAGCAAGAACATGGCGGAGCATGAATATGCATGAGCAAGACATGGGTGGAGCATGAATATGCATGAGGCAAGACATGGCGGAGCATGAATATGCATGAAGCAAGACATTGGGCGGAGCATGAATATGCATGAAGCAAGACATGGCTGGAGCATGATATGCATGAGGCAAGACATGGGCGGAAGCATGAATATGCATGAGGCAAGACATGGGCAGAGCATGAATATGCATGAGGCAAGAACATGGGCTGGAGCATGAATATGCCATGAGGCAAGAACATGGCAGGAGCATGAATATGCATGAAGCAAAAACATGGGCGGAGCATGAATATGCATGAGGCAAGACATGGTGGAGCATGAATATGCATGAGGCAAGACATGGGCAGAGCATGATATGCATGAGGCAAGACATGGGCAGAGCATAAATATGCATGAGGACAAGACATGGGCGGAGCATGAATATGCATGAGCAAGACATGGGCAGAGCATGGAATATGCATGAGGCAGAGACATGGGCGGAGCATGAATATGCATGAGCAAGACATGGGCGGAGATCAATATGCATGAGGCAAGACATGGCAGAGCATGATATGCATGAAGCAAGACATGGGCAGAGCATGAATATACATGAAGCAAGACATGGGCGGAGCATGAATATGCATGAAGCAAGACAGATGGGCGGAGCATGAATATGCATGAAGCAAGACATGGGCGGAGCATGAATATGCCATGAGGCAAGATATGGGTGGAGCATGAATATGCATGAGGCAAGACATGTGCAGAGCATGAATATGCATGAGCAAGACATGGGCGGACCATGAATATGCATAAGCAAGACATGGGCAGAGCATGAAATGCATGACGGCAAGCATGGGCGAGCATGAATATGCATGAGCAAGACATGGTGGAGCATGAGATAGCATGAGGCAAAGACATGGGCGGAGCATGAATATGCATAGCAAGGACATGGGCGGAGCATGAATATGCATGAGGCAAGACAATGGGCGGAGCAATGAATATGCATGAGGCAAGACATGGGCCAGAGCATGAATATGCATAAGCAAGACATGGGCAGAGCGTGAATATGCATGAAGCAGACATGGGCGGAGCATGAATATCCATGAAGCAAGAACATGAGCGAGCATGAATATGCATGGAAGCAAACATGGGCGGAGCATGAATATGCATGAGGCAAGATATAGCGAGCATGAATATGCATGAGCAAGACATGGGCGGACCATGAATATGCATGAAAGCAAGACATGGGACAGAGCATGAATATGCATGAGGCAAGACATGGGTGAGACATGGAATATTGCATGAAGCAAGACATGGGCGGAGCATGAATATATAGCAAGACATGGGCGGAGCATGAATATGCATGAGGCAAGACATGGGCAGAGCATGAATATGCATGAAGCAAGACATGGGCGGAGCATGAATATGCATGAAGCAAGACATGGCGGGGCATGAATATGCATGAGCAAGACATGGGCGGAGCATGAATATGCATGAGGCAAAACATGGGCAGAGCATGAATTGCATGAGGCAAAGACATGGGCGGAGCAATGAATATGCATGAGGCAAGACATGGCAGAGCATGAATATGCATGAGGCAAGACATGGGCGGACCATGAATATGCATGAGGCAAGACATGGGCAGAGCACGAATATGATGAGGCAAGACATGGGCGACGAGCACAAATATGCATGGAGGCAAGACATGGGCGGAGCATGAAATGCATGAGGCAAGACATGGGCGGAGCATGAATATGCATGAGGCAAGACATGGGCGGACCATGAATATGCATGAGGCAAGACATGGGCAGAGCATGAATATGCATGAGCAAGAATGGGCGGAGCATGAATATGCATGAGCAAAGACATGGGCAAGCATGTATATTGCATTGAGCAAAACATGGGCAGAGCATAATATGCATGAGACAAGACATGGGCGGAGCATGAAATATGCATGAGGCAAGACTATGGGCAGAGCATGAATATGCATGAGGCAAGACATGGCGAGCATGAATATGGCATGGCGACAAGACATGGGCGGAGCATGAATATCATGAGAAAAAGCATGGACATGAGCAATGAGAAATATGCATGAGCAGACATGGTGCGGAGCAGAAATGCCATGAGGCAAGACATGGGCAGAGCATGAATATGCATGAGGCAAGACATGGGCGGAGCATGAATATGCATGAGGCAAGACATGGGCGGAGCATAAATATGCATGAGGCAAGACATGGGTGAGAATAAATATGCATGGGCAAGACATGGGCAGAGCATGAATATGCATGGAGCAAGACATGGGTGGGAGCATAAATATGCATGAGGCAAGACATGGGTGGAGCATGAATATGCATGCAGGCAAGACATGGGCGGAGCATAAATATGCATGAGGCAAAAACATGGGCAGAGCATGAATATGCATGAGGCAGACATGGGTGGAGCATAAATATGCATGAGGCAAGACATGGGGTGGAGCATGAATATGCATGAGGAAAGACATGGGCGGAGCATAAATATGCATGAGGCAAGACATGGGCAGAGCATGAATATGCATGAGGAAAGACATGGGCGTGAGCATGGAATATGCATGAGGCAAGACATTGGTGGAGGCATAAATATGCATGAGGCAAGACATGGGTGGAGAATAAATATGCATGGGCAAGACATGGCAGAGGCATGATATGCATGAGGCAACGACATGGGGGAGCATAAATATGCATGAGGCAAGAACATGGGCGGAGCATAATATGCATGAGGAAAGACATGGGTGGAGCATGAATATGCATGAGGAAAGACTGGGTGGAGCATGACATATGCGACATGAGGCAAGACATGGGTGCGAGCAGTAAATATGCATGAGGCAAGACAGATGGCAGAGCAATGAATATGCATGAGGCAAGACATGGCAGCAGCATGAATTGCATGAGGCAAGACATTGGGCAGAGCATGAATATGCATGAGGCAAAGAACATGGTGGAGCATGAATATGCATGAGCAAGACATGGGTGGAGCATGAATATGCATGAGGCAAGACATGGCGGAGCAAATATGCATGCGGCAAGACATGGCAGAGACATGAATATGCATGAGGCAAGCACTGGGAGAGCATGAATATGCATGAGGCAAAGACATGGGCAGAGCATGAATATGCATGAGGCAAGACAGATGCGAGGGAGCATGAATATGCATGAGCAAGACATGGGCGGAGCATAAATATGCATGCGGCAAGACATGGGCGAGGCATGAATATGCATGAGCAAGACATGGGCAGAGCATGAATATGCATGAGGCAAGACATGGGCGGAGCATGGAATATGCATGAAGCAAAACATGGGGGAGCATGAATATGCATGAGGCAAGACATGGGTGGAGCATGAATATGCATGAGGCAAGACATGGCAGAGCATGATATGCATGAGGCAAGACATGGCAGAGCATAAATATGCATGAAGAAGACATGGGCGGAGCATGAATATGCATGAGCAAGACATGGTAGAGCATGAATATCATGAGGGCAAGACATGGGCGGAGCATGAATATGCATGAGGCAAGACATGGGCGGAGCATCAATATGCATGAGGCAAGACATGGGCAGAGCATGAATATGCATGAAGCAAGACATGGCAGAGCATGAATATCATGAAGCAAGACATGGGCGGAGCATGAATATGCATGAAGCAAGACTGGGCGGAGCATGAATATGCATGAAGCAAGACATGGGCGGAGCATGAATATGCATGAGGCAAGAATGGGTGGAGCATGAATATGCATGAGGCAAGACATGGCAGAGCATGAATATGCATGAGGCAAGACATGGGCGGACCATGAATATGCATGAAGCAAGACATGGGCAGAGCATGAATATGCATGAGGCAAGACATGGGTGGAGCATGAATATGCATGAAGCAAGACATGGGCGGAAGCATGATATGCATGAGGCAAGACATGGGCGGAGCATGAATATGCATGAGGCAAGACATGGGCGAGCATGAATATGCATGAAAGAAGACATGGGCAGGAGCATGAATATGCATGAAGCAAGACATGGGCGGAGCATGAATATGCATGAAGCAAGACATGGGTGGAGCATGAATAATGCATGAGGCAAAGACATGGCGGAGCATGAATATGCATGAGGCAAGACATGGGCGGAGCATGAATATGCATGAGGCAGACATGGCAGAGGCATGAATATGCATGAAGCAAGACATGGGCAGAGGTGAATAGCATGAAGCAAGACATGGGCGGAGCATGAATATGCATGAAGCAAGACATGAGCGGAGCATGATTGCATGGAGCAAGACATGGGCGGAGCATGAATATGCATGAGGCAAGACATGGCGGAGCATGAATATGCATGAGGCAAGACATGGGCGGACCATGAATATGCATGAAGCAAGACATGGGAGAGCATGAATATGCATGAGGCAAGACATGGTGGAGCATGAATATGCATGAAAGCAAGACATGGGCGGAGCATGAATGTGCATGAGGCAAGAACATGGCGGAGCATCAATATGCATGAGCAAGACATGGCAGAGCATGAATATGCATGAAGCAAGACATGGGCGGAGCATGAATATGCATGAAGCAAGACATGGGCGCGGGCATGAATATGCATGAAGCAAGACATGGGCGGAGCATGAAATGCATGAGGCAAAACATGGGCAGAGCATGAATATGCATGAGCAAGACATGGGCGGAGCATGATATGCATGAGGCAAGACATGGCAGAGCATGAAATATGCATGAGGCAAGACATGGGCGGACCATGAATATGCATGAGGCAAGACATGGCAGAGCACGAATATGTATGAGGCAAGACATGGGCGGAGCACAAATATGCATGAGGGAAAGACATGGGCGAGCATGAATATGCATGAGGCAAGACATGGGCGGAGCATGAATATGCATGAGCAAACATGGGCGGACCATGAATATGCATGAGGCAAGACATGGGCAGAGCATGAATATGCATGAGGCAAGACATGGGCGGAGCATGAATATGCATGAGGCAAGACATGGGCAGAGATGAATATGCATGAGGCAAAACATGGGCAAGCATAAATATGCATGAGACAAGACATGGGCGGAGCATGATATGCATGAGGCAAGACATGGGCAGAGCATGAATATGCATGAGGCAAGACATGGGCGAGCATGAATATGCATGGGACAAGACATGGGCGGAGCATGAATATGCATGAGGAAAAACATGGGCAGAGCATGAATATGCATGAGACAAGACATGGGCGGAGCATGAATATGCATGAGGCAAGAGACATGGGCAGAGCATGAATATGCATGAGGCAAGACATGGGCGGAGCATGAATATGCATGAGGCAAGACATGGGCGGAGCATAAATATGCATGAGGCAAGACATGGGTGGAGAATAAATATGCATGCGGCAAGACATTGGCAGAGCATGAATATGCATGAGCAAGACATGGGTGGAGCATAAATATGCATGAGGCAAGACATGGGTGGAGCATGAATATGCATGAGGCAAGACATGGCGGAGCATAAATATGCATGAGGCAAAACATGGGCAGAGCATGAATATGCATGAGGCAAGACATGGGTGAGCATAAATATGCATGAGGCAAAGACATGGGTGGAGCATGAATATGCATGAGCAAGACATGGGCGGAGCATAAATATGCATGAGCAAGACATGGCAGAGCATGAATATGCATGAGGAAAGACATGGGCGGAGCATGAATATGCATGAGGCAAGACATTGGGGAGCATAATATATGCATGAGGCAAGACATGGGTGGAGAATAAATATGCATGCGCAAGACATGGGCAGAGCATGAATATGCATGAGGCAAGACATGGGATGACAAGGGTACATCCGCAGGTGGAGCATAAATATGCATTGAGGCAAGACAGGCGGAGCATAATATGCATGAGGAAGACATGGGTGGGGCATGAATATGCATGAGGCAAGACATGGTGGAGCATAAATATGCATGAGGCAAGACATGGGCAGAGCATGAATATGCATGAGGCAAGACATGGGCAAGCATGAATATGCATGAAGCAAACAGTGGGAGTAGCATGAATATGCATGAGGCAAGACATGGGCAGAGCATGAATATGCATGAGGCAAGACATGGCCAGAGCATGAATATGCATGAGGCAAGACATGGGGCTGGAGCATGAATATGCATGAGGCAAGACATGGGCGGAGCATAATATGCATGGGCAAACATGGCGAGCATGAAGATATGCATTGAGGCAAGACATGGGCAGAGCTACATGCAATATGCATAGAGCAAGACATGGGCAGAGCATGAATATGCATGAGGCAAGACATGGGTGGAGCATAAATATGCATGAGGCAAGACATGCGTGGAGCATGATATGCATGAAGGGCAAAGACAATGGGCGGAGCATAAATATGCATGAGGCAAAACATGAATATACATTTTCAATCAAACTTGGTGACATCACAACCCCTACCAGAAGTAAACAATATCGTAAACCACAAACACGTATGATTACCTTTTCAAACAGTTGCTCCTGCTGTTTAACACAAAACTGAAAGGGAGGAAACCTGACGTTCTTGAGGCATTATATGCTTATCGCGTAACTAACAGACTAACGGACCCGAACCTAGATCTACTGTAATCTCTATAGCGCATCAAGGATAACAACATGACCCTTCTTGCCGCTCCACTATGGAGTAGGTGTGCTAGTACTTATAAATGGGCTATGACAGCTTGTCAACTTGAAATTTTTCAATTCCCCCCAGTGACAAAACTGGCCAATGTTGCGCAGTTAAAGAAAAAGTTGCACCTTATTCTAATTCATTCAGAAGGTGGTTCAATCACACTTTTGCCTCCAGGGATTCAAGCAGGCCATGCATCACCTTCTCCTAACCCTGGTGTTGGCTTAACGGTTAAGGTAGCTATCTGAAGATCTTCGGGTCCAATAACCCAGGAGGTGGTTCAATCACACTCTTCCCTCCAGGAACTATTGCATGCAGAGACACAAGACGACAATGGATTTGACCTCCTCTCGGAAAACAGAGCCAGTGACTTTGGGGGAAGTGATGTAACATTCTGGTACACTCCATCTAGTGATGGCGCCTAACTCTGCACAGTCAATGTCGCCCCCTTCCAGTTCTTTAAATGCTGAATATCAAGCAAGGAAGCAGCACGTACCATTTTTTAAAGTCATTGGATTGGTATGACTCAGCCAGGGTTGGAATCGAACTGCTGGTCTTCCAGAATCAGAGGGCACGCGCTATCCATTATGCCACCAATCTGATCAAAGGAATTTCATGAAAAACTAGAATGACACTTGGTAGAGCCGAGAGCGTATACCTCCACCAGGATGACCAGTTTATGTTGAGTATCCAACGTATAGGCTGGATCTGCATCTGTACCTTAAAGGGGAACCCAAATGCAATTTTTTTTCTTCTTCTGAAAACCATTGAAAATCATTAATCACGGTCTAATTTGAAGGGGAAACATTTTTTTAGATTTTTTGGGGGGTTTTTTTGGCCAATTACCAAGTGCCAAAAAAAGCCCGAGAGTGTCTATTTTCGATTTCACCAGTGACGTCACAATATGAACCTACCTCGATCCAAATGGTGGATTTACGTCGAGAAAGTGCATTTCGAGCTTGTATTCCGATACTGATTCCACCGTCATTAGCAACTCTGAAGGTTCTCAGGATGTTGAAGCTGAACAGTTGGATTTTGAAGAAACCATTGGAGACAAAATTAGTGATGAAAACACTTCTGGGGGAATTGTGGAGCTGCATCATTTTGAGCCTTACGCGAGTGATTCAGACGAAGATTTTTTTTTCTGTTCAATTGCTGGTCTATAAGGGATTAATTGATAAATCAGTTATACTACTCCAGCAGAAACACAGCACGGACATGGCACGACACTGTACGGAGCACGGACACCACCCAGGCACATTCAGAGAACCGTGGACAAGATGGGCGACGAATGCCCTGTCCCACCATCGCAGGCTGACCAGTGACCAGGTGTCTTGTATGTTATGGATCGTCCTGTTTCATACTTCCCCCAGACACCATTTGTGTCTGTGGTCGTGACGTGTACGAGTCGTGTCCGTGCTGTGCCAATGTCCTGCCCCGGTAGAGGGGGGAGGAGGTGGGGGTGGTTGTGGATATTTTGGGGGTGATGGTTGATGGGGGATTGTGGGGAGGGGAGGGGGGGACCCTGAAAGTTTTATCATACTTGGTGCAATTCTCTCAGAGGAGTACATACGAACATACTTTCTCTCCACTATAAGTAGACGGTGGTTCATTTGACTTGGAGAAATTTGTGTTGATCATAGATAATTATTTTCAGTTGTTCTTGCAGTAACTGCCAGGCAATGGCAACAGGCCTTTCATTCACCACTCAAATCGCCCATGTACCTATGCTGGTAGCGCGGTAGAGATGGTGTTACAGTTTTGAGCGACAGCTGTTTCTTCCGCTTAATCGTGGGGATGGCATCCTCTCTCAATCGTGGCTGACAACCACAGGATCTAGCCACATATGTTGTTTCACAACCACGCTCTGTAAAGTGTTCCAAAAATTCTGTAGGCCCGATCCACACTCAGGTATTTCAAGCAAATTTCATCCAATTTCTGGCAAACTTAGGGCATTTCGGTTTGTATTACTGTCCAAGCTCCAAGGACGTATCGACTCGGCATATTTGTGGAACATGGAAAATGATTCATCATTTGAGTTAAATCGTACCGCGATGTAACCCTGGAGACAGTACGGATATGGCAATCGACTTCCTGGTGCGACGTCATGGCTAAGCAGAAAGAAAAAGATGATTTCGACTTTTAATCGCAAAATTACTGACTTTATAGATCGGAAAGAGACATCATATCTAATTTGTACAGTATCAAGGGATAGATTCACGTCAAGGTGGTCTGAGCATTTGGGTTCCCCTTTAACCAAAATCGAATCAGCTTGTTCTTGTCACCTACCCAACTCATCCACCAAGTTTTGTCTGAACCCGTCCGTAGCCTTTTGAGATATCCTGTTCAAAGTCGGACAGACAAACAGAGGTGAAAACAAGACCACTATCCACATTCGGTGGCGGTGGTAAATGATACGTGTAAAACCGGTGCTCTTACTCACCACTTTCTTCCAAGACCTCCCCATTTTCTGGTTCAATCTTCACGATGTTGAAAAGTTCTGCAAAACAGGTATGTGATAGTGGTTTGCTTGAAGACAAATGACAAAATTATCTAAAAAATATTTGAGGACAAATGACAAATGACAACTGATAATACCATCAGGAAGACACAGCAACAGTTGATAGCCAAAGGAATATTTTCTTGGTTTCCAGAGGTGCAAAAGGGGTTGGTGGGAAGGCTATTTTGTGGGTGGAAAGGAGAAGGGGGGCAGTCGTACCCTCCCCAAGAACAATTTGTACATATTCATTGTATTTTCTGCATTGTGAGGTTGATTTCACCAACAAGTTGTTTCTTTCTCATGCAGGTTTATTCATCGCTACCTATTTGGCATGTGTTCATTAAATCTTGTTTTTTTGTTTTAACACAACTCTTTGAATGATTGTCCAGCATTTCATCCTCCTTTGTCAAACATCACCTGTTAAACTTGAACTTGAAGTCTGTCTGGGCCTAACTTTTTCACTTGTTTGTCAGCAAAAGTCAACTTTGAAAAAGGCCGAGCAATCAACTAATTTCCCACGTCGCTCCATTCTGACTTCGGCAGAGTTATACCATCGACTTCAAAAATGGTATGTGCTGCTTCCTCTCTCGACGCGCAACATTTCAAGGATATAACACAGACAAGCCCCATCAGATGGCTTGCATGGGGAGGAGGAGATTTCTCCTTAATGGTTCCACTGAATGCAAGAGAAAAGGGAGGCATCGGCCTGGCGACTCCGTCAAACAGACAAAGATTACATGGATAAGCCCGAAATTGGATCGGATATTGGGAGAAGGATGGATAGTTTTGCTATCATGCTTGAATGTGCTGTTGTAACATACCCCATTCCGTTCAATCCTGTACTGATGCCAGAAGATGGGAGCATCCCCCCCACTTCCCCTCAAGGTCCTTCTCCCAAACACAAGCTCATTGCAAATGTTGCAGGGAATGCAATGACAGATGATAGCACAGCAGGTACTCATTCATTCATCATTCATTCCCTACACCTCATGTTCACTCTGTGAGAATAGACTACAATGTGTTCATGATCAACTGTGGAACTTACTGTGAATCCACTTTCCATCTATCTTTCCATCTACCCTTCCATCCATTCCTTCCCTCCATCCGTTCCTCCCTTCCCTCCATCCGTTCCTCCCTTCCCTCCATCCATCCTTCCATCCATCTCTTCATTTGTCCTCGCTCCCCCACCCCTCTTTCCTCTCTCTCCTCCCTCTCTGTCCTCCCTCTCTCTCACCCCTCTTCCAACTTTCATGAAGTGATAAACAATGAATGGTTGTGATAAGGTCCCACAGGTGGTTATGTTGTGCTGTGGCGTTTGTGTTGTTTTGGGCCCCGAGTGTGGGGGAATGTGCGGGTTTGGCAGATGAGCACTTTTTTGGCGGACGGGGCTGCTGCTGGGTTCGATTCCGCAGTTTGAATTTTGTGATTCGGCTCGGGTTGAGACATTCTGGGGATTAACACATTTTGGTTGTAAAACTTGTGCTGAAATTAAATAAAGACACAAACATTGGTATCTCTGGGTGTTTATAAGCATTGCAGCGAGGGTTTGATGGGCTCTAGGGCCTCTTGGCCTGAGCCGGGTTTCGGGGTAGACACAGGTGGCGCGGGTCGGCTGCTGAGGGGGCCATTGACTGGTCCATGTTCTTTGGCACTCCGGCATCTCCGAGTTGTGTGACCCCCTCAGATAGTTCCAGTTCCAGAAAGGGTAAAAAGGGTGCAGCCGCAGTTCGAGTTGCATACCTCAAAGGAACCCATGTATACTCTCAAAAATGGTACGTGCGTTTGAAAGTGATGATATTTTGCTACCATGCTTGAACATGCTGTTGAGTACAACCATTTCGTTCAATACTGCACTAATACCAGCAGATGAGTCCAATCCACCCCCCCCCACTCCCTCAATACAAGTCAAACTCCTCCCTCCTTCCCTCAAGTCCACTACCAAAACAGCCAGAACACCCACCCCCTGCCCACGTCCCCCTCTCCCACCCATACATCCGGAGTGTATAGTGAGTGCAGGTGAAGTGTCACTCTCACCCCCCCCCCCCTTCATCGCTTCCCCTCCATCGCTCCCTCCCCTCCCCTCCTCCTCCTCTCCTCTCCTCTCCCTCCTCTCCTCTCTCCTCCTCTCCCCCTCCTCTTCTTCACCCCCCCCACCCCCACTAACCCCCCTTCCTCTCACTCCCACCCTCTCTTTTTCTCCCCGATCCCCCCTCCCCTCGCCACCTCTCCTCTCTCCAAAATTTTCTCTCCCCCGCCTCCACCCTCTCAGTATCCCGTCAGAGAAGTGGCAGATGGTATTTGCTCGAATGTGTGTAAAATATAACTATATATATATATATATATACTAGTATATAACATATAATATACATATAGCATAAAAAATAATATAAATATATTTGTTGCGGCCGGAGCCGGTGCGAGAATAACCACTAGGTGGGAAGTTACGTCTCTCCCACCAGACTCCCGAATTGAGGCGTCGCTCACAGACAATTCCGTATCGGCGGTCGCTGGAACCGGACCGTGGACGCCAAACTTCAACCGTGGCTAGGTCTTTGTGTCTAGAATCAATTACCTAATTAACCACGCGGTTTCGACTACCGGGGAACCACGCCCGTACGCCTTGCCGAACCGGTTACGCTACCAACTACGGTAGAGTACCAACTACCACTACCAACTCCGGATCGGATGCAGCAGACAATGAACAGATACGGGAGGAAAAACGCCGCTAAACTCAGAATGAACAGGCGGACCCATGAAGAAAAACAAAGCGAACTGGGAACATTTCTACAATCATTTATTAACAATCAACTTACGAAATAACTCAGAGCAGACTTATCGTGGGATATACAGGCAAGATTTACAATGATCAAACACTTAAACAGTTCTACTTAAAGACGGCGTAAAGGACCCCCACAGCCAGAGAGGGAGGTGAGCTGAGGTCGCAGTTCTTTTGGGTTACCTGCACGTTGGAGGGAAGGGATGCTCCATGGTGCGGCACCAGTCAGTGGTCGTGCAGCTCGGCCCACAGCCACACGCGCAGAGACCGTGTCCGCGAAGGAGCATGGGTGGAGCAGAGCGGAGTCCGAGACAGGGATCAGGGCCGCCGACAGGACCCACGAGAGACCCGGTCAAGATCGGGCGCCCTCGAACCAGCGCAACAGACGGGCCGCCGAGGCGAGACATGGGCAGTCCCTCTGCGTCACGATCCTCCTTCTTTCTTTGGCAACTCGCGACTCCAACCACTGTCTTGCTCCAACGCTGTTCCTCTCCAACCTCAGACTCCAGCTAACACGGCCGACCCACACCGAATCCTCTCTCTACCCTCTCAGGATGGTGCCGTAATTTATAGATCCCCAAGGTCGGGGAGGGGCCTTGGTGAAGCTGACGTCACGGTCTGCCCTGATTGGACGGGGTTTCCATGGGTCTGCCCTTTCTGTGCGAGGTTTCGGCCATGCCGGGAGCCCGCCCCCTCCACTCGTGTCTGGACTCGTCAAGAAAAAGTTGCAAAGTTGAATTGGAACGTTGGGGAAGCGAAAAGGAACTGCAGACTGGAAGATTCTGCCTCGAAAAGCGAGGGTCCGAGCCGGCAGCGGGTGGACAGTGGTTCGTTGTTGGATGGGATATAAAGATTTATTACCCTCACTAAAAACCATCGCAACGCACCCCTTTTGCTTTCCCTCTAACACAAGGACAGGGATCTGTCTACATGTTGCTTAACGGCATAACTAACGTTGGGTCAGCTGTATGTTTGAATGCATATGTTCCTTATAACCGTAACATATTTATGTATATCAGTATACATAAATATATATTATATACATATTTATATACTAGTATATATATATATAGGTTTCTTTCTTCTTCTTTCGGCTTTGCTCCCGTGTAGGGTCGCCACAGCGATCATCCTTATTGATCCGCATATGATTTGGCATAGGTTTTCACACGGATGCCCTTCCTGACGCAACCCTGGTCGCCTCTTACGACACAGGGATATGGCTACCCTATTCTACCGGGGCATCACTGGGCCCAGTACTCTGGTACTCCCTTCGCCGACTCGGACGGTACAGGCTGATGTCACCTCCTGGTGTGTATTAATTCAGCGGCTACGGGGGCTTGGAACTTCATTGACCTTTGGATCAAGCGTACCCTAACCCTACCGCCCAACCTGGGCTTGTTACACACATTATAATATTATATATATATTATGTATACATACACACTTATATTATAATATATGATACACACACACACACTTATATATATATATATATATATATATATATATATATATAATATAATCTTGCTCCATTGAAGTCCTTTTCTCATTATCACTTTCAGAAAGTTTGTCTGTTTGGTTTGTAGTGGGGTGTAGCTTAGTAATTAGAGTTAATGGAACGTGCACTAGTTAAGGGATGACTGTGATTCACCATCCATCCATGTGCGCCAGGACCATCGCCAGTGTTTTGCAAAGACTGCCCTGCAGGCAGCCGTACACGGGGACTGCATTTGAGCAGCCCGTGCGTTCATGTCCTTGCATCCGTTCCATTTCTATGAACCAGAGACTGCATTGAGCAGCCTGGCCACCTCTTCTGCATAAAGGCCTCTTCAAATGGCCTGTGGGACTGCGCATGGCCTGCCGTGTTAGGGTGAGTTGCC
>CM068958.1:10809796-10842456 GCA_035128595.1 Eptatretus atami | reverse complement strand
TCTCATCTTCATTCCCTACACCTCATGTTCACTCTGTGAGAATAGACTACAATGTTTCATGATCAACTGTGGAACTTACTGTGAATCCACTTCCATCTATCTTTCCATCTACCCTTCCATCCATTCCTTCCTCCTCCGTTCCTCCCTTCCCTCCATCCGTTCCTCCCTTCCCTCCATCCATCCTTCATCCATCTCTTCATTTGTCCTCGCTCCCCCACCCCTCTTTCCTCTCTCTCCTCCCTCTCTGTCCTCCTCTCTCTCACCCCTTTCCAACTTCATGAAGTTGATAAACAATGAATGGTTGTGATAAGGTCCCACAGGTGTTATGTTGTGCTGTGGCGTTTGTTTGTTTTGGGCCCCGAGTGTGGGAATGTGCGGTTTGGCAGATGAGCACTTTTTTGGCGGACGGGGCTGCTGCTGGTTCGATTCCGCAGTTTGAATTTGTGATTCGGCTCGGGTTGAGACATTCTGGGGATTAACACATTTTGGTTGTAAAACTTGTGCTGAAATTAAATAAAGACACAAACATTGGTATCTCTGGGTGTTTATAAGCATTGCAGCGAGGGTTTGATGGGCTCTAGGGCCTCTTGGCCTGAGCCGGTTTCGGGGTTAGACTACAGGGTTGGGCTTGGCGGCGGGTCCGGCTGCTGGAGGGGTGCTCATTTGACTGGTCCATGTGTCTTTGGCACTCCGGGCATCTCCGGAGTGGTGTGTGACCCCCTCAGATAGTTCCAGTTCCAGAAAGGGTAAAAAGGGTGGCAGCCGCAGTTCGAGTTTGCATACCTCAAAGGAAGCCCATGTTATGATCTCTTCAAAAATGGTACGTTGCTGTTTGAAAGTGATGGATGATTTTGCTACCATGCTTGAACATGCTGTTGTAATGTACACCATTTCGTTCAATACTGCACTAATACCAGCAGATGAGTCCAATCCACCCCCCCCACTTCCCCTCAATACAAGTCAAAACTCCTCCCCTCCTTCCCTTCAAGTCCCACTACCAAACACAAGTCCAGAACACCCACTTCCCTCCACGTCCCCCCTCTCCCCACCCCATACATCCCGGAGTTATAGTGATGCATGGTTGAAGTGTCACTCTCCCCCCCCCCCCCCTTTCATCGCTTTCCCCTCCAGCTCTCCTCTCCTCGTCCCCCTTCCTCTCTCTCCCTTCTCTCTCTCTCTCTCCTCTCCTCCCCTCTCTCCTCCTCTCTCCCTCATCTTCCCTCCTCACTCTCCCCTCCACCTCCTCACTAACCCACCCCTCCTCCTCATCCCCCACCCCTCTCTTTTTTTTCCCGATCCCTCCCTCCTCCCTCTGCCCACCTCTCTCTCTCTCCAAATTTTCTCTCCTCCGCCTCCACCTCTCAGTATCCCGTCAGAGAATGGCAGATGGTATTGCTCGAATGTGTGTTAACATATATAAATATATATATATTATATATATACAGTATATACATATACATATACATATATGCATAAAATATATATATAATATATATTGTTGCGGGCCGGAGGTCCGGTGGCGAGAATAACCACTAGGTGGGGAAGTTACGTCTCTCCCACCAGACTCCCGGAATTGTAGGCGGTCGCTCACAGACAATTCCGTGATGCGGCGGGTCGCTGAACCGACCGTGGACGCCATACTTCAAACGCTGTGCTAGGGTCTTTGTGTCTAGAATCAATTTACCTAATTAACCACGCGGTTTTGACTACCGGGGAACCACGCCCTCGGTACGCCTTGCCCGAACCGGGTACGCTACCAACTACGGTAGAGTACCAACTACCAACTACCAACTCCGGATCGGATGCAGCGAGCAATGAACAGATTATCGGGGATAAAAACCCGGTAAACTCAGAACTGAACCATGCTGGACCAATGAAGGAAAAGACAAGAACGAACTGGAACATTTCTACAATCATTTATTAACAATCAACTTACGAAATAACTCAGAGCAGACTTATCGTGGGATATACAGGCAGATTTACAATGATCAAACACTTAAACAGTTCTACTTAAAGACGGCGTAAAGGACCCCACAAGCCAGAGAGGGAGGTGAGCTGAGGTCGCAGTTCTTTTGGGTTACCTGCACGTTGGAGGGAAGGGATGCTCCATGGTGCGGCACCAGTCAGTGTCGTGCAGCTCGGCCCACAGCCACACGCGCAGAGACCGTGTCCGCGAAGGAGCATGGGTGGAGCAGAGCGGAGTCCGAGACAGGGATCAGGGCCGCCGACAGGACCACCGAGAGACCCGGTCAAGATCGGGCGCCCTCGAACCAGCGCAACAGACGGGCCGCGAGGCGAGACGTGGGCAGTCCCTCTGCGTCACGATCCTCCTCTTTCTTTGGCAACTCGCGACTCCAACACTGTCTTGCTCCAACGCTGTTCCTCTCCAACCTCAGACTCCAGCTAACACGGCCGACCCACACCGAATCCTCTCTCTACCCTCTCAGGATGTGCCGTAATTTATAGATCCCAAGGTCGGGAGGGGCCTTGGTGAAGCTGACGTCACGTCTGCCCTGATTGGAACGGGGTTTCCATGGGTCTGCCCTTCTTGTGCGAGGTTTCGCCATGCCGGGAGCCCGCCCCCTCCACTCGTGTCTGGACTCGTCAAAAAAAGTTGCAAAGTTGAATTGGAACGTTGGGAAGCGAAAAGGAACTGCAGACTGGAAGATTCTGCCTCGAAAAGCGAGGGTCCGAGCGGCAGCGCGGTGGGACAGTGGTTCGTTGTTGGATGGGATATAAAGATTTATTACCCTCACTAAAAACCATCGCAACGCACCCTTTTGCTTCCCCACTACACACAAGGAAGGGATCTGTCTACAATGTGCTTAACGGCATAAACTAACTTTGGGTCAGCTGTATGTTTGAATGCATAGGTTCCTAAACCGTAACAATATATATGTATATAATATAATACATACATATATATACACATATATATATATATATATTTTCTTCTTCTTCTTCTTCTTTCGGCTGCTCCCGTTAGGGTCGCCCCAGCGGATCATCCGTTATGATCCGCATAATGATTTGGCATAGGTTTTACACCGGATGCCCTTCCTGACGCAACCCTGGTCGCCTCTTACGACACAGGGATATGGTACACCTATTCTAACCGGGGCATACACCGGGCCCAGTACTCTGGTACTCACTTCGCCGACCTGGAAGGATGACAGGCTGAGTCAACCTCCTGGTGTGTATTAATTCAGGGCCCAACGGGGCTTGAACTCAGGACCTTTTGGATCCCAAGCCGCTACCCTAACCACTACGCCAACACCAGGCTTTAACACACATATTAATATATATATATATATTTATGTATACATACACACTTATATATATATATATACATACACACACACACATATATATATATATATATATATATATTATTAACTTGCTCCATTGAAAGTCCTTTTCATTAATCACCTTCAGAAAGTTTGTCGTTTGGATTTGTGTGGGGATGTAGCTTAGTAAATAGAGTTAAATGGAACGTGCACTAGTTTAAGGATGACTGTGTTCACCATCCATCCATGTGCGCCAGGACCATCGCCAGTGTTTTGCAAAGACTGCCCTGCAGGCAGCCGTACACGGGGACTGCATTTGAGCAGCCCGTGCGTTCATGTCTTGCATCCGTTCCATTTCTATGAACCAGAGACTGCATGAGCAGCCTGGCCACCTCTTCTGCATAAAGGCCTCTTCAAATGGCCTGTGGACTGCGCATGGCCTGCCGTGTTAGGGTGAGTTGCCTCCAGCAGCTGGGGTATGAAAGGAACGAAGAAGAAGGTTCACAGAAAGAGACACCCAAGGGGACCTTTGAGCAGGCCCTGAGGACAACTGACCTTCAGCTGCTGTGCACTCACCCACACAAACTGGTAACATTGCTGTGCCTTTATCCCACAGATGACAGGTCCCGGCCATGGTTAGTGTAAATATTAGTTAAGATTGTAAATATGTTTAACCCACCTGTGTGTCTGTCTTAGCGCCGGCAATTTTAGTTAAGTGTCTGTATGAGTCTGATAGTTAGCTACGCAGCGCACTAGGTATTTATTTTTGGGACACGTATAAAAAATGTCGCACTCAGGGATCCGCAGGTAAATCGTACTAGGGAAAACTTACACATGCTGGTCACACGCAAATTTGACGACTTGGGACGAGTCTGTAAAAAGGGGAGGGGGTAGTGTTACGAATTTGGAAGCTTACTGCACACAACAGCCTGGTCCTATAGATCAGTTATATCGTAAGCACGTGTTTCTAGGTAAGGTCCCGTTCTATGTTTAATGGGTGATTAAGTGTCGTGCGCTGCGCAGTTATTTTATAGAGTAGGTTTTTACCACAACAACAACACTCTGCTCACGGCATTCTTCGCGCGCTCGCCGCATGCGGCGTGTGGCGTGGGCGGAATTCCATATCCCAGGCGGTGTGGATTTCGCACCAAATAAGGTCACGAAGTGTTTCATTCTGGCTTGGGGCCAAATAAGGGTATGCGTCATTTTCCGCCCAATGGGCGACGCGCGGACCAAAGCTGGGCAGTCCTTCTCAAGAAGGCGGAGCCGCGACACGCCGTCCACCCAATGGGAGCAGGCGATGGGGGAGCGGACCGTGCCCCAAAAAGGACGACGAAAGAGAATTGAGAATTGCGCCCCATCTGCTTGAGCGCTTTTCTGTCTGGGTCTGCGGCTGACTGCATCGCGCGCATCCGAGGCGTCTCGTCTGGTGCATTACGACAAGCGGTCGACCATCTCATCACGGGAGATCACCTCGTCTCGCCTCCTCTGGGTTCAGCTGCCCTGGTCCATTCTTTGGCGACTGGTGCTCCGGGAAGGTGCGGACGTCGAGCCGTGCACCGCGGCCAGGTAGCCAGCACGTTCTCTTCCCTCAGCTCGTCTTCCCTCCGAGCTGAAGGGGCAATAAAGACCTCGAGGTCCATCTCTTTCTGGGTATTTGTGTGTGCATGTGTGTGTCCGTGGGCCCTGTCTCTAAGTAGAATTGTTTAAGGAATTGCTTGTATATTTGATACCTCTCTTATTCGTGATAACTCTGCTCCGTGTTCCCTCCCGATTATTGTTAATAAATATCCCTTTGTTGAATGTACCAGCTCGTTCTTTCTCATTCTGCCATTGGTTTGCCACGGTGCGTATTGGGGATTAGGAAGGCCGTTGTTGCCGTAATTGTTCATTTGGACCGACAGGCCTCGGTAACCATCCGCTCAGGTTACACACGGTTCGAGCACGGTAACGGCTCGTTCCGCTCGAGGCCTGCCGAGGGTGTGGTTCCCGGTAGTTCGACTGCGTGGGGTATTTAGGTATATTGAAATTAGCAATTAACCCTACCCCACGCGGTCGAATTATTGGCGATTCATGGTCCTGTAAGGGACTTGTACCTTCGGACTTATCCGAGGGTCACGACTTAAATTCCGGTGTGTTCGGTGGAGCCGACTCTACTGCTCCCCCTAGCGGTGTGCTCGCCACCGAAACCCGGCCCACAACACAACTCCCTTCCCCTCCCCTCTCCTCTCACTCACCATTGACCCGATGGCCATATGGGGGGAGGACACTCATCTCCCACTTGCCTCCCGGATAGTCTCCCCCTCCCTCTGAGACGAGAGTGAAGCTGCTTTCGCGCCTAAACTTCAGGCTGATGGCCTACCTAAACACTAAAAAGAACACTTAAGATGGATTACACAGGGAAGAACACGAAATCAAAGGTTCAAAGGAATGGTGGTTTTTCGACACAGACATTAGGATAGGTGGACGTCATCTGTCTGGACATAATAGCAACGCATATCTAATATCACAATTAATTTACCACATGCTTACTCTAGGCATTCATTAAAGAAATAACTGCTCTATACTAAGCATTGTTAACCATCTAGGAGCCATTTCCACAATAATATCACATTGTAATTTGCCGGTGAATAATTTCAAATTGCTCAAATATCACCACAGAATCCAGAATGAGTAAGTGTTCCATCCACTCCTTACCCTCCCCCACCCAGACAATGGTTTTTCACGTTATAAGACTTGTGGAGAAGCTGCAACGCAATACATGGACACACGTACAGATAACTACATGAGACAACACCAGACTTGACTTCATGCAAACATGACCTGGGGGGAAGTGACATCACTCCCTGGGCGCTCTGGGTACCAGCAACACCATCTTTATGACGTCGCTTTTCTCTCTGCAATCAGCAGAGCAATTAAGGACACCCTTCTCCCACCCCATCCCCTACTCCCTGACTACATGGGATGTCAACCCAGAGGGTGTATCCATGGTCTATCTTCCAAATGCTGATCATTTACCAGAAGCCACGCATATCACATCCTTGTTTCTCATGGTACCCAAAGGTATTTCTGCACACCTGACGTCCCATCGAGTCAGAGTGACACAGACATTTCATAGATCTATTTACTTCTCAACAATCAAATAGAAAGATCAAACCAGGTTTTGTGGATTTTTTTAATCTATTTGAAACACTGGGATTTAAAATGCGGGGGATCGTGTCAGTTGGCATGAAATCCACCTGAAAACACCTGGAATTTCAATCCATTCAAGTTTAAACAGAACTTCAAGAAAGCATGAAATGCTATCAAAGTGAAAACGACAGGACATTCTTTTCTCGAGTGAGCATCACACTAAAATGTCAATCACCTGGGATTCTCACGTCGGAATCACAACAGCTTTTGGGTGTTAAATATTTTGTCATGAGCTTTAAATACAATGATGATAAAGATTTAAGGTGTTTCAGGAAAAAAAGGTTTTATTGATAGGCTGTATGGAAGAACACTAAACGAATGAAGAGTATGCGCCCATTGAGATTTCATTACCTCTCGTATCTCCACCATCTGCGTCATCAACTTCCACCTTCATTTTCGTCAGTACGTCTGCAATATACAAATGTGCAGAAAAAAGAACAGACTTTAGATGCAGTCTGAAGGACATTGTGCTCCACATTCCTGTTGGTTACGGCACGCAATTGCGCGTTCCATGGGTTATTGGTGGAAATGTCCTCTCTCGGTTGAGCTTTTGCCCAGATCTTGCCCCAGCGCCACGAGCTTCTGCCCATGACTTTAGGCAACCGCAGGGATTCTCCTCCTCTCAATCCGGTCTCTCTCTGCTATGTCTTGTCCACGCTTCTACCTGGTTTTTGATGACATGTTCACTCTTGCATTAGTCGCAGGACAAGTTAACTTCACCAGTGCTAGCCAATGCTGGTTGAACTTCCAAACCCACTCTTTTCTGCTGCTTGTGGAACTGCCTTCAGGAAGCCGTTCAGTTCCACTCTTTCCACCGAGGCTTTGAGCACACTGCCATCTCGTGGCGTCCCTCTTTAAGCCGCTGTCACACCTTGACGTTTTAGCCAGCGTATGGCAACGTATCAAAATGTATGTAAACGCTGGCGTACGCTAACTATTGATGGTTTTTTTTTTTTTTTTGGCGGATTCATAACGAGTTGGACGTACGCATAACGTATTAGTAACGTAGACAGAACGTTTCGATAACATATAGATAACTTATACCAATGAATGCTTAGCGTGTTGTCGGCGTTCACAACCTATGCCCAAGGATAGTCTAACGTATGCATAGGCGCGGCAGCGTATCACCGACGTTCACGTGGCGTAGCCTATTAAAAGGCTGCCGCTCGGACGATTCAAATCATAACCGCACTAGACATCGAAGTGTCAAGCCGTGTCACACCTTGACGTTTTAGCCAGCGTATGCTGACGTATGAAAAATTTGCCGAATACGCTGGCACACGTCGAATACGTTATGGTAAGTTTTGTATACGTTAAGAGCACGCTGAAGCACGCTGAAGCACGCTGGCATACGTCGTAGTACGCCGAGCCGTCGACAAATTTTAAGCATGCTCAAAATTTTTAGACGTATGCCATCGTATGACTCACACGTTCCGCATACGCTAGCCATAAGTTGTAGGCACGTTATGCGATCGTTGACACACGTCAACACACGTTACTTGCAAGTTACTCATAGTCGAAACACGTCGAGGTAATGTTTAGCGTACCCGAAACTTATTTCTAACCTATGAGTAACGTGCTTTGAACCTATGAGTAACGTATCTCCAACGCATATTGACGTATGTAGATGTATTTGACGTCTTCCGGACGACCACAGAACTTACTGAACATGTTACTAACTTACAGCTACCGTATAATGGCGTATTGCAGCGTTTAGGGGAATTGGTATATAAAAATGCGCTCTACAGGAGGAACCCGTCAGTGTTCCAGACTCCATGTTTTTTTTGGGGGGGGGGGTTTTCTTCGGCATGACGGTGATGTTGACACTTCGATTCTAGTGCGGTTATGATTTAAATCGTTGAGCGGCAGCCTATGAATTATATTATATTATAACTGCACTAGAAATCGAAGTGTCAACATCACCGTCATGCCGAAGAAAGAGAGAAAAAAAAAAAAAAACCATGGAGTCTGGAACACTGACGCTAAACATTACCTCGACGTGTTTCGACTTATGATAACTACAAGTAACGTGTGTCGACGTGTGTCAACGATCGCGTAACGTGCCTACAAACTATGGCCAGCGTATGCGGAACGGTTGCGTCATACGCTGGCATATGTCGAAAAATTTGAGCATGTTAAAATTTGTCGACGAGCTCGGCGTACTACGACGTATGCCAGCGTGCTTCAGCGTGCTCTAACGTATACAAACTTACCCATAACGTATTCGACGTGTGCCAGCTATTCGGCAAATTTTTCATACGTCGGCATACGCTGGCTAAAACGTCAAGGTGTGACAGCGGCTTTACCAAGTACACCGCCATCTCGCGGCGTCCTTCTTCCTTAGTCGTGATCTTTTAATACCCCCATTAACCCAACGCTAGTCTCATACTTGCAGCTTACAGTGTTTCCTACACTATTCTAAAGTTCATTCACTCTCTTGCTTTTGTCCGACCACGGCCCTTTTACCGTCTATCACCAGCTCTTCAGTAAGCATGATGTTGTGTAGGGCAATTAAAAACACAGCTATGCGGTCAGAATGGACTCTCCACGACGATGATAGGGTGGTTTGTTTGGATGGTGTATTTGGACCGGCATATTTGGCGTTCCCACCTGAGCACGCGAGCTTGATTTGGGGCCCACGGTTACAACCCCGTCTACCATCGTTGCTGTAACTCACGGATTGGTGTTTGTTTGTTTGTGTGTCTATTTGTTTGTCACACTACTCCTAAAATTCTGTGCCAATTACATCCAGACTTGCTGCATAGGATCAGCATGACCACAGTTCATGTATCGGGGTGTATTTTTTAAATCTTTGCCGGTGGTCTTGGAGGAGGATGAAAATTCTCTATGTAAATGTGTATCGTGTAGCGCCGCCTCCAGGTGGGGAAGGGTATTACAAGTCTCGTCCGTTTACAGTACAGTGCAGTATTAATGTCCGCACGTTTTCCAGTGCAATGAGGTGTTTTGAATTATAAGCAGTGGGTATGTTTTTGTTTCATGCGCGTAACTTGGGTGTTTTTGGTTCACGAGCGCCAGCCAGAGTGACCACTATATTGTTATGTCTGCGTGTGTGTCTGTCTGTCTGTGTGTCTGTCTGTCCAGACTCCAGAGCATAACTCCGTGGACTTTGATCCGATCTTGATGAAACTTGGTTATGTGTTCGATATTAATGTCTAGTTGTGTTTTCCTGGATGGGCGTGGTTACACCCATTGTGGCGGAGCCACGCCACCAATATAGCCATTTTTAGGGGTAGTCGGATTAAAAATCTATCTTCCTTGGGAATTGACTGAATGGAATGGGTTCTTCGGTATTTGAATAGCAAATGAATTATCTAAAACTTGTCGTTGTCCAATTTTCATTTTTGTCCCAAGGTCAAGGTCACAAGGTCAAAAACTTAGAAAATTGCGAATTTTGACATAAAAAATCATACGACCGACCGCCCAAACTTTGAGAGCTAGGATGACAATATTTTTATGCATAATCTTGAGGTCATTCCCACCTAGAGTCTTGAAACCATTTTGCTCTATCTCGAACACCTTGCCGTGGCGCCCCCTTCAAGTTTGTTTTACGCTGATTTCATCAAAGTATGGATAATCCGAGGAGTGCGAAATGCCATATAGCCTATATGACGTTATATTGTTCCTGGAATGTTCCAGAGGAAGTTTTGCACCAAAGGTCATAATCC
The DNA here is from genome assembly GCA_035128595.1 of Eptatretus atami. NCBI lineage: Eukaryota > Metazoa > Chordata > Myxini > Myxiniformes > Myxinidae > Eptatretus > Eptatretus atami. The sequence continues at coordinate 10,832,294 of CM068958.1, read as the reverse complement.
TGACCTTTGACTTTTAAAGGCCACAAAGGGCAAATTTCAAGTTGTGGGAATCGAACCGGTTTTCGACCTTCTTCGACGAACTAACTCCAATAAGCTATAGCACGTATCCTGTTTCCTTATTTTAATGTCCACAACATTGTTTTGTGACCTTTAAAGGTTATGCAAAGGTCAAATTTGAAAGTGTTGAACGAAACCGGGTTTTCGACATTTGCAGCTAATAACCTGTCACCGTACCACATCATGTTGATCATTTTTATAACTTGGTCAAAATTATCACATTGCTCATCCTTGACTTCTGAAACAATCTACATCGTCAAATACCGCTCGTGAACCATCGTCGTCTTCAGACTTGTATTTTTATTTTTTATTTTTTTCCATACACAGCTGTCAGTTACCTATACACCGCCCAAATTAATGTATGCATCAGAAGAACGTGTTGCAAGCTTGGAGCAAAGATCAACCCCATCGGGGCGGGTACTCTGCTAGTTTAAATAATTCTCTCCTCTTCAGAGACCTCACGTCCACCGATGTCATGTGACATCTCCTATAATACTAAACACTGTACACATCCTCACATAGACGGTGCCTTTTGAGAGCGCTATTCATGACGCTTTTTAACATAATTCGTACAATTTGTCTTTATTAAAGATCTTTCGGAAAAGTTGGCTCAGCTATTATTCTCTGCATTTTTGATTCAAGTCTATTATTTCACTTATTACTTGGTATTATTAGTACAGGTCTGATTGGTTCGTCACGAGGTTCGAGTATATATTATCGATATTACAGTAATATTCGGACGACTACTACTTTTATCTATTCGGAATTGATCAGTTATAAATAAGCATGTACTAAGTTGATCGGGACTCGCGCAATTAATCAACGGGCTCTAACTACAAGCGTTGATCGTGTTATCCGCTCAAATATGTACACGGAAAGCTCTGACACTGAGTATGTTGTTGTTTTTTTTTTTTTTTTTTTAGCCAACAAAACCTTTAGACGCTGCTCTTGACACATTTGTCCTTGTTTAAATCAAACGTTCCGGCTTTATCATCGGTGGTTCATCAATTGTTTGAGTCTTCGCAAATATCCACCGGGTACTAACGCGCACAACACCTCTGCACGGACACCATCCTCACCTTTGTGCAGCAGCGGTGACGTACTCGGCTCCCCAGCCTCATTTTCCACTTTCACAATGTTCATCGCTCGTACGGTCTGAAAATTAGATTCTTGGCACAAACAGGAACTCACCGAGGAAAACAGGAACTCACGGAGGCAAACAGGAATATATACTGGAACTGAATCACAGGCTCCGCCCATAAACTGGAACACATTTACTACCTCCTCCCACATTGGGCGGGACAAGTTAACAGTCCCCGCCGCACACATTAGAACTCAGTGTACATACTGTACATACAGTACATACAGTACATACAGGACATACAGGACAATTCATTCGAAGTGAGTGTACGCCCAAAATTGAGGATTCTGGAAACATTTCCATTCTCCGCCCGTCCGTACTTTCCCAATAAGGTTGGATGAAGACCCATGGGAACTGGGAGAGATGGGGGAAATTTACAAAGGCACTCACCTGGAGTACCTGTTTTCTTTAACCCACGTGACTGTTCACATTGTTTCAACTCATTTGAGCAGAGCATGTTGATTTTTGTACCACGCGCGCGAGGCCATCCATTCATAATGCTGAATAGAGATCATTTATATTGAGAAAACAACACAATAGTCATCGTCAGATTGGGGAACAAGAAGAGTGTGGCGAGAAGGGTGGTGAGGGACTGGAGTAAGGGGAGGAGCACCTGCGCTGCACGCGGTGAAAGAGAGGTGTGACATTTGCATACGTAATAAGTAGATTCCCGCTTTGCCTATGTGTTGGCGAATGCAAATAGATATTGGACTGGGATTCAAATCTGAACTTTACCCGCTGGTTGCATCATTTCTCAGGCGACTCCACGAAGGACATCACGAAGGACATGCTTGAGGTCCATCCGAGGAACGGCGGACACGTCGATATACACTATATGGCCAAAAGTTATGTGGACACCTGCTCGTCCAACATCTCATTCCAAAATCATGGGCATTAATATGGAGTTGGTCCCCCCACCCCCCTTTTGCTGCTACAATAGCCTGCACTCTTCTCAGAAGGCTTTCCACTCGATGTTGGAACATTGCTGCGGTGATTTGGTTCCATTCAGCCAAAAGAGCATTAGTGAGGTCAGGCAATAATGTTGGGCGATTCAGTCTGGCTCGCAGTCTGTGTTCCAATTCATTCCAAAGGTGTTCGATGGGGTTGAGGTCAGGACTCTGTGCAGGCCAGTCAAGTTCTTCCACACCGATCTCAACAAACCATTTCTGTATGGACCTCACTTTCTGCATGTGGACATTATCATGCTGAAACAAGAAAGGGCCTTCCCCAAACTGTTCCCACAAAGTTGGAAGCACAAAATCGTCTTGAATGTCATTGTATGCTGTGGCGTTAAGATTTCCCTTCACTGGAACTAAGGGGCCTGAACCATGAAAAACAGCCCCAGACCATTAGTCCTCCTCCATCAAACTTTACATTTGGAACTATGCATTCGGGCAGGTCGTGTTCTCCTGGCATCCACCAAACCCAGATTCGTTCTTCAGACTGCCAGATGGTGAAGCGTGATTCATCACTCCAGAAAACAGGTTTCCACTGCTCCAGAGTCCAATGGAGGTGAGCTTTACACCACTCTAGTTGACGCTTGGCATTGCGCATGGTGATCTTAGGCTTGAGTGCGGTTGCTCGGCCATGGAAACCCATTTCATGAAGCTCTCGACGAACAGTGCTTGTGCTGACGTTGCTTCCAGACTCAATTTGGAACTTGGTACTGAGTGTTGCAACCAACGACAGACAATTTTTCCACGCTACGCACTTCAGCGGTCTCGTTCTATGGGCTTGTGTGGCCTTACCACTTCGTGGCTGAGCTGTTGTTTTTCCAAGACGTTTCCACTTTACAATAGCAGCACTTACAGTTGATCATTGCAGCTCTAGCAGGGCAGAAATGTGATGAATTGACTTGTTGGAAAGGTGGCATCCTATGACGGTGTCACGTTTAAAGTCACTGAGCTCTCCAGTCTGACCCATTCTACTGCCAATGTTTGTCGATGGAGATTGCATGGCTGTGTGCTTGATTTTATACACCTGTCAGCAATGGGTGTGCCTGAAATAGCCGAATCAACGAATTAGAAGGGCTGTCTGCATACTTTTGGCCATGTCGTGTATGTATCGAGTATTTGTGCTCAATCGCAGCAAAATGAGTCGTTTTCAAATTTGATTTTCACATTTTGTCAAACTGGTTTATTTGTTTTAAATACTTGGGAGATTTATAAAGTCTTTGCAGAAATACAATCCCCTGAAAAGGCCAACCGAAGTTTTGAGATAATTGAGAGTGAACGTCATCATGTCATTCGTTCCTCTTTTCTTCCTGCCCATGAACCAACTTACACATTCGCTTCAATCTCATTCTTCCCACCAGGTCTTCAAGACATGTTCACCGCATCACAGATGGTCCCTAATCCAAAACCATGATCTTTTCTACCCTCGTTAGCCCCCATCTCCAAGCCCACTTTTCCAAATTTCCAGTTTTTCCTTCCTGAGAGTTTGTGGCTGTACCCATCCTGTCTAGCCCATGTGTCCTCCCCTAGCCCTGATTCGTCCCCACATCCATTGTTTATATATTTTTATACAAAGTCAAGGCTCGTGGAAGAGCTAGATTACAGAACGGATCAGAACACCACAGAACAAAAGGAGCAGTATAGAGAGAGAGAGTGGGGGGGGGGGGGGGGACACCAACACCAGGTTGAAGGCCAAGATGGAGGCAGACTTGGACAATCAATGGGTGTGGGGAGGAAAGGGTCAGATGCAAAGGGGACATACGATGGATACAGAAGGAAAATCTCAGGAAGGAAAAACCAGAAATTTAGAAAGGTGGCTTGGGGAGGGGGGTTAATGAGGGAAAAACATCATAGTTTTGGATTGGAGATGATTTGAGATGGTGGTGAATAGCTGTCTTGAGAGCTGGAGGGAAGAATGACATTGAAGAGGATGTGGAAGTTGGTTCCACGGGTCGTAAAAAGAGGAACAAATGAGTGGAGTTGAGCAGCTGATCCTGGACTTAGGTAGCTTACCCAGAAGGGGGTTAATGGTGGACCATGGTGTCCTGCAGAAACCTGTGGGGGGGGGGGGGGAAGCATGGAGAGATTAGATGTGCACTTCCCAGAGCGGAGGCAGTAAAAGACAGAGACCACCGTCCTATCTGTGACAGAGAAGTAATAAGCCCATAGAACTCAACTTCAGCATGAGAGATTCACATGTTTCTTGAAGGCCTTGGATTGCACGGTGTCGAGCTGAGTGAGAAGTGAGGCAGGGGAGCCAGCCCAGAAGGGAAAGCAGTACTCCATCAAGCTATGAATGAAGGCCTTGTAGATGGATAGTTCGGTGTGCCAAGGAAGGACTTTATACAACGGAGTATGCCCAGTCAGCGGCTGCCTTTGGAGGCCAACTTTGAAATGTGGTTTGCCCAAGAAAGATCATGGCTGATAGTGATACCCAGGAGTTGAATAACTGAATCCTCAAGAGGGATTGTCAAGAAAGGAGATGGGCAGGGGGGGGGGGGAGGTTGCCAAACAGTCCTTTCAGAGAGATATCATGAGAATGTGAGATTTGTCAGAATCGAAAGACATATTCCAAATGTTTGACCATCTTGTGATTTTGTCAAGGTTTTAAGAGAGAAAAGAGCTGCAGCCTACCTGTCTGAGAGATGAGGGATGCCATGGCAGAAGGTGGAGGCATCAGCAAATATTCTGCTGAAGAATTATCAGTGCAAATGCACAGAAACCCCAAAAAATAGTGGTGTTCGGGGCACCATAAAATATTGTTCCGGAACCAGGATTCAGGGCTACCATGTGGGGAAGGGTGGTGGTTCTCTGGGCTTATCTCTCCCGATCTCTGGCCCTGAGGCCGCTTACCACGGATAACTCCGCGATCCAATGGGCTGCAGATCTTACACAGCCAGAGTCGCTTGCCTTGGACTACTGGCCTTGCAGGGTTCTGCTTCAAAGTTTCCGCGATACCTTTCTGTTGGCACTGCAACCGAACTCGAGGCCACACCCTCCGCACCACACCTGGTGATCTTCTGCCGAGCGTAACAGATAGGTGCGGCACAAGGTAGTCATGTGAGCCGATCAATGGGGCAGAAAACCTCCCAGGCTAACCATAAGTGTGGGCTGTGCTAGACCAATGAAAGAAAAGTCGACGAGCAGATTGGGAGAACATGTGTAAAGGGGTTCATTATTTACCAAAGGGGGGCATGGAAAAGTACATAGCCCATTAAAACAGCAGGGTACTATTCACAATTCGTACAGCAGACTTACATTTATTCATGCAGTGTGGCAAAATACAACAATGGAGAAATCCATGTGGTGCACAATGTACAGAAGAGGTAAAAGCGACAGTGCACAGTCAACCCATTCTAAGTAATATCTTATACTTCTTACTTATGACAACAATACATTGATGCCAAATCAGACTCGCACTTGAGTAAAAGTAGATAAGGGAGAGTGATCGGAAAGTTTGAGGCTTTGGTGACCTCTTCGCTCACCTGGTATGAACTGGCGAGCCCGACATTGGGCCCAATTGTGGGAAAGGGTAATGAAAAGGGTATGCTGGATTTGAGGAGTGTCGTGATACTCGTTATTGCTGTGGTTTGGTTGGTTCAGTCACCTGCACTGCCCGAGTGCTCGTTCTGCTGCGTCTCATTCCACCAAGCAGTCAAAGAATCAACACCAAGAAGAAAAAGACAACCAACCTCTAAGACGACCAACTAACCAGAACTGTGGGTCGCTCCGCCCTTATACATCTTGGGAGGGCTGGAGTTTGGTGACCTTCGTAGGCATGGTTGCTGAGAGTGAGCGTCACTCTCCTCTTTTTCCTGATCGAGGAATGTCCATTGGACCGGACTTGCCTCTTCATGACGTCGCACTCTCTCCGAGATCGCTATCTGCAAAATGGCCCCAGTTGCCCCTGAGACGAGCCATGCACACCTGCTCCCGAACTACCATGGGGGCAGGCATGTTGCTCCAGAATTTCTGCACAAATGCCCGGCAAAGGCGCTTACAGTAGGCTGGATGAACAGAGTGATCGTTCTGGCGGGTACGCATTTCAGAATGGTCAGCGGGTTGTAATAGAGCGTTTCGTTAAGTGATGGTGGAGTCGGGCTGATGCTGCAAACGTCGGGAGCAAGCGCTAACAATGTCTTTGGGCAGACGAGATGGTGGTTGTTGGCAGTGAGATGTAAGGTGGTTGAGGTGGTAGTGGCGGTTGTGGTTTTTTGTGGTTGTCCTTGTGGTGACACGGTGCTGTCCTGCAATGACAGGTCTGAAGGGCGAGCGATTCCTGGAATGCGAGCTTGAATGGTGTGTAAATAAAGTTCAAATAATAGGTCCTATGTGTGTTTGCATCAGATAGGGTGGTTATCGCTGGCAGCGAAAGAGTTGCAGCGAAATGCTACGGAGGATTGCAGTTCGCGCTGCCGTGGCACAGCGTGGCAGTTTGCTTTGGGCATGATGAATATTTGAATTGCCGGTGTCCTGAAGGAAGCGGACGCTCACTTGTTGAAGAGAGTAGATAACGGGGAAAAAATACCGACCCAATCCCACAGAACGGATGTTTCCCTTCCTATTAGAAGCAAGGGAGGATCCCCACCTGGAACGTGAAATATGGAAATAACTAACTCAGGAACCACTGCATGTTGTTTGCCATTATTGGGGAGTGACAATTCGCAGAACCATAATAGTATATCCTGTATGCGAGATAAAGATTGTTACCTGAAATTGCTCACAAAGGCTCTAAAAGAAGCCAAAAATACTTGGAGAAGTACCTGACAGAAAGGGTTGTGCCTCTGCATAATGAAAGACTTGAGGGACTTTTTCAGCTCACTGAACGGGCAGCTGCTCGTTCTCCAAACTCCAGACCACATGAGCCGGTGCAAGGCCCGAGTGGACGGACGTGTGCTACAAAACCCCCCGACGGATCGCCACCAATGAATGGACTTTAAACCTTGCAGGATTACCTTGTGTGATTTATTGAATGGACGTGTGCAATTGAAATGACCACGCCGTCATTCCCAACATTCAGGCAGACTTCCAAGAGGGAGACACCGCATGTCTGGTTTGGGTGCTTCACCGATGGGCTGCGGATTATGTCATTTCGAAAGTGGCGTCCAGTATTCATCAAAACAATCCAAGGCATGTAAAAAGCCAAAAATGACAACAAAGCGTGACGATGAAACAGCAGCCATGAAGAGCAAAAGAATGCATTGCACCTCTTGAACGTTCACAAACGTCATCCTCTCCAACCCGTCATGGCTAAAGAGTGACCTCCACTGGAGGAAGACTCAAAATAGATATCAAAACCAGAAGCTTAGACTTTATTTAGTCGAAGCAACAATCAGATACGTACTGTTATTACAAATATCCGAGCTTCCAAAGCTAAAATAGGGTGGTGGACATCTTTGTATGCAGATCTATGTACCTTCCTCCATATTGATGAATTCACAAAATCTAAATCGTACATCTTACAAGCATCAACTCCGACTTGGCTGTCCGAAATAACCTTTCAATCAAACAAGTGTGGAGTTTTAATAACCATGCATCCGGTTTCCCAACGGTGACCAAGTTTTCAAAGTACTTGTCCACCTGTGAAGGAAACCTTCAGCTTCGTCTCACCTGGAGCAGCTCGCTCACTTTGCGGAGATATTTTTTTTTTCCAGATCGTTTGACCAGTTTTACATGAATCAGTGCAAAAACTAAAATGAAATGAAATAGGAATGCAGTAACGTTGACAATAAATTCATGAAATGCTGATACTCATTTTAATGCATTTCGAAATCACAAAAGTGCAACACAAATGTATAAAATGCTAAAATGGGGGAATAAAAGCCGGCTATAGACTGGACATCCTACGTTGTGTAAATCTGAACTTCTCAAAGCCATTGTCAATTGCTTAACGGAGTGCTGCTCGCACCTATGAGCCGGTACCTCCGCTTCATACCTGTCTCCTGTCGAAGAGGTATCGCCGGCACCCTGGCCATATTCGAAATTCCTGCTGTAAACTGCAGGGGGGCACTGCATCAGCAACACATCCAGCAAATTGTGCTACCCACAGCCATGTGGTGCCTATAAAAGAAGAAGAGGAAGGATAAGTGGAGGAAGAAGCAGAGGGATAAAGAAGACGAAGACCTCGACCTGGATTGCTGTGGAATCCAAAGTCCTCAACATTGGTAATCAGTACAGGGGGTCAGGGACTGCTGCTCTTTCTCATCGCTGGCAGGTTCGGTGCTTTCTACTGTCCCTCCTATGGTGTTCTGGTGTCAGGGAGTTTCTTATGAAGGATTGGTGGCTGGGAAGGAATGAGAAGTGGTGAAGGTAGAATGAAGGAGTGAGCAGAAGGAGGAAGGCAGATGGTGGGTTGATGTACTGTGGCAGAGGTGATATTAAAGCCTGTTTGAAACAAGCGACGGACCTCTGGTGGTACACCATGACTTTGTGTACGTCATTACTGTCGTCGTCGTCGTCGTGGTGATTCTTGAGAAATACATGAGGACTTGTTTTTTTCAGACCAGAGACTGAGGATGTGGTTGGAGTAGCAGTGGGTGGTTAATGGAAGGGAAAGGTTGATATGAAGGTGTTATTCACGAATGCCAGGAAGCTAGAATGGATGACGAGGGGTATGGCATAGTTGCAGTAAGTTAGAAGTAGTTTAGTGAGCAATCCAACTGGAGGACAGGCTACAGGGTTTTATAGGTGTGATAGGATCATAAGAAAGCAAAAAAGGGATGTGTACACTCCATTGACGCCAACAATGGTTGCACGTCATCGAACCAGCTCCTGGACCATCCTCATGGATATCTCCACTGGTTGCTCTTCCCAAAAACAACAGAGATATTCGTGCTTGTAGATATGTGGAGATCAAACAAGGCCATCAAACAAACTCAGTGTATCCAATGCCCACCATTGAAGGCACCGCCATGTTTTCAAAGTTAGACCTCAAACGGGGTCATCATCAAATCGAGCCGACACCAGATTCACGTGATATGACATCTCAAACTCCTCAAGGTCTTTCTCGGAACAAACGTTTGCTTGTTGGTGGTGTTTCTGCTTCAGAGGAGTACCAGCATGCTATGCAACAGCCACTTGAGGGTTGCAAGAATCCAAAAAATATTTCTGCCGACATCATCATGCATGGAGCAATGTGTCGAACAACATGGCCAATACCTTTGCAAGACTTTACAATGTATGCGAAGCTAAAAGATCAAAGAAAATTCAGAAAAGAGCCTTTTCGGTGTCCCGGAACTGACATCCTATGGCTTCAACATTTCGGTAACAAGTATCGGCCCGGGAGCCGGAAAAGTTGATACCGTCAAGAACTGTTCAACCCTGTCCAACGCAGCTGAGGTTCAAAGTTTTCTTGGTCTTGTGGAACCATCTTGCTCACTTCACTCCTAATTTTCCCCACTGTCGGTGACCAGTTACATGTTTTGACCCACAAGGATACAAGCTGGATGTGGACAAATACACACTAAATGGCATTCGACGAGCTGAAAACAGCCTGTTAACCAGTGACCAAGTGATGGCACGTTTCGACACCCATACAGCCCAAAATGGAAGGCCTGTGTCAGCACACCTGTTCAATCTGTGTCAGTGTGTCAGCCCACCTGTTCAATCTGCGCCATTACAAATGACCAAGATGCCCACCTATCCGTGGGAGGTCACCGATATTGACATTTGCGATCCATTTTCCACCTGTGAATATATCCTGGGCATTGTCGACAAATGTGCCCGATGTCCAGAAACAATTATTCTGTCATCCACCATGACGCAGTCAGATATTAAGGGCCTATCGACTATTTTCCACCCACGGCTGGCCACCTGATATTGTATCACACAATGGACCCCAGTTCGTCAGATTCGAGTTCAAACAATTCTGCAACATTCATGGAATCAAAAATCGTAGAAGTATACCTTATTGGTCTCAAGCCAACTCGGAGGTAGAACGGTTTTTTTTCCGCAAGCTGGGGAAAGCTCCAAGTGCAACCTGAATTGTATCAACCGCAGGATTTGGCATCAGGAACTCTTCGCCTTTGTGCCTAATTATCGAACAACACCGCATTGCGTCATTGGGGCATCTACAGCAGCACTTATTTGGAGAACAGAAGTCTGCACCAAAATCCCTCACCTTCCAAATGGGATCAACAATCCTGTACTCCAAAATTATCAGGCTCTCAAACAAAAAACAAACATCAAACAAAATGCGGACACCAAGCAGCACGCTTCGACCCACGACATGCGTGTAGGACTGTAGGTGATGCAGTTCTTTCACAACAACAGAAACAGAAGAAGCTGAGTACCACCTACGATCCACACCCTTATACAGTAAGGTAGTAGCAGTAAAAGGGATGGGTGTTTTACTTGTTGAAACGAGGTGGACAAAAAATAATGCGCACTGCATCACAAGCCTTGTTGTCCCTCTCTGGAAAGGGAAGGGTGATCGCCAGGAGTGCAACAACTACCGAGGGGTGACGCTGCTCTCAAGTGCCGGGCAAGGTCTTTGCTCGAAATTATTGATAGTGTTCACCACCATCTGCTTGAGCATCAGCTTCCAGAGCAGTCAGCTTTACACCAAAGACGTCAATGATTGACCGTATCCTTGCCCTCGGGTCCTCACGAACGCAGATGAAAGTTTTGGCAGGGGTGCTTGCAGCCTATGTTGATCTCTTAAAGCATTGATTCAGTGAATCGGGATGCCCTCTGGAGGATTCTTGGTCTTCGTGGGGTGCCACCAAAACTGATCAATCTTTGTCTGAACTCTACTCTGGTACTGAGAGTGCTGTGAGATGTGGTGATACCATCTCCGACTCATTTCCGGTTGTTACTGGAGTTCATCAGGGGTGTGTTCTGGCCCCCACACTTTTCAGACTTTTATGGACTGGATTCTAGGGAGGATGTTGGAGAGATCAAGCTGTGGTGCGTCGTTTGGGAATGTCAAGATCTCTGACGTTGATTTCGCAGACGATGCATTCATCTTTGTGGAAACTAGATTAATCCTTTTGGGGGCCCTCGAGGTGCTGAATGAGGAGTCGGAGCTGCTGGGATTACAGGTTTCCTGGGAGGGCCCCCCAAAAACGGGAGGATTACAAGTAAAAAAAATATGATCCAGGCTTTCAATGACATCTTAGATGCTGCTTTCTTGTCTGTACCTGTTTGTGACGAAGATGTTGAGGTAACGGAGAGATTCACTCACCTTGTCAGTGACATTCATGTCTCTGTTGGCTGTGAGCCAGAGGTCAATATATGTCTGGGTCCGGCCTGGGAAGTCATGGATTCACTGGATCATGGGGTGTGGTGCTTTCGTTACCTGTGTAGGAGGATGAAAGTCCGAGTCTTCAGGTCCTTGGTGCTTCCAGTCTGTCTTCTCTGCGGATATGAGACTTGGACTCTGACCAAGGATCTGAGATGGAGACTTAATTTCTATGGTACCAGGTCTCTTTGGAGAGTCCTTGGCTATCGCTGGTCAGACTTTGTGTCCAACAAGCATTTGCTGAGAGAGACTCAAATGAGATATGTTACCTGCATAGTCCGTGAGCATCAGCTGCGGCTGTATGTACATGTGGCTCGTTTTCCTGATGCTGATCTTGCTCACCAGATTCTTTCAGCGAGGGAGCCTCGTGAGTGGAGGAGGCCAATGAGCCGACCACGTGCCTCGTGGTTCCAGCAGGTTGATCGGCATCTCAAGGAGATGGGGGAGGGCCAGACATCTGCCTGGGGGATGGCCAGATGGGGGCCCCTGGAGTACCGGTGGAAAGTGGACGCAGTGTTGCGCTGCTTTAGAGCATGCTCCCATACCTGACCTGACCTGTTTGTCTATGAGCAGGATATCTCAAAGAGTTCTAGACGAAATTTGGTGGACAGGTTGGGTATGTGACAGGTATTTTGGTATGCGATTCGGATCTGAGAATTTATTATTTTTTTTCGTGATTCTTGACCATTGAGATATTGGGCCAAAAACGACATATAGCACAATATCTCAAAAAGTTGTGGATGAGTTATGACAAAACCTGTTGGATGAGTTGGGTTGGTGACAAGAACAAGCCGATTTGATTTTTGTTCAGGTCGGGATCCAGATCCGGCCTTTCAGTGGGATACAAAACGTAACCTGTTCAGCCTGGTGGAGGTATGTGCTCTACTGATAGCCGTTCTAGTTTGATTAGTTTTATCTACGATGTTATGTTGTTTGATTCTTGATAGCAGGGTACAAACAGTAACATATATTAATGTGGTCATATCTTGATTAGCTGTGTGTGTTATGTAGCTGTTTGATTCTTGATATACATATGCACTGTATGTATTTTTTTTTAACATAGAGTAGGGGGACATGGGTTCTGATGTCAGGGAGATCCCATGAAGGATTGATGAGGGGGAGAGTGAAGGAGTGAGCAGTAGGAGGAAGGCAGACAATGGATTGATGTGCTATCACAGGAGGTGATATTAATCCTATTTGAAAAAAAACGACGGTTCTCTGATCGTGAAGAACATTAAGCCTCTTCAGGTCTTGATCCATCTGCCCCTTCAACCCTACTTCCCTCCCCAGTCCCTCCAGGTTGCACTTGTTTTCCAGCAAGCCCCTCCTTGTGAAAGTCTTGACAACCAGGTTTACTGCTCTCCTCTTCATTTTTGACCATCACCATCGACTTGCAGGTTACCAAGTTTCTTTAGCTCTTGACTGTCCTTCCATTACTTCATCGCCTAGTTGCATTTGCTTGTTGTCCCACTGCCCCCAGGTCAGCGTATTGCCTTCTACCCTCTGTTTCCTCACTCTTCCATGAGCCTAGACTTTGTGTGCAAAAATAAAATAGTTGTACATTTAAACAGCATTGTATGCTCAGTCATGGGCTACACAAGTTTGTGTAGGAGAGGTTATCTTGAAAACAAATAAAGATCTCTGTACTGTACTCAATTGATTTACGCCTTGATTCTACCAACGCGGTCTGAAACTGGTCCACGCCGGATTTGTCATGTCTTGCCAACCAGAATGACACATTAACTGATTCCGAACCAGCAAAACGGCTTCTTCAAACCTACTGGACTATCCTCATGGTTTTTGGTCTCTGGTTATGCAAAACCTACATTTTCATTCCAGCTTGAAACAAAGTTGTTTCGGTCTGAAATAGCTCAGAACCTCCTCGTGGAGACAAGGTAATGCTCTTTTTCTTACATCAGTTAATAAAAAAAACAATTCCAAGAATGTCTGCATTTGCAACCACATCCACTTTATTCAACATAAAAAAAACTTCTCCATGTCAGCATCCTCATACCGATGGCTCGTCGGGGGAGTCACAGATATTGGCAGAATCCCCTTTGTCGTTAACCGACTGCCGAAGATCAGTGCCGGTGTCATCGTGAACGACTAGATGCTGCTTTAAGGCCTCTTGCGAGGCAAAGTATATGCCGCATGTGCAGCACAAACGCTTCCTTACGTCAGCTCGTACGCTTGGACAATACATGTCAAAAGGGATCTCCCGAAGATCCCGAGCAGCAGCTGGTCGCACGGTAAATGCCAATCTCTGACTGAGGCTTGCGTACAAGTTACAATCATCGGCATCTTCAGGCTCAGGAACTGAAAAGAGGAAGGTGATTAATGTACAACTGAAAAAGAGAAGGGGTCAATTAATTTCCAGTGAATGGACATATTTAACCACTTTACCTGTGAGACCATTTTGTGACCGTTGCAAAGGGAAAGGTGCTGGTAAGAACCTTGTTGGAATGATCTCGTTCCAGTTAGTACGCCATTCCATGCAGCATGTTCCATCATCACATTTTATAATTTGCAGAAGATACTGGCTTTGGCGCACGTGATTTGCCACCCATTTTGGAGAGACGCTGTCGAGCTCACCAGTCGACTTATCCCCAGCCTCCAAGTACTCGGCGGTGACATTGTACGAGTCCAGCAAAGAGCCCGACCACCTTTCTGCAAGCGTTTCTCCAGCTTTCTTGATGTACTGAACTTCCAATTCAGAGTCATTTGTGTCTCCCGAGCTGTGATGGTGACTCGCAAAGGAATCACTTGGAAGTGCAAGTTCCGATAGATCTCGACAGAGTATTGCTAACCGGCGCTCCAAGTGATTGTACATTGAAAATCCCGGAGCTTGCGTTAAAGCTAAATATACATCCAAATTGTGTGCCCTGAATCGATTGCAGGCGACTTGCAATGGCTTCGGTAACCTGGGGTTTTCATCAGGCCCATTGTCAATGTTGCAAACAAGAATTGGCTTTAGCTCACCGGTCTCGTAACACATCACCGCTTTGAAGCTTTCGAGTTCCAGTAAATGTTCAAAATCTCGGGCATGGGTACCTATGGTGCTTCGGTCATGCTTTTCATCCCTAATAGTGATGTAGGTTGGACCACTATAGGTAACAGCCGACTGCAACATGTTGTTCGAAATTGCGCAAGAAGCATAGACCGAAAGCATCAGGTTGAGGGTTTCAACAGCGGCGGAATCTTGCTCGAAAAGCTCAACATGATCTTCCATCTGCACCCCGTCAACATCTTCATTAGGTACACTGGTGAGTCCAATGGGAACTCTGGCTTTATGATCCATACTTAGAAAAGAACAGGTCTTTGGTCCAAACCATGAACACAAATCCTTAACATAAGATATTGTTGCCAAGGTGAAATCCGTGTCTACGTGAGATTCATGGCGAGTCTTTGGAGCTCGCATCAATTTCACAGGAACTGTAGAAACATGTCTCTTTCCTTGTTCCGTATCGCTCTGTCTTGGTGTCAGACGCAAATATGTGGCCGCACGACTAATGTGAAATCCTTGTTGATGCAATTCTTCAGTCAGTTGATCGAGAGTTTTAGAAGACTGCAAATACCCCGAATGTGGACGGTCATCGACCGCACCAGCACCGACAGCGAGATCTTTGATAACGCATAATAGTTCCGGTTTATCCGTTTCCAAACTTGGTCTCCCGCGTTTCCCTCGCGCAAAATTCTGTAGGCTGGGATGATCATTGGCAAGCATGAACAGTTTATTCTTAAGTTCATGCCGTCGCCTTCTCTGCCGTTCAGCTTCTGCCTTTAGACGAGAATGTTTCTGTTTCAGCATTTTCAACCTGTTCCTCAAGGACATCATATTGTTGATTTCTCCAGGAGTCAAGATTCCAGAATTTTTCATTTGATGAAATCTCATGAGCATATGCTGGATTTCCACAATTTCTTTTTGGATGACATCTTGTTTCGGCGTTTTATGGCTTGCTGATGTTTCTTTGGCTGTTTCCTGTTCATGAAGTACAGGGTTGTGGCAAATAATTCCACGATTGTTCATGTCTTCGGTAGCAGATGAAGCTGCCATTGCATCAGCGATGGTCTTCAAATAGTTATCTGAAATACACATAAAAAGTGGTGAACAAATTCATTGATGGCTATAGCTCGAACAACAGACGATGACAACAACATGAAAAGGCAGCAAAACATATGGCATATGCATAGTAACTCCTGTACTACTGCCATTGAAGAGTACGCAATTAGGGTTATCATGACAAAGTGAATTTTTCTTTTTCTGTTATGCAGCACAAGGCTGATGGGAAGCATCATTGGCTGAGGTCACGGCTGTGCTGCTGATGCAATGCCATCTGCTGGTTAGGGCAGGAATTTGTAATTTGTTCAGGGTGCTGGCGATAACTCACCGACACTTCACAAAGGACACCATGGAATCTTTAACGTCCACCACCGAATGTTGGTTGACGGGACACCCATTTAACGTCCATCTGAGGGACGGCACACACATTGATGAATCACCCTGCCGGCGAAACACTGGGATGACAATTTATAGCTGTGTCAAGATTTGAACCCAGCTAGACATCTGAGAGACGAGTGTGCGTACCCATTACATCTTGTCAGCCCATTACAAAGTGAACAAGTAAATAAAAAACATAAAATGTCATCGCCCCCATTGTTTTAGTACTTTTCCTTCTTCTTCAAGATGATAGATAGCTACCAGGCAGCTTGGTTGCCAGGTAGCTATGATTTTGTTGGGGCACAACTATGCTGCTGATGATGTGCCCCCAATACCAGTACACTGGTACTCATTTCAGCAACCTCAGAGGGTTGCATGACACGCTGAGCCAACCCCACCCGGTGTTAATTCAGCAGCCAACAGGACTTGAATTCAGGACCATAACATCCCAAGCCAGCCACGCCAATCACTAAGCCAACACCAGGCTTCGTAATTTTACTGTACGCAGAGTTAAAGGGCTAGCCCATATTTATGTACAACTAAAAAGGCCGCCAGTCGGCCATCTTTGATTGCATCACGAAACAAAATAACGTGCATATGTACACCATCATTTGTTGTTTGTGAGCAAAGTACGAATAAGATCGGTCCATATATGTCTGAGATATGGTTGCGGACGCACACACGCACGCACGCACAGACACGAATATTTAGACCAAATCCATAAGTCTCCATTTCGGACCAAGTCCAACAGGGGTTAATAAAATCACACCAAAAGCTATTTCAATCTTTATTGACCGAATATAGTGTACATTTGCAAAGCTATGTGCCGGCACTCACTTCCAATAAGTTCACTTTACTCAACCAATCTCTACCTTTTGACAATGCTAAGAAACAAAGCATTCATTCATATTCTTGTTTGTGTCTTTTATAAGTATGCTTCACAGATTTAGATATCCTTACCTTTGGCCATTCTGCTCCTCAAATTATCTTCTGCATTTCGGTCTGTCCAACGTATTGCTTTATTTTAGAAAACAAATCTCTTCTAATTATTCAGAAGTTCCATGAAAATGTATTGTAGAATTTTACAAGGAAATATTTATTACAAGGAACTTCAACGCCATTAGGCCCATTAAGGCTGTACAATCTTGCCAACATTCAAGTCCCCCTCGATCTCCACTTCTTCTAGATATCTATCTAATTCCAGGTTAAACCATCTACCATCTCTGCTGCCACCACCTTTCCAGGGAGAGCATTCCATGCAGGGAGACCATTCAAGATTGCCCCTTACATTAAGTAATCCCTAATTTCATTATTCCCACTCATCCCCAGCACCTTACATCTCCTTATTTTCAAATGCATCCATTAATCTTTTGCCCAACTACTCTCCAAGTGAAAGACCTCCTTAATGCCTTAATGTCTGTCGATATACCTCTCCACTTACTTACTCTCAAGCTGACCTTCGCTACTGTCACTGTCAATTCTGCAGAAAAAAAATTAAATAAATAAAAAGTGTCTCGACTCACCCTCTGTTGAATTTCTGGTTACCATATCTTGAGGTTCAATCTTCACGACGAGCAGATCTGCACAGGGAGAGCTCTCATGGAAATAAACCCAAACATGAAAGGCCTCACTCAAAAAGTGTACAGTCTTACTCAAAAAAAAAAAAAAAAGGGAAAGGTCTCACTCGTACCTTGTCTCCATTAGTGGGTTCGCACCAGTTCGCGCTTGTCCTGCAATGTGTCCCTTCGCCGGATTTTGCTCCACGAACTCGTTCGAGGTTCGAAAATCCGGCCCGGAAAGTCTCTTTGACCGAGAGTTACAGTTCGTGCACCGCATGACGTCAATGTTGACGACAGTGCTACAATATTTCAAGCCGTTAACGAACCATCACCATCACGTTGTACATTCAGTCGTCAACACATGCGTTTTCATCCATCTTGTGATCGGGTAATTGATGACAATGACAACAGCAAGATGCCCATGTTGGATGCCGTTAGCATGCTTAACGACACAGCACATGTGACTGCACAGAAACTGGCCATAGACACAATGGGATGATGTCACATTGGGTGCTGGGATGATGTCACATTGGGTGCTGGGAAGTGATAATCGAGACCAGGGTTGGAGCCAAGTCAAAACATTAGAATTTGTGTAAACTATGCGAACCCGCTTGTGGAGATAAGGCTTCAGAAAGTGAAAGGTCTCATTCGGACAGTAAGCACGTGGATATCGACAGAATAGAACACTAAAATGGTACAAAATAGGAATTTCAAAATTAATCTCAAAAATAGTTACAGCAACCAGCAAAGAGCCCATCTTTGCAGATGGGAGGAAGAGGAGGCAGGACTTAGAGTGAGTGTTTACCGTAGAACCATCGTGTCTCTACTTTAAATGGATGAGGTGTGTGTGGTGTGTGTGTGTGTGTGTGTGTGTGTGAGGCATGTTTTTTGTGGTGTTCTACTGAAGCTTTCCGATGTGGAGTGCGATACACTGAAATGATCGTCATGATCTCCTGAGTTGATTAGGCTCATTAACTACAAATAATCTGGAAGAAGTCGCTTGTTTTTAACGCACGCCGTGTTAAGGTGTATAGGGCAGCTTAATAGGTCCTTCCACCGCATTCCACAAAATAAATATAAAATAATTACAACATTGTAACAAAGCAAATATTAATCATTACTAATAACATTAACAACAATAATAATATTAGTATAATTTGGCAATAATAATAACGAACGTATAATCCCCGCCATGGCCCAAGCTAATCTGGGCTTCGTGAAAGGCAAGCAAATGCTCAAGCAGTATGGCAGGCAGGTATGCTACAAGGCCATAAAGACCAATGAAAATTTGATTCAATGGACCAACGGGCCCACGAGTAACACACAAACAAACTAGAACGGCATTCGGTAGAGCGCATACCTCCACCAGGCTGAACACTTTACATTTTGTCTCGCACCGATAGGCAGGATCTGCATCCGGACCTGAACCAAAATTGAATCGCTTCTTCTTGTCAACGACCCAATTCATCCAACAAGTTTTGTCATAATCTGTCCACAACTTTTTGAAATATCATACTATATATTGTTTTTGGCCCTATCTATTAATAGTGAAGAATTGCTTTAAAAATAAATAAAAAAATAGAGAGTTCATAGAATACGTTACCCTATGCAGTGCTCAAATATGTACTAAAATTTAAATAAAACAAGCTCGAATGAGCTAAGATCCTCGTCCTCTTAATGATGACGTCATAAAAACGAATATGACGTCATTGTGATGCATCAGGTTTGCGATAAATTAACCGTGCTAATGACCGGCTTGATTCCCACAAACAAAATTCAAACAGCTTGCCTAGTTTCGGAGATAATGGTATAGGCGATTTCCATTAGCGGCGATATTATGACGTCAACTTTTTTCTATGAAGAATTTCCAAAATCGGAGATGGTTACTGCCTGCGCGTGGCTTTCTGCATATACATGGCAAGTTTCACGAAGATCCGATGAAAACTCTGGGTTGTGAAACAAAAAATGTCAAAAAATAGGAATGATGTCATAAAAATTGATATGACGTCATAGTGATGCATCATATGTGCGGTAATTCATCTCTGCTAATGCCCTGTTCGATTCCCGCAAACAGAATTCAAAAAGCTTGCGTAGTTTCGGAGAATATTTTTTAGGTATTTCCATTAGCGGAGATAGTTTGACGTCATAACTTTTTTTCTCGGAGGAATTTTCTAAATTGGAGATCGTTACTGTCTGCGCAGGGTATGTCTACATATATATGCCAAGTTTCAGGAAGTTTCGATGAAAACTGGAGGCTGTGAAACAAAAAAGTCCACAAGAACAACAACGTGAGTAAGACTTAGAGATCCTCCACGAGGATCTAAAAATGATTTTAAAGATCTTTTTTTTTTAAAATTCGGAAGTTTAGTGCTGTTGATCACCATGAAACACCACCTTATTTAACAACACTTGGAGTGCTAACCAGAAGGGTTTTGAAAGTAATAAGAAAGCAATTTGTGTTCTACAGTGTTCAAGTATATAATCCAATTTAAATAAAACTGAGAAATGGATGAGGACATGTTCGATACCAGGTCTTTTTACAAGTAAAATGGCCGCCAGTCTACCAGTCGGCCATCTTTGATCAGATCACAAAATAAAGTGAGGTGCACGTGTAAGCCATCATATACTGTGGTTCTGCCAAGTTTGAATAAAATCGGACCATGCATGTCAGAGAAATGTCAGGGGACACATTTAAGTAACAAAATGGCCGCCATTCGGCCATCTTGGATCTGATCTCGAAAAAAAGAACAATGATGTGCTTATGTAAGCCATCGTTCCTTATCTATGTGCCAAGTTTGAATAAGATCGGTAAATGCATGTCCGAGAAATGGGTGAGGACGTGTTTAACACCGGGTTTTTTTTTTTTTACAATTTCAATGGCCGCCAGTCAGCCATCCTTGATTGCATCGTCAAACAAAATGATGTGCATATGTATTCCAACACACGTTGTCTTTGTGCCAAATACGAATAAAATCGGTCAATGCATGTCCGAGATATGGTTGCGGATGCACTCACGCACGCACGCACGCACACACCAACACAAAGATCAAGACCAAATCCATCAGCCCCCGTTTCAAGGTTCAGTGCCCACCTGTGGATTAAATTTGATAGTGTTTGCTAGAGTCGTTTTGCCGTAAAGTTACTTAACAGACAGACAGACCAAACAAACCGGATGATTACAATATCCCGCTCCCTCCCTCCGGGGGGGGCGGGATAATTACATCAGCACCATCACTTCACGACAACAGCACATGAGCACAACAACTACAACAAGCATCGTTAGAGCGCAAACCTCCGCCAGGCTGAGCAGTTTACGTTTTGTATCCACGATTGGCCGAATCTGCATCCATACTTCAACCAAAATCTATTCATTTGTTCTTGTCACGTACACAACTTATCCAACAAGTTTCCGTCGCCGATCCTCAAGAACTTTTTGAGATATCGTGCTGGATATCGTTTTTGGCCCTACCTCGCAAAGGTGAACAATCACTTTTTAAAAAATCTGGTACCAGATCTGGATCTGGATCTTCACCAAAATCGAATCAATTAGTCACATGTCACATACCAAACTTGCCCACCAAGTTTCGTCTGAAGCCCACAACTTTTGGAGATACCCTTCTCACAGATGGACAAACAAACAAGAGTACAAACATAACCCCTGTCCACTTTCGGCGGCAGAGGTAATAAAACACCTGAATGATCCCTTCCACACCTGTTCAGAGTAACATTATCTGGACTTGGGTCCGGTTACCACTCCGCACTCAAAACCTATCAACACAAACTCGAGCCAACTCGCCTGGGGCTACTGATGATGTTGATGATGACCCACCACTCCAGTGGCTGGTCATCATCATCATCAGCAGCAGCAAGCCCTCACCTTTGTTAACAGCATTCTATGTGATACCTACAGTTGTCCTGATACCTACAGTTGTCAACATACAGTTTTCCTGAGTCAGTTATTCCATTAATATACTCGTACATGCAGATAGATCCCTACCTTTGTTCTAGCGGGACAGCAGGGAGTGCGTTGCGATGGACTATTAGTTAGGATTAATAAATCATTTTCCCCTTTTATTTTATTCCCTCCTTTTTCTAAGGTAAATTCATCTCGCTTGCTCCCCTCGTTTCGCCGGCCACAGCGTCCCACCGTCTACCCGCTGTATCCGGAGTCTCGTTTTCAGAGGCAAAATCCCGACGTTCGCTATGGAAGCCGCATCGGCATCCACCTTCCCAAACCCAACACGTGCGGCGTAGACGGGCCAAACTCTCGTCTGGCCGAAACCCCGCCCAAAAAGGTGGACCACATGAAGGCCCTGTCCATTGGGATGCTCGGATCGGACGATGGCGTCGGTTTCGCCATGGCTCCTCCCCGAGCTCCGTGATCTATATAAAGTACGGAGCAATCCTCAGAGTTGGGGCGAAGTTGGGGTGGATGGAAAGGAAGAAGTCAGTCGAAGTTGTTGGATGTGAAGGTATTGAGTTGAATGGGAAGGTTGTTGTTGTTGTTGTGGGAGGCCATTGGAAGAAGTGCGAAAGGGAATTGAAGGAGTTGTTGCGAAGGTGTTCCGGCTGCTTGGCTCTGCTTACGTCTCGCCTCGACGGCACGCCTACTGGTCCCCACTGACACGACCTCGACCAATCCTCTTACCTGGTCCTGTCTACTTCTCCATTCTCAGCCTTGGACTCCGCTCTTCTCCACTCGGGCTCCTGCTACAGACACGATTACCACTCGTGCGGCTGGTGGACCGAACTACACAACTTTTGTCGGGTGCCGCACCCTGGAGCATCCCTCCCCCGAAACGCTCAGGTACTGAGAAACTGTAACCTCAACTCCCTCCCTCCCTGGCTGCAAAAGTTCCTTCACAATTGGGTTTACTTTGTCTGAGTGTGTGTCTGAGAGTGTTGGCGCCTGTCCGTTAGGTAAGCCTGAATAAGATCTTTTATTCTTGTGATTGTTGCTTTTATTAATCTCGCGTCAAGTCTGCACTATGTCTACTTTTGTAAGTTGCTTGTATAATTGTCGCACCCTACACCTCTCTCATCTTTCCCTGCAGTACATCCCCAATAAACCTTTTGTTGTGCCACATGCTTTTCCTCGCTTATTGTAAA
>CM068958.1:10795322-10806718 GCA_035128595.1 Eptatretus atami | reverse complement strand
TGAGGTGTTTCATCTGTGGTGGTTCCGGGATTGAAAAGCAGAATAACAAATCAAGCAGAAGAAGTTGGCAGAGCCATACAGGCTAAGATGGATGGGAAAACTGTTGTGGATGCAATGGAACCAAACACAAGGTCAAATCACTTGCAAGCCTCCAGATCTGGACCCAAAGTCAATGGCGAGAAGCTGGTCATTGACTCACTGAAGCTATTCAACCGCCTCATTGTCATCAGTGAGCATGAAGTCAAGACCAAAGAGCTCTGCGCTTTGAGTTGATGCCAAAACCGATGTCTCTGTTTGACAAAAATCAAAAGTTGCGAAAGCCAGGTCCCTGAAGGATGTGTGGCACCTGTCGAACAACCCCTGCCCAAGCCTTGTGGTTGATGTGGGTGGCTCCTGCACAATGTCAAGTGGGAGGCTAACCTTACTTGAAGGATGTTGCCGAGAGCTACCTCCGGTTTGTGAAGTCCATGGGGAGCCATCGCCTCCGGATAACGGTGGTCTTTGACGGATATGGCAGCTCCACCAAGGACCATGACCACTTGAGGCAACAAAGAATGCATGCTGTGGCATTCAGATTCGTCTGGATCTCAAAATCATCATTGCAAAGAAAAGTTCCTCGATAACAAGAACAACAAAGCCCGCTCGTTCTGCTCCTTGCTGAGACATTTAGTAGGAATGGAATCAGTGTACAGCAATGCTGTGATGATGCCGACACCTCCATCGTCTACGCAGCTCCAGTTAAGGCAAGAGAGTCCCCTGTCGAGGTGAGGACTGGAGCACAGACGTCCTGGTTATGCTGATTCATCATGTTGCAACCACCGATCTTCCTCACAGCAGCCAAAGAAACATCTTACGATGTCGAAAGATCCAGGAGGCCCTCCCAGAGATATACCGGAGGTATTCATCTTCTTGCACAGCTTCTCTGGCTGCGATACAGTGTCTGCAATTTTTGGGTTTAGCAAACCAACTTTGCTAAGGACTGTCACCCTTGACGTTTTAGCCAGCGTATGGCAAGTCTCAAAATGTAGTAAAACGCTGGCGTACGCTGAACTATTGATGTTTTTTTTAAGTTTTGGGCGTATAATAACGTGTTGGACGTATGCATAATGTATTAGTAACGTACACAGAACGTTTCAATCACATATAGATAACTTATACCAATGAATGCTGAGCGTGTGTGGCGTATTCTAGATCAACCTATGCCCAACGATAGTCTAATATGCATAGCGCGCGGCAGCGTAGCGCGACGATCACATGCGTAGGCTTCATAAGCTGCGGCTCGACGATTCAAATCATAACCGCACTAGACATCGAAGTGTGAAGCGCTGTCACACCTTGACGTTTTAGCCAGCGTATGCCGACGTATGAAAAATTTGCCGAACCAAGCTGGCACACGTCGAATACGTTATGGATAAGTTTTGTATACGTTAAGAGCACGCTGGCATACGCCGTAGTATGCTGGCATACGTCGAGAAATTTTCAGCATGTTGAGAATTTCTCGACGTACTCGGCGTATGACACACGTTCCGCATACGCTGGCCATAATTTGTAGGCACGTTACGCGATCGTTGACACACGTCACACACGTTACTCATAAGTCGAAACACGTCGAGTAATGGTTAGCGTTCAGTTTTCCAGACTCCGTTTTTTTTTCTTCTTTTTCTTCGGTATGACGGTGATGTTGACACTTCGATTTCTAGGTCGGTTATAATATAATATAATTAATAGGCTGCCGCTCAACGATTTCATCATAACCGCACTAGAAATCGAAGTGTCAACATCACCGTCATACCGAGAAAAAGAAGAAAAAAAAACAGGGAGTCTGGAAAACTGACGCTACCCATTACCTTGACGTGTTTCGACTTTGAGTAACTTACAAGTAACGTGTGTGGATGTGTCAATGATCGCGTAACGTGCCTACAACACGTTACTCATAGGTTAGAATAAGTTTCGGTACGCTAAACATTACCTCGACGTGTTTCGACTTATGAGTAACTTACAAGTAACGTGTGTCGACGTGTGTCAAGATCGCATAACGTGCCTACAACTTATGGCCAGCGTAGCGGAACTTGTGAGTCATACGCTGGCATACGTCGAAAAATTTCAAGCATGAAATTTGTCTAACAGCTCGCGTACTACGACGAATGCCAGCGTACTACGACGAATGCAGCAACTACGACGTATGCCAGCATACTACGATGTATGCCAGCGTGCTCTTAACGTATACAAACTTACCCATAACGTATTCGATGTGTGCCAGCATACTACGACGTATGCCAGCATGCTCTTAACGTATACAAACTTACCCATAACGTATTCGATGTGTGCCAGCATACTACGACGTATGCCAGCGTGTCTTAACGTATACAAACTTACCCATAACGTATTCGATGTGTGCCAGCATACTACGACGTATGCCAGCGTGCTCTTAACGTATACAAACTTACCCATAACGTATTCGATGTGTCCAGCATACTACGACGTATGCCGCATGCTCTTAACGTATACAAACTTACCCATAACGTATTCGACATATGCCAGCATACTACGACGTATGCCAGCGTGCTCTTAACGTATACAAACTTACCCATAACGTATTCGATGTGTGCCAGCATACTACGACATATGCCAGCATGCTCTTAACGTATACAAACTTACCATAATGTATCGATGTGTGCCAGCATACTACGACGTATGCCAGCATACTACGATGTATGCCAGCATGCTCTTAACGTATACAATTACCCATATGTATTCGATGTGTGCCAGCATACTATGACGTATGCCAGCATACTACGACGTATGCCAGCATGCTCTTAACGTATACAAACTTACCCATAACGTATTCGATGTGTGCCAGCATACTACGACGTATCCAGCATACTACGACGTATGCCAGCATGTCTTAACGTATACAACTTACCCATAATGTATTCGATGTGTGCCAGCATACTATGACGGATGCCAGCATACTACGATGTAGCCAGCATACTACGACGTATCCAGCATTCTTAACGTATACAAACTTACCCATAATGTATTCGATGTGGCAGCATACTATGACGTATGCCAGCGTACTACGACGTATGCCAGCGTACTACGACGTATGCCAGCGTGCTCTCAACGTATACAAACTTACCCCTAACGTATTCGATGTGTGCCAGCATACTACGACGTATGCAGCGTACTACGCGTATGCCAGCATCTCTTAACGTATACAAACTTACCCATATGTATTCGAGTGTCCAGCATACTAGACGTATGCCAGCGTACTACGACGTATGCCAGCGTACTACGACGTATGCCAGCGTGCTCTCAACGTATACAAACTTACCCATAAACGTATTCGATGTGTGCCAGCATACTACGAGTATGCCAGCGTATACGACGTATGCCAGCATGCTCTTAACGTATACAAACTTACCCATAATGTATTCGATGTGTGCCAGCATACTATGACGTATGCCAGCGTACTACGCACGTATGCCAGCGTGCTCTTAACGTATACAAACTTACCATAACGTATTCGATGTGTGCCAGCATACTACGACGTATGCCAGCATGCTCTTAACGTATACAAACTTACCCATAAGTATTCGATGTGTGCAGCAAATGCGATGCCAGTACTACGACGTATGCCAGCGTGCTTCAACGTATACAAACTTACCCATAACGTATTCGACGTTGCCAGCTACTACGACGTATGCCAGCATGCTCTTAACGTATACAAACTTACCATAATGATTCGATGTGTGCCAGCATACTACGACGTATGCCAGCATGCTCTTACGTATACAAACTTACCATAAGTATTCGATGTGTGCCAGCTACTATGACGTATCCAGCATACTACGACGTATGCCAGCATGCTCTTAACGCATACAAACTTACCCATAACGTATTCGATGTGCCAGCATACTACGATGTATGCCAGCATGCTCTTAACGTATACAAACTTACCCATAATGTTCGATGTGTGCCAGCATACTACGACGTATGCCAGCATACTACGATGTATGCCAGCATGCTCTTAACGTATACAAACTTACCCATAATGTATTCGATGTGTGCCAGCATACTATACGTATGCAGCGTACTACGAGTAGCCAGCGTACTACGACGTATGCCAGCGTGCTCTCAACGTATACAAACTTACCCATAAGTATTCATGTGTGCAGCATACTACGACGTATGCCAGCGTACTACGACGTATGCCAGCATGCTCTTAACGTATACAAACTTACCCATAATGTATTCGATGTGTGCCAGCATACTATGACGTATGCAGCGTACTACGACGTATTGCCAGCGCTGCTCTTAACGTATACAAACTTACCCATAACGTATTCGATGTGTGCCAGCATACTACGACGTATGCCAGCATGCTCTTAACGTATACAAACTTCCCATAAGTATTCGATGTGTGCCAGCATACTATACGTGCCAGCGTACTACGACGTATGCCAGCGTTCTCAACGTATACAAACTTACCCATAACGTATTCGACGTATGCCAGCGTACTACGACGTATGCAGCATGCTCTTAACGTATACAAACTTACCCATAACGTATTCGACGTATGCCAGCGTACTACAACGTATGCCAGCGTGCTCTTAACGTATACAAACTTACCTATAACGTATTCGACGTGTGCCAGCGTTTGCCAAATTTTCATACGTCAGGCATACGCTGGCTAAATCGTCAAGGTGTGACAGGCCTTAAGCAAGCTCTGCAAGACTGATGAAGCAGAGAGGGCAATGACGTTTTATGGACATCCGAGCTGAGAAAGGTGATATCATTAAAGCAGGCTGTGATCTTTCATGCTCATGTTCCATGGGAAATCCTCCAAAGACTGGAAGACTTGAGATTCGACATCTTCAGCAAGCGAGCTGCTACTGGAGCAATAAAACCTGAGAAACTCCCCCCGACAACAGGAGCTGCAGCACAGCACTCTCTCTTGAGCTTACCTCCAGACTAGAGACCGGCTGATGCTGCAAAGTCCATCGTTGGATGCCCGGACTATGGATGGCAAATACTGAGGAAGATATGCACCAGTCCCTTCTACAGACCCCATTGCACCAGACTACCTCCTGACGTTTGCCAGCTGCAACTGTGCGGGGACTGCAGCTCACTGGTGCTGCTGTAAAAAAAAAAAGCAAGGATCAAGTGTATTTCTGCTTGCGGCATCTTCGGTGGTACTCTTGCCTGAACATAAACCAGCTGGATGACAAGAGGAGTGAGGAAGATACGGGGAGTTTGATGAATAAGGTTGTAAAAGCTGACGAAGCAACATTTCCATTGAGCACAGTTCTGTTAAAAAATGTCAATAAAATACATTTATATGATCAAGGAGGTTTTTTTTCTCAAAAATAATGGTTGAATCAATTCAGCACCCCAAACAACCCCTAGTTAGACATCCCACAAGTCAATATTGGCAAAAGTTAATTTTCCAATTTTTTGGCGTAGGCCCTCTGGCCACCCAGACTTTGATTGCCTCCCCAGACTTTTCCACAAGGATTTGGGTTTACACTTATTGATAGGTGATAGTAGACACCTAGATGAATACGTTAGTGAAGACATTTATTATTTTTTTAAAAACATGTCTAGGCCTGTGAGCCGTTACAAAGCTCACCTGAGCGCTGCTTCTCCTTTTCGGTTTGCACATCCCTTGGAGAATAGTCCATCGCCCCAGTGTTCCGGTCTCCTGTCGTATCGCTCTGGGAAGTCCTCACCCACCGGGAAACGATCAACACACCCAAGGGTGCGAGACCAATATCTCCTGCTGTAAATAACGGGGCAGGGACGATGAAGAAGGAAGCGGGAAGCAAGTAGCCGCCCGAGACTCAGATGCCCTACGATGGCGGTAGTTGCAATTGGTGAGGCCGAGCAGACCCTCCAGTACCGCAGATGAGTGGCCAACAGAGGGGTTGCACGTAAAAGGACAGACAGTCAGTGTGAGGCGAGTTTTGGAATAGACAGCAGCACAGCGGCCCAAGCACCACAAAGCCACGCAGCGCAGCCAAGCAGTCGCGAGGGAGGGAAAATGGGAGGATAGAGGACAGAGAGAGAGGGCAGAGGACAAAGTTCAACATCCACTGCTTTCTCAACTTGGTTTTCAGGTTATCTATATATTACATACGCACAGCGATTGTGCACATACGTCATTGACACAGGCAAGGAAGGGAAGGGAGGTGGGCTGTTTTGGAGCATTTGGGTATGGCCTACCTAAGAACGTAATGGCAGCCCCCCCTCCTAAGAAGTCTCAAGTGTTAATGCAGCTATTTAATGGTGTTAACCCATGAGCCACGACAGAACTTGCTGCAAGGTTCCTGAATAGCAGGTCTACCTGCCACACATAATATCCACCCTTTTCTGAATTGTAGTCCAGGTGGGGAGGGAAGAGATGTTCAAGTTAAAATGCAATTTCTGACTTGGTCTCAACTGTAAAGAAACAAAAAAAAAACAGCTGATTAATTATAAATGCAATGTCATCGAGTATGCTGCTACCCACAGTGGAAGCCAGTAGCGGGGTTTGGGGTAATGGTTTACCTGGGCTTACCTTTCAAGGGAGGTTCGGGTAGGATTTCAAACAGCAATAAGGCTGACCTTGTGTAGCTTTTCTTGGTTGCTTTATTGACTGGAAGAGTGTGGGGGTTAACTTATGGAAATCCGAGCCACCTGGGGTAATTGATTAGGTGAGAGCTGATTTATGGTTATTCCCTCCAATTACGGGTGTGACACGTGAATGGGTCTTGTTACCTCCGCCACCAAAAGTGGATGGAGGTTATGCTTTCACCACGTTTGTCTGTCTGTCTGTTTGTTTGTGAACAGGGTATCTCAAAAAGTTGTGGACGGATTCGGACGAAACTTGGTGGATGAGTTGGTGAGATGATGAGAACAAGCTGATGAAATTTTAGCTCAGGTGCAAATCCAGATCCGGCCTATCAGTGAGATACTAAACGTAAACGAATCAGCCTGGCAGATGTATGTCCTCTACCGAATGCCCTTATAGTTATTTATATGTTGACTACTGTTGACATTGTACATGGTACATGCTTGGGAGCCTCGGTGGTGCAACATTTCTCTGAGATTCTTGCTCTGCGCATCTGGTGTGCCCTGTTGTGTTTGTTTTGTGCAGTTTTTATAACCCCCATCTTGTACCTATTTCTTTCTCTTTTCTTTTTTTTGTCTTGTTTGTCCTGTGTTTTCCTTTATTTTTTCCAGATTTTTCCCTGCCATCCTCCTGTCTCGTTGGCCTCGACCACCAGACAGGAGGGGAGCCTCACGCTCCCCTTTGCAACCACCTCCCTCCTTCCCCATACCCCTTTCTCCCGGTGTTTTTTTTTGTTTACCTTGTCGAGGCTCGTGTGAGAGCTAACACACAACGCACAGCAAGGGGGGGGCATGAGACAAGAGGGGTGGGAGAGGAAGGACAAAACAGTGGGGAACAGAGACATTAGGAGATCTGTGGAAGGGAGAGGATGGGGTGGGGAACAGGGGTATACAAGATGGACATTGCAGGGACTTTCAGGAAGGAAAGCATGGAATTTGAAGGAGGTGGTTTGGGGTGGATTAACGGGGGTAGAAAAGATCGAGGATTTGGATGGGGATGATAAGAGGTGGTGGTGAACAGCTATTTTGAAGGCCTGGAGGGAAGAATGGATTGAAGAGAGTAGGGAGTTTGTTCCAACGGCGGGAAAAAAGAGTAATGAAAGAGTGAAGGTGAGCGATGATTCGTGATTTTTTGTAGTTTTACCAGAAGAGGGTTGCTGGTGGACCTTGAGCGCCCTGCGGAAATATGGGGGAAGGGGGAACATATCGCAGTCAGATCGGGGGGGGGGGCAAGACCGGAGAGGAGACGATAGAAGACAGAAAGACTACCGACCTGCCTGTGGTGAGAGAGTGAGAGGCCCAAAGACTCAACCTCACTGCGGGAGATACCAATGATCCCAAATGCCTTGGTTTCCATAGTGTGAAGCCGAGAAAGGTGGGAGGCAGGAGTACCAGCCCAAAGGGAGAGCAGTACTCCATCAGGCTGCGGATGAAAGCGTTGTATGTGGTCAGGAGCACAGGTGCGCCAGTGAAGGACTTTGCACGATGGAGGATGCAGACGAGGAAGAATACTGCCTTGAGAAACTCCAGCCTGGACAGGAAGAGAGGCGCAGCAGGAGAGGAAGTCTGAGAGCCATGAGTGGAGATGTTCTTGGATACCATAGGAAGATATAAGATTTTTGTGAAGAATGAATGCACGAGGCAAGACAATGCATTCTACAAGTGCCCTTCTAGTTGTTTGTTGTCTTTCTGTTCAAGGTTTCATTGTCCCTCATATTTTAATAAATTGTTAATTTTTTAATGCATCACATGCACATAGTCTGGCCATTTAACTGCAGTGAGAGTTGCAAGATTGACTCAGCTTAAACTCCAATGAATGAAGGAAGGAAGGAAATGCTGTATAAGCAGATATGCTGGAAATACAGCCGTCCCCACTCCCCCTTTCAGACAGTGTGCTGTATCAGCCAATCGGTGCTCCACACCCTCCACTTTAGGCAGCTAAATACCATCAGAGAGTGGATTATAGGCCATTATATGAGTTCCGTCTAAAAGTAACGGGACTGAGCCTGCTGTGTGCTCCACTTACACAACTTGAATGAACGGGTTGCATCACAGTCTTTCGCAACATTCCAGCAATATATATGACTAGCTGAAACCCCGTCACAGGCGATTCCGTTCATGCAACCCTCACCAGCTCAACCACACTCGAGGGACATGGACTGGACAGGCGTGCTTGCCCCCCGCCTACTCATCCCCCGCCCCTGCCTCATTCCCCCCCGCCTCCCACCCCCGCCTTCAATTTGCTTACCCCCGCCGAAAAATTTAATTACCCCGGCCCGCCCCCGTCTCTTGATTCCCCGCCTCACTTGCCTCCGCCCCTGTCCACCCCTCACACTCAACCCTGCCTAATTCACCCCAGCCCCGCCTACTCATCTCCTGCCCCATTTCCCCCCATCTCCCGCTTTCAATTTGCTTACCCCCGCCCAAAAATTTGCTTACCTTGCCCCCGCCTCTTCACTCCCTGCCCCCGTCTCTTCATCCCTGCCCCCGCCTCTTCACTCCTCGCCCCCATCTCAACAAAAGTGTTTATTCTGCTCAGAGTTGAAAGTTGACTATTGCACTATGTGCGATGCACTCTTACAGGTACGAAGTTTCTTTCAGTCCAGGTCACAGTACCGAGAAAAACGTGACGCGACCGCTAGAGGAGTACAAAATTGGTCCTTCAGTATTAATATATAGATTGGTGATGGTTGACTGCGCTCATTGTGTGATTATTTACAGGTCTTGCTTTACACGTTGTCTAGTCTGAGTCGTCGCCCTATGAGTCGTGAGCAGAGAGCCAATCTGAAGTTTCTTACCAAGCTTGGCAAAACACCTTATGAATCCTTCGCATTGCTGCAGCAAGTCTACGGGAAAAAAGACGTGTCAGTATCATTGAATGGCACAAGAGGTTCAAAGAGGGATGGGGAGGTTGAAGATGATCCATGGTCTGGAAGACCTTCAACGAGCAGAATGGCGGACACATCGAGCGTGTGAAGCAGATGGTGTGTGTAGATCATTGACTCAAGGTGCGGGATGATTGCTGAGGAACTTTCCATCAACCAGGACACTGTCTGGAGCTCATCACTGAAAATCTCGAAGCGAAGGTGTACGCAAAGATGGTCTCCAAGCTGTTGTCGAGGACCAGAAACAGCAAAGAGTCACTGTCTGTCAAGACGTTATCGAGCGCCTCGAGGACGATCCAGACCTGCTCGGAGAGTCATTACTGGCGATGAATCGTGGATATTCGAATACCATCCCGAGACCAAACGGCAGAGTCGTCAGTGGAAAAGTCGGCATCTCCAAGACCAAAGAGAAGCAAGTGTCGAGGTCGAAGGTCAAGGTGATGCTCATCGCGTTTTTTGACATCAAGGGCATCGTCCACTTCGAGTTTCTACCACAGGGTCAAACAGTGAATCAATACGTGTACAAGGAGATCGTCCGGACCTCATGAGATCAGTCCGGGACAAGAGGAGGGATCTGTGGGAAAAACAACGCCTGGGTGCTCCACCATGACAACGCCCCTGCTCACAGTGCCCTGAGCATCCGACAGTTTCTGGCGAGAGGAACGTGCCAACTCTGGAGCAACCCCGTATTCGCCAGACTTGGCCCCTTGTGTGATTCCTATTCCCAAGCTCAAGGGGTGATCAAGGGACCAGATTTCCTGATGTGGAGGCCATCAAAAGGGCCGTGGCGACGGAGCTCCGGAGATTCCAGAAGAAGCCTTCCAGGGGGGCATCGAAGCGTGGAAGAAGAGGATGGACAAGTGTGTGAGACCAGAGGGAAACTATTGTGAAGGGGAAAAGCTGTGATTCAATATATTTTTTGGAATAAAATTTCTGTGAAGTCAGTCCCGTTACTTTTTAGACGGACCTCATAGAGCTATTGTGGCACATTTTAGAGGGATTTCCTCCTCCCAGTTAAACAGAAGTGGTACATTTTATTAAATTGTTAATATCCAAGTTGTGCTAACCACCAATATGTTTAAACACACATGTAATATGATTGTTCAACCACTCGGACATCGATTTGTGCGAATTATAGATAGTTCACTCCATCAGTAAAGCATTAGACTCTGGCATTCGATGGTAACCACTTGGATTGTGGTTGTCGCTGTTCACGCAACAGTTAAAATCGATACAACTACAGTGTAGATTTACATTTTGGAACAAGCGATTCTAAATTCCAATTGTATTACAACATTCCTCACCAGAGGGCGACATTGCCATAAACATTACCGATCTTTCTAAGTTACTGCAATGCAACCAAAGATTGTGTACTTGATGGAAAGGTGTTCAACACAGAACGTCTCAAATTCCTGTCTCCCTGGCTATTCTCTGTTATTCTAACAGGCCACCCACCCATCCTGGTGGTGGTGTTGCTCCCTGCAGTCATTAACTTCATGACTCACTGTCAATTGTCCAATTTAACCCATCCGATCTGCATGGACTATCTGTGGCTGTGTATACCTCTTCACAACATCCTAATGTTTGCATGGTACAGTGTACACCTAACGACCATTATTTCCATTGATGGATCAACACATAGCCATCCATTCAGATATTTTCAGTCTCATTGGTTGCGACAAATTGCAACCACGCCAACTTTTTATCAAGGGGGGGGACAACATATCGATTGTCCCCCCCACTTTTTCATTGAACGTAAGTTACGTAACACAAAACGAGCTGCTCCAGTACAACCAGGCCGAGACGGAGATGGTTACTGTCTGCGCAGGGTATTTCTACATATATATGCCAAGTTTCAGGAAGTTTCGATGAAAACTGTAGGCTGTTGAAACAAAAAGT
>CM068958.1:10778795-10790177 GCA_035128595.1 Eptatretus atami | reverse complement strand
TGCTCCTCAAATACAAGAATAATTTAAAATCTCTCTATATTTCCAGCAATCTCTGTGTGCATGTTTGTTCTGTGTGCATGTTTGTCTGTGTGCATGTTTGTCTGTGGGCATGTTTTGTTGCGACCGCTGTTTCTCGACAAACCGGTCCGATCTACTTGAAACTTGCCAGGTATATTGCTGGGACCCGGGATGTGCCTTTTCAAGGTTTGAAATTAATCGGACAAGTGGTTCCCAAGTTTAGGTCTCTGTACTCGCGAGCCGTTCGCGTCTGCTTTGGCTTTGGGAGTTGGACCAAACCATTTCACGTAAATAGAAGGGGGGGGGGGGGGGTTGCCCAATACAGAGCCTCTCTGGATCTTTACTTTTTGCCAAAAACACAAAAGAAAAAGAACCGTTAGTTTTATTGGTCTATAATTATAGTTCTATTAAATATGATAGGTTAATAATTCAGCATTGAGAATCCGTGCTTCCAAGCCATGGTCTCACCGGCCAAGCGTCCATAGCGACGTCGCTTTTTGATCCTTCGATGTCGGCTCTCCCTATCATTGCGAAGCAGAATTCGCCAAGCGTTGGATTGTTCACCCACTAACAGGGAACGTGACCTGGACATTTTGAGGTATGTTGCGATGTTTTCGGACTTTGTATCGTCATGTTATGAGTGTTTAAAGAATCGCGGCTTCATGACCCGGAGCGCCACGCCTCGGATAGTGTTAGGCGCAACGGCTTGGGGCCCCTTTAGCGACCAAAATCGTTTATTTCACCTTTCTAACTTATATCGCCGGATGCCTGATGTATTTACCTGCACGATGATGTGTGTGTTTTAATTTTGTGACTTTGCACCGTCGAGTTATAAGCCAATAAAGATTTCGCGGCCTGGTTTCTGATTGAGATGGTGGAGCGTGTGCAGGATGACGCGGTTTCACTCTACCGGCTCGCACGAACCAACGGAAAGATATTTTGTAATTCTGTTTTCATATTTCGCAGTCGATAACAGTGGCCTAAATCGTTTATTTCACCTTTATAACTTATATCGCCGGATGCCTGATATATTACCTGCACGATGATGTGTGTGTTTAATTTTTGTGACTTTGCACCGTCGAGTTAAGCCAATAAAAGATTTCGCGGTCTGGTACTGCTGATTGAGATGGTGGAGCGTTGCAGGATGACGCGGTTCACTCGACGGCTCGCATGAACAACGGAAAGATATTTTGTAATTCTGTTTTCATATTTCGCAGTCGATAACAGTGCCTAAACCCAACGTTGAAAACCGGGTGAAAATCGAAGAAAGTGGGTATTTTGGCGACTGAAATTAGCTTTGAATACTTGGGAAACAATAAAGTAAAATGCGCTGATTCACTCGTTTTGCGGCGGTTAATGTAAATATTTTTTCATCAGTACTTGGACTTAGGGGAGGTATAGACCTACAAAACGAGAGGTATCATTCGGTCGTCGGACTTATGAGGATTAAATTATAGATTTTAAAAGGTAGCTGTTGAAAAATATGCAAAATTCACCTAAGCGGTTCGGACAAACGAACGGAAAATTATTTTTGAATTCTGTTCTCGGATTATACAGTACCTATAGGGTAGTATGAGATTACCTCGAAAATCCGATTAAAAAGGCTTAGGCTTAGGCCTAAGTCACATTTGCTCTACGGCGAGGATACGGCGGCCCACAAGAAGAAGATGAAGAACAACAACGTGAGTAAGACTTCGAGATCCTCCACGAGGATCTAAAAATAACTTTCTGTCACTGGGAAAGGAGTGAGAACATTCTAAACAATGTAGCCAAGGCCCAAGAACAACCAATCAGAAAAGAGCACAACAGCCCCTTTGATGTTCCGCAGGGTTTGGAGGTACAGACACTTACACAGATCAAGAGAGTGAATCACTACTTCGGCACATTCTCAACGTTAATAAAGAACAACGTTACATCGACTAGCACTGCTCACAGAACCTCGGCAGCTCCCACAATGCGTCTGCACAAAAAGCCATGCATTATATTCAGTATATTTGTGAATTAAATAAGAAATATCGAAAGTTATGTTCAAGCATGTACAAATGAAGACACAAGTCTTCCTGGAACTTATGCAACACTTCCAGGTTGTTACATTGTTTTAATCAAAAAAATGACAAAAGCAATATCAACTGAAGGCAGATGTATGTTTTACACAAAGCAAATGTAACAGTATACATGGTTAAGGGAATCCTCTCAACTGCAGCATTTTACCAAAGTTCAAATAATAATTTACGAGTGAGGAACAATGTCTTTATTCATTCACACTTTGGATTGGCAACACCAATTACAAATGCTTGAAGAGGAAATCTTCAACATTGCTGGGATCTTTGACAGAGGGATAAGGGTGGGAGACGGAGACGGAGACGGAGACGGAGACGGAGACCCAGGGGGGAGAGACAGGGGCGAGAGAGAGAGAGAGAGAGAGAGAGAGGGGATAGGGGCAGGAGAGAGAGAGAGGGGGGGTATGGCAGGAGAGAGAGGGATAAGGATAGGGGCGGGAGAGAGAGGGATAGGGGCGGGAGAGAGAGGGATTGGGCAGTGAGGGGAGTGGGGGAGTGAAAGGAGGGATTCTGGCAGATGTGACACCCGCTGAACGTCCATCCGAGAGACAGCACACACATTGAATGAATCACCCTGCCTGTGAAACACCGAGATGACAGTATATAGCTGAGTCAGGATACAAACCCAGGTGAGACAGCTAAGAGCGAGCATGCGTACTGCTCGGCTATCCTGCCATGATCTGTTGATTCATTGCTTTATAAAAACTAAATTGATCCGAGCAGCAGTTCCGACTGCAAAAAAAAAAAATTAATAAAACAAAAATATAAACCTTTCATTTGGCCAATTGGCACATTCTTTGACACTCTTTCCTCTCCTTGACCTCCAGAGAATTGTACAGTGGAAGAGGATAGCATGAGAGAAGGGAAGGGAAGACAGCACGAGAGGGGGGGGGACAAGACTGTACGAGGGGGCAGGACAAGGCAGCATGAGTGGGGGAGACAACGCAGCATGGGGGGGACAAGGCAGCATGAGGGGGGGACAAGACAGCATGAGGGGTTTGGGGGACAAGGCAGCATGAGGGGGGGGGGGATTCTAAAATTCTTGAAAAAATTCTGGGATCCAGATCTTCACCAAAATCTAATTAACTGGTCATTGTCACACACCCAACCTTTCCACCAAATTTCGTCCAAGTCCGTCCATAACTTTTTGAGCTATCCTGCCACACACAGATAGACAAACAAACAAAGAAACAAACAGGGGTGAAAACATAACCCACCTTCAGTGGCGGAGGCAAAAATAACAAGTTCTAAAATGCCACACGAATATACACAGCATCTAGGGCCTTAATCTAACTCTTACCACTTCACCATAAACAAACCTCAACCCTCTGCCCTGGACCCAAGGCTTTTGCCAAGATCACAGAAGACCAGCCCTTAAAACTTATGTCATTCACACTGAAATTACTTCATCAATACATCATGAGAGGAGGTTGCTGAACAATTCTGTGTACACATTCAAAAATCGAAGCTATCTTATACCATAGAGTTCATAGAACACCTTACTCCACGCAGGCTTGAGAAAAAGGATGTGGGAAGGGTCTTTTAAAGTCTTGCTTTGCGCTTTGCATTAAACAAACAATACGCACCGCCATATTTGTCTGAGTGCTGAATCTCACCATTACTCTGCCCTCAGAACATGACACCATAAATACTTTTCCAAGAAGTCCTAAACTACATGGATCTGTCAATACTCTGACAGCCATTCATGGTATAACTAGTCATGTATTGATTATATAACTAGTCTCAGCCATGCAGTTTGTTGTCATTGTTGTGCAACGGACATTCAATCAAGTTGGTGAGTAAAAATGCAAACACATTTTTTAAAGAACAGAAACAAGTAATAAATAACATATTTTAATGTAAAAGGATGTAGGGATAGCATGTGAAAAAAATATGTAAACCAGGTAGTGATGGTCAAAATAAATTATCATGTGAAACCGTCCCTACATCTTGCTTTGAATAATGGTTGTGCCTGCAAATTACGGTGTTTAATATGACCGCTCTGGCTTGGCAAGCAATTAGCGGTTGGTTCTAACAAACAACACCCGGAGATGCCCGGAATGTCAAACAATGTCCAAATTGGACAAATGAACACTTTTTGCTGCTTTTTTACACTTTTTTGAAAAGTCAGAAATGCTGCCAAGGTCAATTCTGCATTTTAAATTTTGAAATTCAGTTCAGGTTGAGAGTTTCTAGAGCTTATCGCATGTGCTGAGAAAAATAAAGGCACGAACGCTGGCGTCTCTGGTCATTCATAAGCATTGCAGTGTATCCAGCGATTCGTAGGTATGCGGATGAGGCAATCAATAATATGGGTGAGGAAAGTGAAAAAAATGTTTTGAGCACTTTATCGTTAAGAAACCATTGCAGCCAGTTCAAAGTGAAGATATTGTTGAGCGGGCCTCAAAAAATAGTGAGTTAAGACCCCAGTGAGAGAGAGCTGGCTGACAACGGGGCTGACCAAGAATGAAACCTTGTTAAGGGATAATTAAATAAGGCCATAAATTATCTTCAAAAGGAGTGTTTAAATTCACACAAACACACAGTTTTCATTCCTGCACTCCCTTGGAGTCCCCTCAGTATACATGAAAAGTTTCAGGCCACTAGGTTTCATCATTTTGGAGGTATGGAGGAGACACACACACATTATTATTATAGATGATCATCAGATATGTACAGGCAATAACATTCCCACTTATCCCCTATGCATGCATATCCACCCTCGGATTCCTTAAGCAGTCACTTCCACTTTATATAGGGAGCCCATCAAACATCCAAGACAAGGAAATGAGAGATATAGTGGTGAGAGAATGAGAAACAGATGGGGACCAGTCGTGTCCCATCACACCTTGCATCAGCTCGGCTAAGCTGTAGCCCACAATAGCTTTGGTTCAATGTCTCTTTTTGTCCTACTCCTTCTCCCCCCAGTGCCGGCCCCGCTCCGCGTGTCTCTTAGCCGTCTTTCCTCACCTCACACCTTAGAGGAAGGCTGATAAGTGCCGTTAGGGTGCTGAACCCAAAGATGAGGCAAAGACCAAGATGCTAATGCTCCAAGGGCCAAGACGAAGATGCCAGGAAGACGCTAAGAAGAACAAGATGAAGACGACTCCAAAGGCTACCAGACTATCAAGACCCAGACGACGATTCTCTTGCGTGCACCAACATATATTGCATCTCATATAACTCCCCCATCCACTCCCCCCCCCCACCGCGCCGCCGGCACAACCCCCCACTGATGTCTTTAGAGGACTCACAGGGGTTAAGGTTGCCCTCGTCTCACCCAATTGGTGAGTCAGAGCCACGATTTCTCGTGGCATCTTGGGATTCACCCCGTGGTGTTGTTTGTTGGATATTGGGTTTTGGTATGCTGTCAGGGCTTAATTGTGATTGATTGCCCATGTGGCACACAGTGCTCACAGGATATATCCCCAAACTGGTTCCAACCAGTTTTCCAGGGTTGTTTCGGATTGAAAAGGGGACGTGAAGGCGTTTCTGCACTGAAAGGTGCGTGAAATGGTTAAATAATGGTGTGTGTGTGAGGTTAAAAAAAAATACATATTTGGACACCTACCAAACATTTTCTCAACGCATATCTATTTACATGCAACACAATACACTTAACTAAACAAATACCATGAAATACCTCTTGTTACACTAACGATATATAATCAGGTGGAGTGAGGGTTGTCACTATGGAGTTGTTTATTTGTTATCAATAAATGCTATCATTAGTCACACCACATTGTTCCATTTTCTCATTACAAAGGAATGAGGAAATAGAAAATTAAGATGTCGTATATAATCGATTGCTTTGCATTCTGTAATTTGTGCTTTCTTCATCACATGCTTGGCTGGTAGGTTCATCTCATCCGAACGAATGCTGTTG
The DNA here is from genome assembly GCA_035128595.1 of Eptatretus atami. Lineage (NCBI taxonomy): Eukaryota > Metazoa > Chordata > Myxini > Myxiniformes > Myxinidae > Eptatretus > Eptatretus atami. The sequence goes on along the minus strand of CM068958.1, from coordinate 10,784,213 downwards.
CGCTGAATTTTCAACGAATGTCTGATAGACCATTTTATTTTTGTGTGTTCATTCTCTGTACATAGCCACAAGATTCTGTTTTGATTGATGTAAGACTTGTCGCTATTTTACTGATATTTTGAATCTAGCTCGAGATGTTCTGTTTCAAAACATGGACTCACACTTGAAAGTCTAAACTCAGACAAAGGATTGTAATATTACTTGTTTTCCAAAATGATATCTGCTTTAATTGCATAAAGTCGGGTACTTTGAGCAACAAGCGTCGTATTAGTTTCTCAAGGTAGTCAAAAATGAGTTTTATTACCTGTTAGCAGGGTGTTAGCAGAATGGCAGAGCTCTTGCAATTTGCTACACGAACCCAGTACACAGGAACCTGGTTCTGGAAGAACGATCTAGAAGAATGGATTAAATATGGAGATCAGGTGAGTGAAGCAACATTTAATGACAAACAAATTATGGAATGAAATGCATTTTTAAAAAGAATTTCTTACATCCCAACAGAAGCTTGGATAGCTTCTTAACCAGAGGAAGGCAGATCGGAAGAATGTGTCTGTGTGTCCTGGGTCTGTCTGTGTGTGTGTTACTGATTGTCAGATCTATGAAACGTCAGATCAGATTGACATGGATTGTCAGACAAAAGGCCATAAAATGACTGCAAATGGATTTCAATAAATCGAATACAAACTTCTATAACATTATTGATGAACACATCAATTAAGTATATCTTATGACATTTTCAATGGTTACTCGGGGGGGGGGGGGGGGGGGGGGGGGGGGGGGGAAGAGTAGAGCATTTAGGATGAAGTTACGAGGGCTCACAGTAGAGCACTGGAAAAATCCATCAAAATTTATTTAATATTTTGTATTTCAATAACAACTCAAATAAGTGGGAAACAAAATTGACGTGCCAGGTCATTTATGTTAACCTGAGGCGGTCCCTTCGGGTGGGTGCCTGGAATATCCTATCGCTAAGAGAGGATGATCACCTGTCTCTGTTATCATCTGAGCTCAAGCGTTTGGACATCGGTATTGCAGCTCTCTCTGAGGTTCGGAGAGCGGATTGCGGCGAGATCATGGGGGGTGGTTACACCTACTATTGGTCTGGTGGCTCTGATGGTTACCATGCCCAAGGAATTGCTGTAGCTGTGTCCAAGTGAAGTGAAGGCCTGCTGGCCCGGTTTCTTTGAGTGGCTGTACCAGGCTGATCTACCAGCTGTTGAGTTGGATTTCAGGGGTGTTACTCTCCCAATTGCTGACCCTCCAATCAACTGTGATCCACCTTCGATTGTGGAAACACAGGCTGTCCACGCTGCACTTCACAAGGCTGTTGGAAATGCTGTACTCGTGTTGGTGGATGCAGTCAGTTCTGTGCTCTGTTTGGACCACAGACATCATCCCAACTGACTGGAAGAGGGGCCTTGTTGTTTCTCTCTGGAAAGGGAAGGGTGACCGCCAGAACTGAAACAACTACCAAGGGGTGATGTTGCTCTCAGTGATGGGCAAGATCTTTGCCCAGATCATTATTGATAAGGTTCGCCACCATCGGCTTGAGCACCAATACCCAGAGCAATCAGGGTTAACATTAAGCGGTCAACAATTTGCCATATCCTTTCTATTCGGGTCCTCACCAAACACAGGTGAGAGTATCGACAGGGACTGCTTGCACCCCATGTTTATCCTCACTAAGCTTTTGATTCAGTGAATTGGGATACCCTCCGGAGGATTCTCGGTCTTCAACGGTTGCCACCAAAACTGATCAATCTGATTTCTCAACTACACTCTGGTACTGATATTGCTGTGAGATGTGGTGATACCATCTCAGACTTATTTCCAGTTGTTACTGGAGTTCATCAGGCATGTATATTGGCCCCCACAATTTTCACCTCTTCGATGGACTGGATTCTGGGGAGGGCATCGGAGAGATCAACCTGCGGTGCATCATTTGAGAATGTCAAGATATCTGACCTTGATTTTGCAGATGATGCAGTCATTTTAGTGGAGATGCTGGATATCCTTATGGGTCCCTCCTGGTGCTCAATGAGGAGTCGTAGCCGCTAGGATTACGGGTTTCCTGGGTCAAAACGAAGATCCAGTTTTTCAGTGACATCTTCGTTGCTGATATTTTGTTTGTACCTGTTTGTGGTGACGATGTTGAGGTCACAGAGAGACCTGTGTAGGAGGACAAAAGTCTGAGTCTTTAAGTCCTTGGTACCTACAGTCTTGCTCTACGGATGTGAGACTTGGACTGTGACCAAGGATCTGAGACAGAGACTTAACTCTTTCAGTACGAGGTCTCTTCAAAGAATCCTTTGCTATCACTGGTCAGTGTTTGTGTCCAACGAGTGCTTGCTGAGTGAGAGATGATATTTGTTGCCTGCTGCAGCTGCATGGACATGTGGCTCGTTTTCCTGACACTGAACCTGCTCACCAGATTCTCTCAGAGAGGGAGCTTCGTGGGTGATGAGGGCAACGGGCCGACCACATGCCTCATGGTTGCAGCAGGTTGATCGGCATCTCAAGGAGATGGAGTTAGGCCAGGCATCTTCCTGGGGGATGGCCAGACGGAGGCCTCTGTAGTACCGGCCGAAAGTGTATGCAGTTGCTCCAGCGCATGCTCCCATACCTGACCTTACCTTTAAATGTTAAGGTGATGCTTTTGGAATACCATAGCTGTTACTGCTCAATAAATTATTTGATTTATGACGGAAAGTCTTGTGTGTGTACATTCCTGCAAGATGACATTCACAAGAAAACATTATTCAATCCTCACAGGGACTGGACCCGAAATATTCCTCAGAAAAGATTGAAGAAGCTTTTCAAAGGGGAGATAAAGTATTTGATTTCCAACATGGATTCGATTATCGAATTGACTTCGAAGGTAATACACGTTTTTTTCTGACGTCTCTTTTACAAATCACTTTATTTCATCTGAACATGTTCTCAAGCTAAAGTTGTGGAGATAAACATCTTCCATACCGGTACATCGTATGGAGTTAACTATCTCTGAGAAGAAAGCTGCTTTCTCCATTTTTACCTCCAAATCTCCAGATACTCCCAATAACTAAACACCAGGAATTGAATGACAAAGCAGAAATTCAACATGTTGAATGTGCATCTTAAATCCCAGCATACCTTGCACACCTGCTGGAGGAACATTCAATGCAAAATATGTATCCCATAGCAGTTTGCTTTTAAGTGTCCATTGAGCATCGTGACTTCATCTTCACTTTGCTTCCGGTGCATTGATCAAACTGCATGGTATTTAGAATTCCCTTACATGACAATGCTTTTCATGACAATGCTTTTCTTACATGACAATGCTTTTCGATTTGAAGTTTCATATTCTTACACATTTTTATTCTTAAATCTCGGTGTAGTCAGGAAACAGGTGAACAGATCGACTGGATACAGACGGGACACAATGAGGGAAATAACATTCCTTGCACAATGCAGGTAAGATATAAAATAATTTCCTTGTTCATTAAGCAAATGCAGAAAATTATCAAATGTGTAATTACTCTTTCACGTGAATTGCAAGGACATTATATGATTAACTCCTCTTCTGAAAATTGACAAGTAGCTGACACTTGCGGTCCCTGCCTTTTGGGTGGTATGAGGAATAGATATCTGCAATATGGAAGCTAAATCTTGAACAGTTTTTGAAATATCCCGTACACGAGCGAAGTCACTGAGATGGTTGCCATGGTAACATAATTCAGCCAATCAGAGCAGTGATCTAATCAGGTTGAAATAATGTCATGATTAATAGATATCTGCAATATGAAAGCTAAATATTCAATGGTTTTGAAATGTCACGTGCACAAAAGTAAATGGACAGATGATCGGTTGGTCGGACCGAGCTTATTCTAATGTATCCGACCTTGTTGGAGGGGTGGGGGACAAAAAGGGGTGGGGGTGGGGACAGTTTGGAGATGCGGAGTGGGACTTTTTGGCGATGCGGGATGGTTTGGCGATGCGGAGTGGTTTGGCGATGCGCGGGTGGTTTGGCGATGTGGAGGGTTTGGCGATGCGGAGTGGTTTGGCGATGCGGGATGGTTTGGCGATGCGGAGGTGGTTTGGCGATGCGGGGTGGTTTGGCGATGCGGGGTGGTTGGCGATGCGGGTGGTTTGGCGATGAGGGTGGTTTGGCGATGAGGGGTGGTTTGGCAATGAGGGGTGGTTTGGCGATGAGGGGTGGTTTGGCGATGAGGGGTGGTTTGGCGATGCAGAGCGGTTTGGCGATGCGGGGTGGTTTGGCGATGAGGGGTGGTTTGGCGATGCGAGCGGTTTGGCGATGCGGGATGGTTTGGCGATGCAGAGTGGTTTGGCGATGCAGGGTGGTTTGGCGATGCGGAGTGGTTTGGCGATGCGGGGTGGTTTGGCGATAGGGTGGTTTGGCGATGAGGGTGGTTTGGCGATGAGGGGTGGTTTGGCGGATGAGGGGTGGTTTGGCGATGAGGGTGGTTGGCGATGCAGAGCGGTTTGGCGATGCAGGGCAGTGGCGATGCGATGCTGGTGGTTTGGCGATGCAATGCTGGGGTTTTGGCAATGCGATGCGGCTTGCATTGCGGGGCGGTTTGGCGATGCGGGTCGGTTTGGCGATGCGGGTCGGTTTGCGATGCGGGTCGGTTTGGCGATGCGGGTCGGTTTGGCGATGCGGCGGTTTGGCGATGCGGGTCGGTTGGCGATGCGGGTCGGTTTGGCGATGCGGGGCAGTTTGGCGATGCGGGGCGGTTTGGCGATGCGGGGCGGTTTGGCGATGCGGGGCGTTTGGCGATGCGGGGCGGTTTGGCGATGGCGGGGCGGTTGCGATATGATGCTGGGTGGTTTGGCGCATGCGATGCGGTTTGGCGTTGCGGGGCGGTTTGGCGATGCAGGGCGGTTTGGCGATGCAGGGCAGTTTTGCGATGCGGGGCGGTTTTGCGATGCGGGGCGGTTGCAATGCGATGCTTGTACAAGTAGTAACCGTTGAATCAAAGTTGACAAGTGGAAATAAAGAAACATTCAGATATACAAAATGGCAGTGTGATGAAATAAAAACAATGATTTACAATTAATAAGCCATAAATGTCGTCGAAGATTGCTATCGATACAAAAGGTATGCATGATTGAGGCTCATGGAAGAGCTAGAGCAGAACTCGAGGGACCAAAATGGAAAGGGGGAAATACCAACACCAGAGTAGAAATGAAAAGTGAGAGTGATGTCAAGGGGAGTGGGAGAAGGACACATGGTGGTGAACAAGCTGAATAAAAAACACAGCAAGAAGAGGATGGGGAAAGCGGGGATGAAACACAAATGGAACAAACCAACGAACAACGAACAAACAAAGAGGAGAGGGAGAGAAATATCACAATAACCAGGGAAATAGGAGTGCTTCAGAATGGAGTCATTTGGGGTAGAAGAGATCATGAGTTTAG
>CM068958.1:10657421-10669748 GCA_035128595.1 Eptatretus atami | reverse complement strand
ATTGGGCTCTCTCCTTATGTTGCCAAAAACTGCAACCCCAAAGTGGAAAAGTGCAAGCTGAGAAATCTACACATTTGCATTGGACATTGTTTCCCAATTGATAAACACATATTTATACAAAAACGGAAAATGAAATATTTAAAATAAATAACATCAATTTATAAGCACCTTGTATGGAACCTATATAACCGTTTGACACCGCGTAACATGTATGATAAGGTGTGAAGCAACATGCATCATTTGGAGAAAACCCACAACATCCTTAGTGATGTCACTTGCATTAAATTTGAATAACTAATAACGTCAGGTGCCACATTCCATCATCGTCCCTGTCAATCATGACACATTGCTCGGGGACAGCGGACTTGGAGGTCGTTTCTGACACCAAAGAAAGGGTCACGCTGTCTGTCAATGGTTCGCTTGCACGCACGGACTTTTCCACACATTCAACATATTTTACGTTTCATGTCAACAATGTGGGCATCTGATTTGTATTTAGAAGATTTTGATTTGCATTGAAAACAGGAAGTGTTTTTATTTTATTTTCTCAAGAAACTTGCTTTTGTCACAATGCTCAAGAAATGACACATCAGGTCAGGAAAAATGTGTGTTTCATGTAAAAATGTTTTCATTCCTTTGCAGGAATGAAGATAAATAAACTCAGGACTCAAACAAGACAGGACAGACAGAGAGAGAATATTGCTTCCAACAAACCAATGTAAGAACGACCATTTCATGAGAAGTTCAAACAACTTTGGCCAAAAGAAACCATTTTCCACTTCCTGATGTCCTTTGAGTTTTGATGCATCCCTAATTGTTTCATGATATTTTAATGAACTGTAAATACGTGTGTGGCTACGCATTGTGTATCAATGCGACATTATCACACAACACACTATTCTTGAATGTTTATTGCATTTGTTAAAGTAAAACTAGAAAGCATCTCAAATGCAAAGCCCATCTGCGTCCGCTTTGTTTGTACTCAAACTAAACTTGACGAAAACGAGTTAAAACGAGAAGGACACTTAGTAGAGTGCATACCTCCGCCTCCAACGCTGATCCACGAGAACATATCGGGCCCAATCAATTCATTTTTGAAATATCATGAGAAACAGTACGATATCGTTTTTGGCCCAATTCTATGAATGGTGAAGAATCACTTTAAAAATTTGAGTTGCCGGATCCGATGCGGATCTTCACAAAAAATCTAATCAGTTCGTCCTTGTCACACACTCAACCTGTCCAGAAAATTTCATTTGATCCGTCCACTACTTTTTGAGACATCCTGCACACAAACAACCAAACAAACACAAACAAACGGACAAAAGACAGAAAGGGTGAAAACATAACGTCCTTCACTTCGATAGTGGAGGTAAAAATTGTACATTTATTAATTTGTGTTCTCCACAATCCATAACAAAGGTTTGTTGAAGATTTGATGACAAAAGCTCAATTGGTAAAAATGTCACATGGCTTGGACAGACACACTGAAGCTGAATGATAAATAAATAAATAATTAATTAATTAATTTGAAAGTGATTTAAACAAACAACGGGGTGGTGTCTAATAAATAATATTTTTAGTCCACGATGACTTTGCCATTTCACATTTTGACCCAATTTTTAGTTATTTTCTCCATATAGTCATCATAAAAGTTCGTTCAAAATTTGATGACAAATGCTCAAGTGATTAATAAAAGTTAGGACTGGACAGACAGAAAACAGACAGACAGACAGACACACTCGTACAGAAACGATTGCAACTCGACTCCTGCTGTGCATAAGGGTGAGGGGTGAAAGGGGGTGGGGTGGGGATTACTTGAACCGCACTCAGCAGTGCGCACACCTCTGCCAGGATGAACAGTTTGTTTTGTATCCCACCGATAGGTCGGATATGCATACGGATTTGAATCAAAATCGAATAGATTTTATCAACTACCCAACTCATCCATCAAGTTTTGACATAACCTGTCAACAACCTTTTTAAAATGTCATGCTATATACGTTTTGACCCGATCACCCAATGGTGAATAATCACTAAAAATTCTCGGATCCGGATTCAGATCTTCAGGAAAATCTAATCAATTCATCCAACATGTTTCATAAGAAAATCAATTCATCACGAAAATCTAATCAATTCAATTTCAAACATTCAACATGTCCACCAAGTTTCGTCTGAATCCTCCTGCAACTTTTTTGACATATCCTGCTCACAGACAGATACACAGGCAAACGGGTTTACATATAACCTCCATCCACCTGTGGTGGCAGAGGTAATAATGTGACAAATATAATTTCACAATCTGAGAAACTTCATGAATTAAATCAAGGAGATGCAGAGGGGGGGGTGGGGGGGGGGGGGGTGATAGAGAGTAGGAAAGATTACATGTATTCAAGTTCAGGAAATGCAATGTGTGTTGCAAGTGTGACTTCATTGGTTGCTTTATACGTGACTTTGGCTGGAGGAGTGTGGGAGGGTCAATCATTTATATAATCCTAGCCACCTGGGTGTAATCATTAGGTGAGAGCTGATTGCTATTTGCTCCATTCACAGGTGAGATGTGGGTGGGCTGCTATATTCTATTCATATATAATATATATATATATATATATATATATATATATACTGAATATATGTGTGTATGTATATAAACATATATATATATATAGTATTACAAGTTGTTATTATTGTTTATCTCCACACGTGGGTGGGTTTCAGGAGATGGAATGGAGACCTGCCAGCTCCAAAGTATCCACTTCCTTTTGTGTGTTTGTGTGTTTATTGCGTTTCGTGTAACATTGTAAGGCAAGTGTGAATCATTTGTTGACCACTTGTACCCGACTTCTTTATGTGGTGTTTGTAACAATGCTGAAAACATGGCTGCCCCACTACTGCAGTCCGGTGTCATGCAGCAGTGAGGAGTCTCGGGTTTTTGCTTGGTGAAGGTGTTAAACGATGTGACATTCTCAGGAGAATGACAGTTTGTACCAAATTGTGCAGTCAATGACAAATGTGGATGAATGGTGTGAAGAAAGACAGATGAGTATGTGCAACGAACAACATCCTGGCCACCCAGTCTCTATTGCCACGGAGAGGTCTGGTCTGACCTTATCAAAAACAGTTCACACCATTTCATTTGTTCACCTTTTTTCACAACATACAATTCGAACCATCTTCCTTTTTTTATCGAATAAATACATGAATGTGCTTACAGTTGGAAGGTCTGAAGTCCACCAGGATTTTAAGGAGTCAATGAAAAACTACATTTTTAAATGCACTTGTTTGATACAGTTGTACCTGTTGTGTGTTTTTCAGTGGATCAGAAAATCTGTCGGACGAGCAATCCACTCTTGAGTCAAACATTCCTCCCAATTGGGATCGCCCTCAAGTTCTTTCGACGGTTCCCAGGCAAGAATGACATGAACTTATAATTCAGTAAAATAAATTCTCAAGAGGTCCAAAAAGGGGAAGTGCAGAAGACCCTGGTTAAAGAAGCCGACTGTTTGAGAAAAATTTCAGCAAAAATAATCACAGAAATGGAAAGTATCAATTATTTTAGCAAAACTTGTCTCAAGGAATATTCCTTTCAATGAGAGGAAACAACAATTATCAGGAGAATCTCAAATTTGTTTGGTGCATACTACTTGTGATCAGAACGCACTAAAATGTGGATATTTCGTTGTTTTCCAACATTTCTATTCGTAATCTTTTTTTAAAGAGCTTAAACCACTGGAGTAAGGATGTCTCTAAAGGTTATGAACCAGAGGCCCCTTTCTCAAACTTGAACTTTATTGTAGTTAATTGCATAACACATCTCTTATTTTTTTTGTTTTTTTTTGTCCCACGCAGCTCGTCCCACTCAGTCGACAACATTCAGAATACAGCATGGTGCAGAAATTGTTTGCAGCCACAATGAACACAACTATCAAGAATGTTTTTCGAATTCAGAATGTGGAAATGTGGGAGAATTTTATAAGGTACTCCAGTCATAATTAATTTAATTTGTCACTTTAAGGCACAGTCCCACCTTTTATAAAGATTATGACCATATTATGCATTTCCACAATATATTGTCACGGTTGTCAGATTCGGACCAGTGTCCTGATCCCGATCCTGTTCACCAATGCTATATATCGTTGGGGTGGACATTAGGTCAAATCTTCCACCTGGACGAATGGTCCTTAGAAATCCACACCGTCCGCCGGGAAATCCGAAAAAATATTTTCATCGGTTTATGATGGACAGAAACTCTCACGATATCTGTCGCCAACAGCTGGTTCATCCATCTGAAAGGATGGGTGCCGAGCTATCTACCCAGGATGAACCGCTGTGGTTTTAAAACCACCTTATGGGGCTTGGTGCCAAATTTCCAAAGGCCGTGAGATTGACTCACGCCGTGGTTAAATTTCCCACATCCCAAATTGTGCACCACACTGACACATCAATGGTGAGAAAACAAGTTTATTATAAATTATGAGAAGGCAAGTGGGATATGGAGAACAAGGAAAAGCACACGTATTGCAACAATTATATGTACAATAAATTCCCTCGCACCCACGATAACTTGACCAGTCACACCACAAAGATCTCACAGAAGGAAAAAAACCTTGTCCCACATGATGATTGCGTGATATTAGTGTGACTGATGGTTGGGTGGAGAGGGAGAGAGAGAAAGAGAGAGAGAGAGAGAGAGAGAGAGAGAGAGAGAGAGAGAGAGAGAGAGAGATGCGTCCTCGGCAGGAGAGACAGACATGTCTGACGGCCCGCATCCAGATTCCGTAACCTCTGGCACACATGTGCAATTTATTCCTTTCTCATTTCTCGACCATGTCAAACTGATGGGCTCTGTGGGGCATCTATCTTAACCGTCCTGATCCTGAACTGCTCACCTCGACCTCTCTCGCTCAACTTGCTGAACTAAATCTGAGCTCCTCACCTTGTGCGTCATCTGTCCCTGCTCCTCGGCTTTTCTTATCTCATGAACGTGTGCTCTTTGGCTCCACATTCGGCCTTTCGGAACATCTTGCCATGCCCCCGGTTGCAAACAGTTTCAGGTGGGCCCGGGTAGTTGTCAGTACGGGGGTGCATCTCTTACATAGGCGCAAGGCGTCACACTTTTGCCGTCCTTATGGGGGGTGGGGGAGGGGTTGCTGTGACTTGTAAATCTGGGGAATCTGGTTCACTTAAAGAAACACTCACATACAGATTCTGGAGGGAACTATTTAAATGCTTCATGAGGAGGGTGAGGGTGGTGGGGAACTTCAAGACATGTTATGTTGAGGAAGGGTCATGGTTATCAGCTTCTGAAAAAACTTCGACACATGCTCTTTGCTTTTCACACAGAAACCACACACTTATGGCAAGGCATTTATTTATGGCATAACTAGTCTATTTTACACGCATTACCCCCGAGTGAAATTGATGAGAGAAATGAGAAATTCACACATTCATTCTTACTCTCACAATGTATAGTTGAGAGATGTGAACTGTGAAAAGCCTTGTATCTGTCAGAAATTAAACTTTTTAATCAAAGTGATTTGGTAGTTAAGTCGGTAGAGGTTTGCTGCTTGCCTCACAGGTGTGGGTTCAATAATCATGGCATCCGATACGATGGCACAGATATAGTGCACTTCCGTCTGATGTGTAATCTAGGTTCGATTCCCAATCCAACTTCCTATAAACTGTTAGACTGTGCCTTAACATCCTTAGATAGACGTTAAGCTGGAGACAATGTGCTCATATTGAGTGGTGGACGTTAATGATCTGTCTTTTGACACAGAGTAGGCCAGTTATTGTTCACATCCTTTTCAAATTTCAAATTCCTGCCTTATTCTAATCAGAAAGTATTCAGTTCACAAAAGTGAAAAGATGCACAAAGAACCATCAGAACATCAGCTACCAACATCCAAAAATACAGAGCCGCCAACTCTTAATAATTAATGATTTGGCCAATTGCTCTGTCTGGGCTTTCACACACATGTGATTGGGCAATAAAGCCCACCTCTAAACTTTGCAGGTGAGAATCATCAACAGCAAGTTCAATTTCTTCTTAAACAGATATACATTCCATAAGATACACCAAACCATGTCTATCTGCAATTATTGATCTTACAGTGAGCAATAAGTGGTCCTCACACTTTGAAAAAACACAAACAGGTCATCATCAGATCAGATACTATGGAGTTTTGATGCAAACAGACATTTTTTTCAACACGCTGAACCATATCCATCTGCGGATCTTCTTTATGTACATTTCTCAAATGTTGGGTGGGCCTTATTACCAGCACCCAAATTATTCATGTAATCGGTGGTCTCTCGTGGAAGAATGAGGAACTTCACATAGGAATTACATCTTATTTAAGAACTTCATAAAAGACAGTCTCAGCTCAAGAATGACTATTTTTCAAGAATTTCAATGTAAAGGCATGGACAGACATGCTTTAACTGAAAAAAACGAGAACAGCACTCGGTAGAGCGCATAACTCCACCAGGCTGAACGATTTCGCATCCCACTGATTGGCCACGTCTTCATCCAGATATTAACCAAAATCTAATCAGCTTGTTCTTGTAACCTACCAAACTCATCCGCTAAGTTTTTTCATAATCTGTCTGTAACCTTTTGAAATATCATGCTATATATCGTTTTTGGACCTCTCAATGGTGAAGAATCTCTTTTGAAATTTCTCGTATCCAGCTCCAGATCTGGATCTTCACTAAAAAAAAACCAACAAAAATGGATAAAAACAAACACGACATAATAGTGACCGAAGCTTTTCATGCTGCACTCTTCAGGGTAAAAATCACAGCAAGTGAAGTTGGAAGTGAAGGCGCGTGCTTTATAACAGGTCTCAATAAGGTAAACACTGATTGGTTCAACCGTAATGACGTCCTGGTTAATCCAAATGCCCATTGGTCAGCTCATCATCTTCATCTCGAGCTCCCATTGGCTGGAGCAGAGTTCTCGATGATTGACATTTGCAACCACATCCTGGAGAGAGGGGGGATGGGTTTCCCAAAGGTCCATTCACCATTTGTTCCGTACTTCCTTGATCTTTCCATGCTGAAAGAGACACAGAGATCGTACAAATTCCTTTTGACGACATAATATTAGATCGGTGGTAAGGATGAAGGTTGCTTCCAACATACGTAAATGAAACGAATCCGACCTCGGCTCAATATCCTGAACATATCTGCATTGTACTGGGCTGCACAGATAGGGTTGGCAACCAGGTGCTGTGCAATGGCAGATGAAGCAGGTACAGTGGCCGGTGGTTTCTGGAATTTCTACATGCTCGCACTGGTTGTGTTCTAACCCTCATAATCTTTCTTCGAATCGCCAAGGGACTGTTGTTTTGATCCGATCAGCCAATCTTAATGTTGTGCGGCCCACGTACCGAGCTTCACATCGGCACTTAAGCTCATAAATAACATTGCTGGTTTGTGAGGTGGGTAAGCACATCCTTGTTGACTGACGTTAGCAAACGGCGAGAGGAAAAGATTACTCGGGTTGCACAGCCAGAAACGTGTTGGACACACGTTTCTTCGTGATGATTGCCCTTTCCAGGGCATCCTGATATAGACTGGACATTTGTCCGGACCAATCTTCTGATCTTTGTTCTGTTAGAAACTTGTGTAGTATCTCTAACTATATGCTCAGATAACCATCTCACCGAGTATATTCATGATTTGTTCAATTTCAGCAGAAGATTACAAGGTGAACAAATCCTCTTGCTCTGTTAACCAGGTATTGATCAAGGCAATTTGTTTCTCGTGGAGCTGTGGGAGTCCCACCGAATAACTGCCCTGTGAAAGTGGCTTCCGTAGACGGATGTTGTGAAACCAAGGTTGGATCTATCAACAACACACCCAAAAACGGTAACGTGTGTTCACGATTCCAGCTCCGTTGTAAACTTCAGCGCTGGATGGAGAGTGTTGAGCCATGCCTGGAAATTGTCACATGGCGTCCGAGACTCAAACAAAGAAAAAAATGTCATCAACATGCCGATAGTATACGATGGGGAATCGATGGGGAGCTCGAGGTGAAGATGATGAGCCGACCAATGGGTGTTCGGATTAACCCTTGACGTTCATTACGGTTGAACCAATCAGCGTCTACCTTATTGAGACCTGCGTATAAAGCACGCGCCTTCACTTCCAACTTCACTTGCTGCGATATTTACCCTGAAGAGTGCAGCACAAAAGCTTTGGTCACTATTATGTCGTGTTTTTTGTATCCATATTAAATTTCTGCAGTACCAAACATCTGTTTAATATATATATATATATATATATATATATATATATATATATATATATATAATATTATATTCGTCCTTGTCACACACCCAACTTGTCCACCAAGTATTATCTGAATCCATCTGCAACTATTTTAGATATCGTGCTCACAAACAGCCAAACCAACAAAGATAAATATATATATATATATATGAAAACAGGGTGAATACATAACCTCTGTCCATCTTTGCTGACTGGGGAAACAAACAATCATTTCATGTTTGGTTTTAAAAGTGTTTACTGTGCTGCCATTTCCCACACAAAAGGAAATCAAATGTCACATTTGGCCACCTCCCAAAGAATGCTCAGTATGCTCAGTAAGATCACCTTATCAGACAATGTTGATTTTATTGAATTATTTATTTATTTATTGACCCTTTCCAACACATATTCATTCAGAAAAAAAAGGTCGATGTCCCTCAAAAACGAAGGTCAAGTTGAAGAGAGGTTGCTTTTTCATGGGACTTCAAGCAGTTCGATCACAGAAATATGCCAGATGAACTTTGACATGCGACTGCATGGAAAACATGGTGCTCTGTACGGAAAAGGTAAAATAAATTTTCTGATTTTAAACACAATGTGTTTAACGTGTATTCCTACAAGGCCGATTAATGCACTTCTCAGTCGAAAGGGATAGTGTGGAGATAACACACTTAGCTTTGAGCTGCGTAGTCAGGGTTTGATTCTTTATCTGATGATAAACTATCGGATTGATGCTTTGAGACAGGGTGTTGCAACACAAAGTGCACTATCCCGAAGATGAATGTTGAATCGGAGAATGTCCCTTCTGCTAGCATTAGGTCCTGGACATTAAAGTTCAAATGTGTCTCTCCCAAAGATTTGGTGACTTATTGCTAGCAGCGGAGTCGCCTGGTCAAGTCGGTCTAATGTATATGCTTCCCTTCCATCCTTTCCCTCACTTCAAATGGCACCACAGCCGACTCCGCTCATAGGAAGGCCGAATGTCTCAATTCTGTGTTTGCTTCAAAATAATGTGTCCCTAACCTCTCTCTCTCTCTCTCTCTCTCTCTCTCTCTCTCTCTCTCTCTCTCTCTCTCTCTCTCTCTCTCTCTCTCTCTCTCTCTCTCTCTCTCTCTCTCTCTCTCTCATTTTGCAGCGCAACACACAACATTTCCCCTCACAAAAGCCACATTACAACTCACTGCAAATCCAATAAAGTGGCGCAGACTGGGATTGCGAATCTCTTAAGCAGTCAAGAAACAGCCTTGCAAAGCACCGCAGATGTGTGGGCTTGGTCAGGGCTCTATTGCAGAACCATGGGCTTGGTCAATGAGCACCACATCGTGACAGGAATGCACCAATGAGGAGGCGGTGCCAACAAAGCTCAAGCTGTGCTTGAAGGACAGGCCCCCTGAACCATGCCTCCCTTAGGAACTTTATATGCCCAGAATTCAAGGAGTCAGGGCTGATACACATCTAGGGAAAATCGGAGAGTCAAGACTGAGCCTGCAGGAGCCAGCATTTATGAGAACAAGCCTCTGCGAGAACAATCGGGCTGGTGCCGCAGTGCAGACAGCTGATAGGCCACGGAGTTTCTCTGGACACACCAGCCAACACACTGACTCACACTCTTTCTCTGGTTATCCTTGCTTCGAATTGTTCACTTGGAATGCATGAAAGTAGTCTACAATTACACCCTCATCCAATTCAAGGCTGGGTTACTGACTTGCATTCACGATTTCCTCTGTCCTACTTTATTGGTCCTGTTACGAACATTCATTCGTCACTTGCACTTTCCCTTACATGGTGCACCACATCATTTACACCCCCCCCCCACACTCTTAGTTCTCCCCCCTCCCATTCTTCATGATGGGACCAAAGTAATCCCACAGGCTTGTGTCAGGTGAGTGAAGGGTCACCAACAAGCCCCACCTTCTTCTCTCTCTGTCTATCACCCTTCCTTATCTTGTTTCCTGGAGTGTATGAGGTGCTTACATGTATATGAACATACTAAGATGACTGACTAAGTGGGCTGATGTGCTTAGGTGGTAAGATTGTGGTCTTGTGAACTGTTTGCCTGTAAATACATGTCCTTTTGATCTTTATTAACTGTTTCCAAACTGTACGATCACCTTTTCTACATTGGTTAGACCTGCCATTGGTTTCTACATTGGTTAGATAGGGAGTTCTGCCCTACCATTCCGTTATGGTTAGTCATTACCCAACATCGCAATTACAGTATCGCTCGGCCGTTTTGATTGACAGCAGTGGGGTGTTTAGCACGTTCTACTGTCGGGGGGGGGGGGGGGGTTAATTCGCTGGAAAAGGTAAAGTGGAGTAAAACGCTTGACCCTGCCTGAATAAACATCCTAGATGGTGTCCGTGGTTGCCAGCAACCCGTCATGCACAGAGTATCTGCGCCCCATCGCTTCAGGGTCATCGGCTGGGAAGTGTGTCCGAGAATTCCCACGCGACCCGCAAATCCATACCACTGTGTTATATATATACATATATATATATATATATATATATATATATATATATATATATATGACCGGTGAAAAGTTTTGGAACACCCCCATTTTCCAGTTTTTACTGAATTAAGAAGTTAATGTTTCAATGTCACTCGTAATAAAGCATAGAACAAATTAAAAATTGCAGATAAAGCAGAAATCATGCGAATCGTTTTGTTGAACAAAATTTAATCTAAATTTTGGACTCGTCAAAGTAGCCACCTTTTGCAGGTATAAAAGCCAAACATACTCGTGGCATTCTTTCTCCAATGGAAATCAAATATTGTTCGGAAAGTTCTTTCCCAAACATATGTTGCATGAAGAGTTGCTCAAAAGCTGTGTTGCCACTTGTAGGTTGCTTTGCTTTCACCCTTCTGTCCAGTTCATCCCAAACCAGCTCGATGGTGGTTTCAGTCTGGAGACTGTGCTGGCCATTCCATGATTTGAAGCCTACCGTCTTGTTCTTTTCTTTTGAAAGTAGTTCTGACATAGCCTGGAGGTATTGTTTTGGGTGGATTATCTTGCTGAAGATGAACCCTGACCAACGAGGTGTAGACCAGAGGGTATGCATGGTGCTGCAAAATGCTGTGGTAGCCCTTTTGTTCAGGGTGCCAGTCACTCTGTGCAAGTCGGCGACTCTGGATCCAGCAAAGAGCCCCAGATCATCATGCTTCCTCCTCCATGTTTGACAGTTGGTGTCACACACTGAGGAACCATCCCTTTCACCTACTCGACGGCGTACAAAAAACCCTGCGTGATGAACCGAAGATTTTCAAATTTGATTCATCGGTCCATAAGACCTTCTTCAGTTTTCAGTAGTCCATTTCCAGTGCTTCATGGCCCAGGCAAGCCTCTTTTTCTTATTTTGCCATCTTAGCAATGGCTTTCTCACTGCCACTAGACCTTGTCAAACCTGCACTCGAAGTTCTTCTCTTCACAGTTGAAACTGAGACTTCCTTATTCGACCAGTGTTAAGATGTGCTTGAAGCTGCTGTCCTGTGAACTGCCTATCACGCAAGCTGTTGACTCTCAGAAACTTGTCTTCTGATTGTTGCTGGCCTTGGGTCTGCCAGACCTCTTCCTGTCAGAGTTTCCTCCAGTTTCCAAGTGCCTTTTGATGGTGTAGGAAACTCTACACACTGACACCTTGGCTTCTTTGCAACTTCTATGAAGGAAAGAACTACACTTTTAAGGGTTATAATGATCTGTCTGTCTTCCTTTGTTAATTGTCTTTTTCTTGCCATTATGACAGCAATATACCACTTCCTGCAGTGAAATAATGTTCAGATGGTGTCGCAACACAGTCTGTTTCCAACACTGCTTTTATACAGACAGAGGGTTTGTGACGAATCAACAAAAGTTGGGACACCTGCAGGAATTGTTTGCATCAACTTTCAAGGCTTAATTTATTTCCATTGCTGTAGAACAGCTGCAGTTGCTAAACCATTACTTGTTCCCTGAAAAGGGCCTTTTTTAACAACTCTGAAATTTGCATTATTTTTCAGTTTTTGGAAACTTAAACTTTTTTTAACCTCTGGCATTTTACCGCTTAGCTTTG
>CM068958.1:10624881-10641423 GCA_035128595.1 Eptatretus atami | reverse complement strand
TACCTGCGCCCTGCTTTTCTTTTTCCCCAGAGTTCCATCGATCCTGGGCCATGGTTAGGGTAAAATTAAGTTAGTATAGAGTTGTTAACTTTTGTACATGAGTTCGCCCCGCATGTTTTCTTGCCTGGCTAATGTTTATTTAAAGTCGTTTCTGATTGGTGGGTTTGTTTAGTTAGTTAGCTCTAGCCCGTAGGTTGATGTTATTTGGGGATCACAAATACAAAATATGTCGCACTCGGTATCGGGGGAAGGTCTTTTAACGTACGTAGGGAAGGTTACACATTGAGGGCACTACGAAATTCACGACTTCGGATCGAGTCTGTAAAAGGGTGATGGTAGTGTTACGGCTGTTGGAATTCGCAACACATAAGGTCCTGTGTCGTAGGATCGATAATGTCTTGTGTTCAGTTTAGATTTCCCCACCATTTGTATTAAATGGGATTATTTCGTTGTCACAGGGCTGTTGATCCTTGAGATAGCCGTTTTTTCTTGCTGAGAGGCCGCCCCTTTTCTGGAGCTTTCGTGTCTCTAGGCAAGGGCGAGGTCAGTAGGCATAAAGGGGCGTGGCGTTTGAACGGAGGTGATATAGGCCCGCGCAGGACGCCAGCTCGGGCCTTCTTCTCCTTTCGGTGTGTTTTTTCGTCGGGACTTTTGTTTTGTCTGTCTCTTCGTTGTGGTTTTGGTGGTGCTGGGCTTCTTGTCTCCTTCATACGGCTTGAGTCTTCGAAGAGTCTTGGGTTCGGTGGTTCGGGTCGAGTCGTCGACGCTCGGCAGTCGGTGGGGGGATCCTTGGCGTGGCACGAAGGACACGGACGGGAGGCGCCGCTTTGCAGCTCTGCGCACGGCAGCGCTGCGCACCCGGGAGGAGAGGCCGGAGAGAGGTCGCCACGCATCACCACGGAGGGTGCAGGGGGTACCTTGTCAACGGTCTCGTTGGGTTCATTCGGTCTGCAAGTCCACTCATAAAGGTCTACGGACCGTGTCTGAATCCCCTGTCTGTGGGGTAGTCTTCTATTTTCCTTGGGTTTTGCTTCGAGTGATTGTTGGGCGCACGTGTTCCTGGAAGTAAAACTGTGAGTTCGTATCATAGATTGTTAATGCCGGTTGTAGTGTTTTTTACCTGTCTGCGTGTTTGTCGCCTCCTCCCGCGAATTGATTTGCATGCTTACGATTACGTGCTGTGTGTAAAATAAATGTGCTTGGTCTAAATGTAACTCGTCGTCGTGTCTTTCCCCGCATTTGGACCCATATTGCATTCGGAATATTAGTTTGGGGTTTGTTAAATACCTGGTAAATAGAATCGGAGTCCGGCGAGGTCGGGCTTGATAATTACCCGCTGCGGTTATCACTTGCCAGAACGGAATGGAGCCGCTTACGCGGTTCGTGTCCAAGCGACCTGCGTCGACGGGGGTACGGGTCTCCCGGTAGGCCTACCGCGCCTCGAGTACTTAGGTATAGTATCGATTATTCGGCGATGTGCCGCTATTCTGCGCGGGTAGAAATTGGCAGCGCCGTGGTGGTGAAAGACCACCCGTACAGGGTTCCTGCTTGTTCAGAAGGTCACGACTGAATTGTCCGCCGGGGGCGAGGGCTTATTAAGTGGAAAAGCGGCCGTTCGCACGCGGGTGGGCGCGAATTCGTAACAATATATATATATATATTATATTATATATTAATATATATATATTTACTAATATTATATATATATATACACAAATATATATATACATATATAACATATATATTAGAAATATATAGCCGTGGTGTTTGGCGTAGTGGTTAGTGGTAGGGCTGGAGACAAAAGGTCCTGATGTTCAAGCCCCGATTGGCCGCTGAAATTAATCACACGCAGGAGGTTGTATCCTGTTGTCGCCTGTCATCCTTTCCGAGTCGGCGAAGTGAGACCAGTGTACTGGGCCGGTTATGCCCCAGTTAGAATAGGTGTACGTCATATCCCTGTGTCGTACAGAGGCACCAGGGTTTGCGTCAGGAAGGGCATCCGGCGTAAAACCTGTGCAAATCATTATGTCGGATCATAACGGATGATCGCTGTTGGCGACGCCATTAACGGGAGTCAGCGAAGAAGAGAAGAAGAAGACAAGAATACTATGTATAAATAATATCTATTACTAATACATATTATAAACATATAATACAATAAATACATGCCATTATACATATACATATACATAACATCATACTATATATAAATATCATATATTTATAATATATAACTATTGTAGGGTTCTAGGAACTCGTAGCATTACAAACGTACAGTTGCCCGAAGTCTGAGTTATTCCGGTTAGTATATGTGTAGATAGACCCTCTCCTTGTGTTTCGTGGGATAATCAAAGGGGTGCGTTTGCGGGGGATGTTGTTTTTGTTAGATAATAATCTTATATTCCCGTCCAATTATGAACACAGTACCCTTCTCTCGCATGGCTGAACACGCTTGTTCGCTACTTCGCGCCAACTGGCGACTCGCTGTCGAGGCAAATCCTCTCTGCGGGTAGTTTCCCTTTTTTGGCGAGTCAGCACGTGTGGAGGGCGGGCTTCCGTATAAGCCAATCCCTGCCAGAAAGAGGCGGACCCATGGAAGCCCCGTCCAATCAGGCGCACAGTGGACGTCGGTTCACAACGGCCCCTCCCCGCTGAGGGAGGTCTAATAATACGACACCATTGCCTCAGGGTAGAGTACTGAGAGAGTCGGAGCATTTTGTGTGAGAGGGTGACGAGTGCAATGGAAAGTGAAGTCATGCTGGTGACGCTGGAAAGTGAGTCGTCTTGTTGGAGTGAGCTGGAAACTCTGATTCCCTGCCTCGGACTCGAGCTTCTATCGCACCGGGTCTCTCCTTCGCAGACACGGTCTCCACGGAGTCCGGTGGCCCTCTCGTCCGCCATTGCACCGCCCTTCGGACGATCGTCCCTCCGATTCCAACGGCTTACTCTCTTCAAGCGCATCTCCGCTCTCGTCCCGTCTTCGTTCCTCTCCCATCTCTCCTCTCTGGGTCTTCTCCTCACTTCCATCTCCTCCCCTTCTCCTTTCGCCATACTCCCATCTCTGCGTCCTCTACTCTGTCTCGTCTCGCATGCCTTTCCTCCGCATTCTCGTCAGTGCACCTCCTCCCTCTCTCTCCTCTTCCTCGGTCCCCACCTCACATGTCTTCAGTAGACTTGCATCATAGCTGTGTTTTTATTTTCTTATACCGTCCTCCTCCTCTTTACTGGCGTCTCGCACACTCATCTGCTTCTGTCCTTCCTCTTCGATTTGCCTGCTACTTAAATCTCGTCGCATACCTCATCTCTCGTCATCGCTCTCCTCCTGATACCATCTCAGCCATAATCCTCTCTCGTTACCATTCGTCCTACTCCATCTTTACATTTCTTCTTTCCTCATCCCACCTTCACTTCTTCCTCCTCTCCCATTCCTCTCCCTCGTTCTCTCACTGTTACATATCGTCTGAATATCTCCCCAGTTCGTTGCATCCTCGCTCTTCCTACTCATTTGTCCTCTTCTCCGTATCAAATCGTTCCTACCTGTGTCACTTCTGCTCTTACTGCCCCCCCCTGCGTTTCCCTCAGTCATACATCTATCTCGGTCCCTGCTCGATTCGGTCTTCCGGTCTGTTCCGTCCGTCTTCCATCCCTTGTCTGACCTGCTTCCGCATTCGGTCGCCCTCTCACATGGCCTTCTGGGCTGTCGGCATTCCCGTCCTGTCTAGCATCTGGCTCTCCCCAGTCTGTGGTTATTAGTCTATCTTCTCAGCATCTCATCAGTCAATTCTCCACCTCCGTGGGCAGCATGCGGTGCCCGCACGGCTTCCCCCGCCGTACAAAAGATGGCAGTATCCCTCCCGTCGTCAATGCGCCATCTCTGGGTATCGTCTGTGCATCTGGTTGGACGCTAATGAAATTGCGTGTTTATACCAACTCCGTTTCTGCAACAAGTCTCTCTGTCTCCTTGTAGTTCGTAAAATGTCGCTTTCTTTTCCCCGCCCCCATAAGTAGTACCCATATTCTCATAAGCATTTGAAGTCCATTCGTTTGTTTTCATGCATGTCAGGCAGTCTTTTAGATCCAAATTATCCGGTCATCCGATCGGAATGGTGGTAGTTTGGGAGGATCGGACGCAAGCTACTAGGGCCCCCGGTAAGAGCGCGGGTTAGTATGGTTAAGAAAGACGTCGCGTGGAGGAGCTACGGTCGCTAAGCACCGCCATGTCCCATTCCGGGCTACAATTGCGGTCGGGGAGCGAAATCCCCACCAGGTGCACACGCTGGCCCATAATACCATTCATATACATATGATACAATAATATATAATATATACATATTCATCATAATATTAAATTACATATAATATATATAAGATAATAATACATATACATATAATATATATATATCACATAATACATATATCATATACAATATGTCATATATACATGAACTCTTTTCCAATGCTATATCGATTGAGAGTTTTGTAAAGTATAAATCCCATTTGATGTTTGGAATGAAAATTTTCACACAGAGAGAAAATAACAACCAAATTTCCTTTTTTTTCTGTTTCAATGTTATTTGCAACTAAAGAACATGTCGATGAAAGATGCAAATCTATCACTTTTTTACGAATAATTAATCTAGTCTGAAATGAAAGTTTTTTTGCAGAAATGCCATATAATCCTCATATAAGTTTTTTTACACAATCACGCACAAGCCAATGATGGACATGTCTCAATGTCAGTTCTTGGAGACGCTCCCACCATCCAGGTGTTTGTCAGCCCTGTTTCAGGCTTTCATCTCACTGCTGGCTTGCACCAAGCTTCATTCACGACAATGCAACGCAAATCCATAGAATGCCCGGACTATCATCAAATGCCCTATTTTCTTGCAAGAAGTAGAACAACATCACAGCTTCTGGCATCCGTTTACTGTGGACGTCGCATTGGCGAGTTGGGCCAAGGGTCTGAAGTCAGCCGCATCTTGCCTCGCGTTTCCAAACACTGCTGGTGGCAGTAGGTCAGCACTGTATGGTTGTTTTAAAAACCCACTTAGACCGTTTATTGAATTTGCAGCATGTGGGCGTCACTAATTTGAGGTTTTCTTCGCTTGCAGATAATGTTGGGTTGCTGATTTGAAATCAAACGACTCCCAGTCCTCTCCATATACATACACGATTCCCTAATATTTTCAAATTGAACAGTACTCTTCGCTGGTAGCAGATGGTGTCCAACTTTCCTGATCATCTATTCAATCCTCCAAACACTCTATATGCTGGTAAAAAGCTGTGCCTCCAAATTGGAAAACAAGTACTCAATCCAGACCTCAATGTGTTTGCTGAGAGTGCCAAAGAGCATGGACACCAGATATTCATGTTTTATTTTGCCCAAAACAAGAATCTGCTGAAAAGCCGAAGGCGTTTGTTTTCGCAGAATCAGACCACTGAGTTGGTGGCGGAAGCAATGAATCCAGTGTGGAATGCGTCAATGCTTTATCCATTTTGTTCTGAAATTTTCCAGGCCAAACATAAGGTTTAGATCATCCTGCCTTGAGCTGTTTGCTTCTCTTTCCATGGATGCACAACAACTCCAAACAGGTTAAAGTACAGAGTTGTCTAGATATAAGGCTTGACCCTATGTGGTGTCTTGGGGCAAAATGAGATTTTTGCATCATGTCAAAGCAAACAGTCACCGCTTCTTAATTCGACGCCTTCCAGTCTGATCGTAGAAGGCTCGGGCTCTTCGCGATGCAGAAATAAACGAGGCTATTTTCATTTTGCTTTTCAGCTTCGCCGAGTTTGGATCCTCTATTTCATCCTGTATTTGGCACATTACAGAACAGGCATCTTGTGGCAGGATGGCGCAAAGCCGAGGTTCGAATTTGGACGAGAAAAACAGAATAGTAACAGCGTATGCTGGTTTTGAGCATGGTTATTGTGCTTTCAAACAGCTTGTGCTTTACGCACCAGACTGCAAGTGCACTGGGAGATTTTCCGTCTGGGGTCCCAAGCGGACCGTAGATGACTGGCCCTGCACGTTGAATGTATCCAATGTAATTGGAGATCAATCCCTCTTGTGTCGTTAACTTCTACTTTCTTGGGCGCCTCCCGTTCTTTGCTGGCGGCATCAGCAGTCTTTGCATAAATCTGCCACCCTCGAGCACTTCGTGTCCTGGATCCCTGAAATACATAATACATACCTGTATAAGGTACGCTAATTGCCATGGGGCGGAGGTAGTTTGTTTTGGGAGCCGATAGACAGACATAATTTTTGACTGTGGGTGTTTTATCAGCACATAACAACCACACTCAATCAGAATCGATTGAATTGCATGGAGTGCTAGTTTCTGTGCTAATTAGTATGTTATGGCATCTGTTCATGTGAAATACATGGATCACATCATATTTAAAATATTATCTGTTAAAGTTAATCTTTTAAGCCGCTCATGTACTCTGCAGTTGGGAGCATTTGGTACATGTGTGTATGTGTGTCTGTCCTCGACAACAATGTTATCCAACCTTCTTGCGATGCCCTTTAATTTCGTAATTTTGCGATGAACTTGAAGAAATTCCCTGACCTGCTTCTATACTGTTCTTGTATTTCATAGAATTTATCAAAGTTCAGGCGTTAGGGTCGTCTTCTGTAAGTTATCGAGCATGACAAAGTTTTGGATTTTTTTTCTCGGTTGTTTCGTCGTGTGTTTTACACGCCACAGTTTGGTACTTACCGCACCAGAATGCGAATTTTCTTTGATTTTTCCCTTTCATGATTGTCCTTGTTTGCAACTTACCGCTTTTTCACGGGTGAAAGCATCCCTGCTTCGAGAAGTTCCCATCAAAAATTATCATTTTCAACAGAAAAACTTGCCTCCAGATTACACAGCAGAGTTCTCAAACAACGGAAGCACAACCATGTTTGTGGGAAATTCACCAACGGCAGATTGGCCGGAGAGGACGCACTATCGCTGGTTTGGTCAAATAAATTAGTGGCATGCGCTTTTGTTCCAATTTGTGGAAAAAAGATCAAATTAGGCTGTGTAAATGAACAGGAAATATCGCGTCTGTGACAAGATACAAATGTGCTGGAATGTTGACTGGCGACCTGGTTGACCAATCATTTGCGGCTAATGACTGGATTTTTTTTGTTTTTTGGCGTTATCGTGTTTTGGAAACAGACTCTTCGTTAACATTAATACGTATAATACTATACAATACACATTATATATATTAATATTATATGCATACTACTATACATATGTATGTATATACATATACATATAAGTGCAACTACGTATCTATTTTTATTTTAATACACATTTTTTTATTTTTTTTACGTTAGTACATATATGTAATAAATGTATAGTACTATATGATTAATTAATATAATATTATTATACATGTCTATGCATATACATATATACATTATCACATATATATATATGTCTCATAACATAAACAAAAATACTAATATATATATATACATATAACATATACAATAAATGGTAATACAGTTACATATATATATGTATATTGTTCAGCGAATTCGCGCCCGCCAGGCGTGCGATCGGCCACGTGACTCGAATCGCATCCGCCTCGCCCAGCCGGACGGACCAATTCAGTCGTGACCCTCTCAGACTAACGCCGGGACCAGTCACGGGTGGGGTTTAACCCCACACAAGCCCAGTCCGCATTCCACCCGGCGAGGTAGGGTGAATCTGCGAAGTCGATTATACCGTAAGTACCCGCCACGTGTAACTTACCGAGGGGTTGTACCACGCCAAGGTCGACTTCGACACGAACCGCTTAAACGGCTCGTTCCGTCGCTACAGGGATAACCGAGCGGAGTTATCGTCGACTTGACGGTTCCAATTAATTATCGGGCGCTGTTCTCGGCCCACCTCAATCCCTTTACGTGAAGCAAGATGAAGAACTCAACAAAGGAAAGGACGCAGCAGAAACGGGAAACAATTCAACAACAAGCATTTATTACATGCCACACAGAATAGCAATACATATACGCATGTATTTACAGCAAGAATGCACATATAGTATTAACAAACAAAGACAATGACGCAGAGATACTACCGGCTAACCGCGAACACTCGCAAACACTTATACAATTTTACTTCACAAGACACGCGCCACACACACAGTGCACACAAAACCCAAAAGAAAATGGAAGTTCGAGACTTCCCTGGTCGTGTCGAGTCGTTCCCTCCGCAGTCCACACGACGCGAGATCCTCCGCGTCCTTTCAGACGCGAGATTCCTCCGCTCCACTCACCGACGTGAGATCCTCCGCTCCACTCAGACGCTCGAAAGATTTCTCCGGCTCCGCTCAGACACGAGTCCTCCGCTCCGCTGACCAGACTCGCCTGACTGCGAGATCCTCCGCTCCACTGCAACGCGGATCCTCCGCTCTCACTCAGACGCGAGACCCGTCACTCACTGCAACTCCCTCCACTCAGACGCGAGATCCTCCGCTCCATCAGACGCGCTGCCACTTCTCTTTCCTCTCCGTCCGTCAATCGCGGCCCGAAATCCTTCTCAGCTTTTTCCAGTACTCCGTCGCCTGTTACCGCTCCTTTTATCCGCTGGGCCAGCCGCCCTTCCACTCCGCCCCGTTTCACTCCACCCTCTTTCCAGAACATGCTGGAACTTCCAGAAGATGGGCGTGGTCCTCCATCCAATCGTGCCATTCGTTGGTGGAGGAGGAGGAAGGGGCCGGGGCCGCCTGCCTTTCCTTTGAAAGCCAGGCCTCCTGGCAAGCGCGTGTGCCAAGTCGGAACGCCATGGCTGATTTGCAGTGGTGGCGTGGTATGGCGTTGTGTACATGGCGGCGTGGTTGGCAGTTGTTGTAGGTGTAGGCGTGGGTTGGCGTTGTTGAGTTGGTTCGAACAAGCCAGATAAAACGCCTAAACTCAAGATCGCAGCCGAATGAACATCACATTAATCCTCTAAAACAACGATTTGGGGCTACTACACACTGTACTTAAATATATCTCACCTATGGGACTGAATGGTCGGTTGCGAATTCCACAGCGTAAACACTACCCCTCCCTTTTTACAGACTCGTCCCGAGTCGTCATATTCGTGTGCTCATCAATGTGTAGTTCTCCCCTAGTACGTTTATACCTACGGATCCTGAGTGCGACATCATGGACTATCGTGTCGCCAAAATAAATAACCTGAGGGCTGAGAAATAACTAAACAAACCCACTCACCACGCCGACTTAATAATAAAATTGCCCGGCGCAGACAGACATGCCGGGGGCGCACTCATATTTACAGTACATCTTAACCTCTAAACTTACAAATTTTACACTAAACCATGCCCGGATCAATTGGACTCTGTCAGGAAAAAGGGCACAAGAGTCAACAGAAAACCGGTGCCGGGCCGCACACTGCCAGGCCCGTGTTGTAGCTGCAACAGGACAGTTCCTGCAGCTTGCAAATGTTGCTTTGGATCCTGGCGCACATGGAAATGAACAAGGGGGGGGCAAATTCGAAACATGAACCAGGGGCAAACTGACGGGCATTAGGCATGGCATGGCAAAGGTGAGCAGGCAAGGCATGCAAAACAAGGCTGCTGTAGCAAACAACAGCCGGCAGATGAACAGGGCCGGCACAGGCCTTGAAGTAACACAGAGACGATCCGGCGGTACAGGCCTCGCCAAAATGCAGTCCAGCCGAATGAAGTTGGCGCACAGGCCTTGCAGCAAACAACAGCTGCCGATGAAGTTGGCCGGCCTCTTGCCATTGCCGTGCAGGTTGCTGGAGGAGTGCGTGGTGCTGGCCACACAGAAGGCGGGCTCGACCTACCTACCTGTCTCCCTCCACCTATCGCCTTTGCCTGTCCACTGTACATACCCACTCCCTTAATTTGTCAAAAACCAATTTAGCCCCACACTTATTTTTTTGTTTGTTTTATTTTCATTTCCCCAATAATTTCATCCCCTAACCCCCCTTTATCGTCCTTGTTCGGCTTAACCTATCGCCCCTAGCTACTCCCACCCCTACGTTCCTTACCCGGAGGGGAATAAGGGAGAGCTAGCGTCATGTGTCGAGGCCGAATGAAGCCTCAGGATGTTCCCAGACTTCGGCGATCTCTAACCCAAAGTGGGTCCAGCGGCCCAAACGAGAGCGAAGGGATGGATGGTGCGGAGGGGTACATCTCCTAATCTACCAATCATCTTAACCTTTAAAAAACTACCGCGGGGCTCTTCAACAAGCGCCTCTCGCTTAATCTATTGGTTCTAAATACCCAGATTCCCGTCGCCTGTTTGGTCTCCTTCTCAAATTTTCGGGCCTCGCCCTTCGAATTTCTCCTCCGTGCCCTCACACGGTCTCATGGCTGGGACGCGTGGCTCCCCCTGGCAGGCACGACCCTCTTGCTCGCGAATCCCCTACAACTGCACCCCCGGGCACTACACTGCCTCCGAGCCTACCAGCTCCCTAAACACCGGGGAGTTGCCCCCCAGGCAACTCCCTGAACGCACACGTGGCAGGCTGGCTTCCCGGGCCCCTTCCGGGGTCACCCGGGTGCCCACGCACACTGCTCACGCGGCTGATGGCGCCCCGGGCCCCCGCAGCACAGCGGGCGCAACCCGTGCCCACTATGCTAACCCGGCCCGCCCATGGGCCCTTGGCCTACCACGGCCGATCTAGCCGGTGCCCGGTACCGCACTCAGCGATACTCACCTTTCGAGCCACGCTCCCAGTCCCCGTCAACAGGGCTCTGACCCCTCCAAACGGGTTTTCGAGCCTACTTTCCCCACCAAAACAAAACGACCTCCATTTTGTCAATTTGGACTAACCACTAACTCACTCTACCATGACCGGGTCCTTGCGGGAGTCACTCATCCCCCCCAATCACCTCATCGCACCATGCATTCCACCATTCGCTTCGCACAAACACACGACCCGCTGGCCTTACTCACTCAACATGTCTCCATTCTTCAACACCCATCGCTGAATCCCTGCATCCTGCTCACTACATCCCCTACCTAACTCGTGCTCCACGTCATCCGTTACACTACAGCACGTTCCATTTAACACACAGTAGCTAAGCTACGTCCCCGCTTACACATCCACAAGTCTGTCTCTTGTCCTCAAAATAATTCCCTCTCTCCAACCTAAATCTGGCTACAATCCTCTACCTAATCCATTCCACGGGCCCCATGAGGACTTACCCTGCCCCATGAAGCCGGTCTAACTATACTAACCCTTTCCCCTCGACTAGTTCATTCCTGTGCCCAGATAAGGGGTCTTTCCACCCCTTAACCCGGAATCCTGTTCACCCGAAAGCGAGCTTGCTTTGTTAAATTATTTTTAAATCAAATTCTGCGCAGCACAGCGCGGCACTCACAGCTCGCGCACCTTGCACCTGCCCGTGAGTCATTGCAGCTGCACGCGTATCACTCGTCCCTCTTGGACGGTACCATCCGGCAGGGATTCACCCCTGCCCGATTCCAACCCCACGTGCAGCCATGACGTCACCCTGCGCACCCAAAGCAAAACCTCACACTGCCGAGGGGCTCCCCACCGCGAGCACATGTGCTCTGCCCGCTTTGGAGCTTCACACAAGCTCGCGTGGAGAACCCACCGGTCCAAATCCGTATCCTCGCTAAACTTTGTCCGTCCGCGGGATCGGCAAATCCACCGCTGCGTTCCGGGACGGGCTTCACTCCCGCAAGCGAGCACGTGGGCGCCTCGTGCGTTTGCACGGCACGGACCTCGCGCGCTCGCCGCTGGGTGAACCCGGCGCGGTTTCCCGAAATAGCTCGGCCGCTATTCGGCTTGTCCGCCCCTGTCGCCGTTGTCGTCGCCATCTCCACCACGCACACCTGCGTGTTACGACGCACAGACTCACCCATCACACTCACCACCGGGAGAGCGGCTGCAGCTCCCGTCATGCCGACCGTCATCTCCCTTACACACAGAGACCTCACACACACGGTCTCCCTCACACTCGGCCGCTCACCACGCATGCCACCTCTCGCACACGTGGCCTCACTCCACCATGCGTGCCGGAAAGCACGCATCTCCGCACACTCGCAAACACATGCCCCTGCACAAGCACACTGGGGATTCGTGTCCCACAAGGGTTCCCGGGCCTCTATACCCCCAAGCTCTCCGTGCACCCGTTCGCAGACCGTCCCCTCAAAACTCGCTCGACACGACCGAACCCACCTGGTCGTGATCTGCTCAAGGGGGCATACTCCCTCCCCTCGTTCCTGGAGGAGGCCTCCAGCTGCTCGCACCGGGTCTCTACCCAGTCCGCCAGCTCACCCCATTATCCTCCACTACCTCCGTGTGGTGGGTGTGCGTCTCTAACCCGTGCCAATTCACCTCTATCTCCCTGTCTCTGTACATTTATTAGTTTCTGTTGTCTCCTCGTGTCTATTTAGTCTCTGCTTTTTTCTGGCGTCTTTTCCCTATCTTTACTGTAGTCAACGTCGCTTGCTTCTCCTTAAGTCGCTCGTCCTTCCCTCTGTTTCACTCCTTGCTCTTTCACGATCTCCCGCGATACCTCATCCTTGCTTTCCGTCTTAATTGTTCTTCTTCTCTCCCTCCCGAATTCCTTTCACCTCGTGTCTTATCTTCCTCTGCAGCACGTCTCCGTCACCTAATTAAATTTTTCCCTGCTTCGGTCACCGTCACAGTTGCTCTCTCCGTCACCTTACAAAGTCCCCCACACATCTGTCTCCGAATTATTTTCTCCTCACCCGCCTTCACCGCGGGCCTGGCAAACGTTGCACCCCCTCCCAGCTCGTTCGCTCCCCACGTGGCGTCGCATTACGCACTCCCTGTTATTGCTTCAATGCCGCCCTGCAGGCTTCGGCCCATTTGCTGCATCTCACCCTATTTCTTCCATTTTGTTTGTGTTTGTATCCATTTTCGTTTTCATTTCGTTCATTTGTTGCGTATTCGTATCCATATTTCGTTTTTCATTTCGAGTGCGTTTCCATCCATTTTGTTGTTTATATATCCGCATCATTTTTGCAGCATGGCGAATAGCTGGGCCATGTCGGGTGCACTCGGCTGAGCCGATTCGGCCAGATCGGGGGTTTTGGTGGAGAGGGGAGGGGAGGTTTTACACCGCGGCCGCCGCCGCACCCATTTCGGGCCCTGGGTTCAGTTGGGGGGGAACTGTTCTGCACACCAATGTCCTGCTCGGGTTTTCATCCTGGGCATGGATCCTCATTACATCTCATATACATTTTATACCCCCAGCTCCCGCTCGCCTTGAGACGCCATCTTATTTCACGTAACAAGGTTAATTTAAAATCGCTCGTAATTTAGGAGGAATCGGGCGCGCATTCTCTCACCCTGGACCGATTCCGCGGTGATTTAGCTGGAGACAGGAGGGTTTGTTTCCCGCTCTCTGACACCATGTTGCGAATCCGCGCCGCCGGCGTGCGATCGGCCACGTGACATCGAATTGCGACCGCCTCGCCCACCGGATGACAATTCAGTCCGTGACCACTCTCGGACTAACGCCGGGGCCAGTCCACGGTGGGGTTTAACCCCACCACAACCCAGTCCGCATTCACCCGTGCGAGTAGGGTGAATCGCCGAAAGTCGATATACCTAAGTATCCCGCATGGGTACCTACCGAGGGGTTGTACCACGCCACAGGTCGACTTGGACACGAACCGCTTAAGTGGCTCGTTCCGTGCTACAGGGATAACCGAGCAGAGTTATCGTCGACCTTGACGTTCCAATTAATTATCGGGCGTCTCGCGCCCACTCAAACCTTTACGTGAAGCAAGATGAAGACTCACAAAGAAAGGACGCAGCGAAACGGGGAAACAATTCAACAAGCAAGCAATTATTACACGCACACAGATAGCACACATATACAGCATGTATTTACAGCAAGAATGCACATATAGTAGTTACAACAAAGAGAAACATGACGCAGAGATACTACCGGCTAAACGCGAACACTCCCGCAAACAACTTATACAATTTTACTTCACAAGACACACGGCGCCACACACACAGGTTCACACAAAACCCAAAAAGAAAATGGAAGTCGCGACTTCCCTGGTCGTGTCGAGTCGATCCTCCGCAGTCCTTTCAGACGCGAGATCCTCCGCTCCACTCAGACGCGAGGATCCTCCGCTCCACTCAGACGCGAGATCCTCCGCTCCACTCAGACGCCGAGATCCTCCGCTCCATCAGACGCCGAGATCCTTCCGCTCCACTCAGGACGCCGCCAGCTTTTTCCTCTCCGTCCCGTCAATCGCGGGGCCCGAAATCCTTCTCAGCTCTTTCCGTACTCCGTCGCCTTTACCGTCCTTTTTATCGCGGGGCCCCGCCCTCCACTCCCCCCGTTTTCGGCTCCCACCCCTCTTTCCAAACATGCTGGAGACTTCCAGAAGGGCGTGTCCTCGTCCAATCGGTGCCATCGTTCGTGGGGAGGGAGGGGGAAGCGGGGGCCGGGGCCGCCTACTTTCCTTTGAAGGCAGGCCTCTGGCAACCGTGCTGAGTCGAACCCCGTGGGCTGTTGCAGTGGTGGCGTGGTTGGCGTGTTGTAATGGCGGCGTGGGTGGCGTTGTTGTAGTGGTGGCGTGGTGCGTTGTTGTAGTTGGTTCGAAAATAAAGCAAGAACAGAAAAACGCCTAATCAAAGGATCGCAGCCCGAATGAAATCACATTAATTCCCTCTAAACAACGATTTGGGGCAACTACACATGTACTTAAAGATGTATCTCACCTATGGACTGAATGGTTGGTTGCGAATTTCCACAGCTGTGTCGTAAACAAATGTATGATATATTATATGTATATCTGTTTGTGTATATATCATATGTAATTATATATAATATTAGTATTATATATATATGTATATTCTATATATATAATATTTTGTTACAGGATTTCACGGATATCCAGTGTCTGATGAAATGCTCCACACATCCAGGTCCTCAGACAGTTATTTCCTTAAATGCATGTTCAGATTAGCCCCATCCCCATGTCTGATAGGATCTTAAATGTGATGCATTGAGAAAGGTGAAGAATAGACCCCCTCTCTTATGGGAAGCTTTTTTCTTTATGACAGACATGTTTACACACATTTCTTTCGCAAGCAATGACACGTGCCCTCATTTTTCCTCAGCAACGTTCTTTCGCGAGCTCTGACGCTCGCCCTTATTTTTCCTCAGCAACATTCTTTCACAAGCTCCGACACCCGCATTTTTTTGGAGCGCACGGGTCGTCATGGTAACCGTGTGCAAGTGGTGCAGGGTGAGCTTGGGGCGGACTGCGCCCGCCGAGACGGCCCGCAGATATAAAACAAATTGGAGGTCCGTTTTGAGGCGAGAGAAGTGAGAGGAAAAGGGCGAGAGAAGTGAGAGGAAAAGGGCGAGAAAAGTGAGAGGAAAAGGAAGAGAGAAGTGAGAGGAAAATGGCAAGAGAAGTGTTAGGAAAAGAGGTGAGAGAGAAGAGGAGAGAGAAGTAAGAGGAGGGAGAAGAGAACGAGAAAGAAAGCCAGAGAGGAAAAGGAGGAGAAGAAAGTGAGAGGGCATGCGAGCCAAAAAGAAAGCGAGAGAAGTTAGCGCGAGAAGCGAGCAAGAAGCAGGTGTAAGCACGCAAAAGAGGAGAAGAAAGCGAGTGTGTGGCATGCGTGTGGGTGTCTGACCAGCGCCAACAACGAGACAATTCGTCCTTCCCAGTGCTTGAACAAGCGAGCATGTGGTGCGCGTGTGGGTGTGAGCAGCACCAACGGCGAGTGAGGCAATGGGTCGGTCACCAACAATGAGGTGTGGGTCAGTCACCGATGGACTGTATGGGTCACTGGACGTCACCAGTTTCGTGAAGTGTGAGAAGCTGCCCGTGTCGCAGCACCAGGGTCTCAACCCGCGACTGACGATCTCGGTGCCCTCCCAGACGTCGACTGGCGTTTAAGGCTGTTCGCAGGAGGGTGCACAGCAAGGCTGGGTGCTGGCGATAGACGTGACATGCACGCACACATTTCAGGACGTTTTCACTTCACGGACGACTACTCTCAGGTGAACGAGACTATTCTTCTCCCCCCCCCCCCAAATGATCGATTGGGTACCCTTGTCTGTGTTTAGTTGAAAGTAAGTCAACCCAAAAATAAGCATCTGCTTTTTTTCTATCTCCTTGCATTTTGATTGATTTTGCTTTGAAATTTATTCTTTATCTACATCAGAAAATAAAGTTATTTTCATTTATTTATTTTATTATTAATAAATAATTTGTTCACTTCCATCCTGTCCGTGTTTGTCCTTTCCTTCCATTGGTCGAGCATTGTCCGAACCTAGATAGACTGGGAGGTAATTCCGCACAATATATATATATATATAATTATATATATATATTACATATATATATATGTTATATATAAACGAGTTCCAGTGTCCCACCGTCTAATATGCCGTTTAAATAGAGGTCACGGGTTACCTGAGCGGGGGCACGCCCTTGGCAAGCACAATGTTATCGTCATTAGATTTTAATTAGGGCCCGACGTTTTAACCGCTGGTGCGTACCATATTTTGGTCAAATCTGTGGTAATTACA
>CM068958.1:10610222-10620412 GCA_035128595.1 Eptatretus atami | reverse complement strand
CAACCGATTTTGATGAAACTTGACAGGTAGGTTCATACCACGATCTAGTTCTATTCCTTTGAGCACCGTTGCTATGGACACCACCGTTGCCTAGCAACGGGACTTTGAAATATTTGAAATATCCTAAAAAATATATTTTTTCGAAAATCAAAATTCGGCTTCCAGGCTTTTATGCGCACTATAATCAACCTCTTTGTCAAAAATTTTCAGCCCGATCTGTCAAAAACTTTATGACTAGTATGCAATTATGTCGCGACCACCCATGTCGCCTACCGGCTTGTTGGGTGGTCGCGAGAGTACCCTTATTTTCACTTTTTCCGTCTGTCTGTGTGTCTGTTTGTCTGTATGTAATGGACAGCTCTGGAGGCCAGAGGAGTCAACCATTTTGATGAAACTTGACAGGTACGTTCATACCAGGATCTAGTTCTATGCTTTTGAACACCGTTGCTATGGACACCACCATTGCCTAGCAACGAGACTTTGAAATTTTTGAAAAATCCTAAAAAATTTATTTTTTCGAAAATCAAAAATCGGCTTCCAAGATTTTATGCGCACTATAATCAACCTCTTTGTCAAAAAAATTTCAGCCCGATCCGTCAAAAACTATATGACTAGTATGCAATTATGTAGCAACCACCCATGTCGCCTACCGGCTTGTATATATATATATATATATATATATATATATATATATATATATATATATATATATATATATATATATACATAAGTATATATACATATACATATAAATATACACGTATATATATACACATATACATATACATATTCAACAATAATTAATTTGCCAGGAGAGATTTGGAGGAATGGAATCAAATGCTTCAATCAATCAATCTTTCTTGCCCCTACTTTCCTAGGAGTCTATTTTGCGAAGAATGCCACGTATTCCGACCGGTATGTCACCGAGGCCCAATTCTCAAAACAGATGATACTGGCACGAGTCCTGGTCGGAGAGTTCGTGCAGGGTAATGAGACATACTGCAGGCCTCCGAAGAAAGCACCATATCTTCTGTACGACAGCTGTGTTGATGATATCAGCAACCCGGAAATCTTTGTGATCTTTGAGACGGACCAAATGTACCCTGAGTACTTGCTGGAGTACGAGAAAGAGTAATTGATCATGCAGGTGTTGCTTGATTGACAGGCCCTCATCAAGGATGATGTCCCAATTTTACCATTGCCGTCCCATGCAGAATCTTTAATTATTTGTGCTGTTGAAATCATTTCCTCTTTCCATATTCATGTTTATGAACATTTTTAAATGTGACATGGTTATTAGTCAAACAATAAAACATGCAAATGACTCAATGAAGGTCAAGGATGCAATAAAACGATGCAATACATCTATTCGTAATAGAAATGCTGACTAACCGAGGAATGGAGTGAAGGAGTGTATGAGAAGATTACATACTTGGACAGGATACAACGAGAGATAACAATGAAGGGGGTGTTCAAAGTAGATGGGAATAAAGTGCGGTAAACATGTTGGAACCCATCCCAAAAAGCAGAGAACAGTTTAAAAGAACGAAGATCGAGTGGCAGCTGGGGTTTAGGAAGAGATTGCATGGAAAAGGACGGGAAGATGAACGAGTGCAGTCATTTATCACTTGCGTAGGTCCAGTGGAATTGAGGACTACCATAGCTAAAGCAGAAAACAAATAGAAATGGACTGAGAGCCCAGTAAATAGGAAGTCTATGATGAGGAATCCCAAGAACTTTGACTTTGATGGAGTCAAGTACAAACAAGTGGGATGAATTGAGCATCAGGATCCAGACTAGAGAATAATATTCCATGATAGATCGAATGAAATCTTTTTTGACTGTTTGCACATATGCTATAGTTGGGAAGTAGGGAACTGGTTGAAGAATGTTTATAATAATGACTTTGGAAGCAGAGTTGGAAATGTGAGCTGCCAATGATTTGTCAATGTTAATGGTTTAACCAAACAGAGGATTATTAATTAGTAACTAGAGAACACTATTGGTTTAATTTTCCAGCTTACCGTGAAGGGGAAAATAATGTTTGAAGGAAGGACATATTCCATGTTGTAGACTATTGATACCTGGTTTCCAAATCAGCATTTATTGAAGTGGTGACAACTCTGCACTGGTTTGGACAAGTTTGGGTTTGACGTCTGGTGGAGTCATCGCAGATGTGAAACAACATGTTATGAAGAGGGCTGTTGAGATCTTTACTGTAAATTGGAGATACAATAAGAAGCAGGCCGTTACCCTGCGGGTCCCCAGTAGAAATGGGAAGAGGAAGAAAGGATGAATGGCCGTCGGTGAACCAAAGTTATGGTGATGAATACAAAACTAGTTTGGAAGATTAAGGTGAAACACATCATGGATTGTTATGACAGGAAGGTATCGGTGAAGCAGATCATGGATTCCAATGACAGAAAGCTATCGGTGAAGCAGATCATCGATTCCATTGACAGGGAAACAATTGGTGAAGCAGATCATGGATTCCAATCACAGAAAGCTATAAGTGAAGCAGATCATGGATGACAGTGACAGGGAAGCTATCAGTGAAGCAGATCATGGAATCCAATGACAGGGAAGCTATCGGTGAAGCAGATCATGGATTCCAATGACAGGGAAGCTATCTGTGAAGCAGATCATGGATTCCAGTTACAGGGAAACAATCGGTGAAGCAGATCATGTATTCCAAGAACAGAAAGCTATCAGTGAAGCAGATCATGGATTAAAATGACAGGGAAGCTATCGGTGAAGCAGATCATAGATTCCAATTACAGAAAGCTATCAGTGAAGCAGATCAGAGATTAAAATGATAGTGAAGCTATTGGGGAAGCAGATCATGGATTAAAATGACAGGGAAGCTTTTGGTGAAGTCCATAATGTATTCATATGACAGAAAGCTACAGGTGATGGATGATAATGGATGATAATGACAGGAACTTTGAAATGAAAGACGAGTAAGAATCTTAATAAATCTTAAGTGAAACTACGCTCACTGAGTCAGTAGTCACATACTATCCTCAATGTGCAATCTTTAATTTAATCAAAAACGATATCGATGATAATTGCTCAAAGTAAATCCCATCTCCTTCCAATGAGAAACTTCCCTCTTAAATATGGTATTCCTTGTTGATGACACCTGGTGTGAAAACAATCTGGGAACATCATGGAGTTTCACACGTGTCAGAACCATTTTGCGAGCACACATTTTGATACAAAATCGATTTTCCTTCTTTAAAAATGACAAACGTTTTATTTCCCGATAAGATCTTCCAGCTTTCTGATAATCAGTTGATATTTAATGACTCGTAGAGTTTGCTGTCAAGATTGGTGTGCGCCAATAGCACTAGTGCCAAGAAAGCTCAGTCGTACAGTTTATTTATTTCAGACTTTCCTTTCAATACCCTTGTATTGTTGGACACATCCATACAGTGTTTATGATAACAAATGCCATTACAAACCATGTCATGCCCTTTTCCAGAAATTCCAACCAACACATCCTGATGGTTCAGTTGCTAAGGCTTCGCCTTTATTTTCTGCTCTCTGTTTTTAGTTGTGATTTTACTGGACATTTCCCATCCTTTTTTTTGGCAATGTTGACACTCTTTCAATAAGTACCTGCTCCTGCAATTAGTGTGCCATTTTGGAGTCTTGTAATGCAACCAGTTGTCTTGTTTAGCTATTGTCTGTAACCGTTCGGCTGTTTCGTCACACCTTCCTTCCATTGCGGTGTGTAGCACGGTCAGGCTCTCCGGAGGAACGTTCAACACATTCTTTGTATCTTTTCCTTGGCACGTGATACACAGGAAGTGCTTGATTTGTTCCATCTTTATCTTGGCACCACATTCACTATCATGTTTGAGAATATGTGCTCCCATGTTGTGGAGGATCATCCATCTTTGATCTGCAAAATAAGCAAACAGCAATTTTAGAATGGCATACATACAATTTTACACATGTTTACATGGGTGGGCTTACTGCACATACAGACACAACTACCTATTTATTTATTTGAAAATTTTATTTGTCTTGTACTGATCTATTATGACCAAAAATTTGATTTTCAGGCAAATGGGATGGTGGCCATCTTTGATTTACAGGTTTTGCTTGTGATAACTAAAATGACATATTGACATGAGAGTATGTTGGCGAGAATAAATGTTTGGTTCAAACTTTACCTGATGGTTTTACGTGTCTTAATGTGTCCTGATATATTAATTAAATAGTGATTTTCTGATAAATGTTGTTTGGACAGATGTTGTCGGTAGGACAGATGTTGTTTTCTTGCTCTTCGGAGAGTGGACACAAACTTGTTGCGGACTTTTTGGAATGCACTGACATTGCCTTCGATCAGAATTGCCTTCCAGGAAGAGAAGGCAAGTTGTTTCAGACCAATTGCCTCAGCACAGGATTCAGCATACCAATAGAAGGAAAAAAGGTTTAGGATAACTGAAGATGAGATGGGATGGATCTGTGGAAGAATTCCCACCTGAGTTAACATCAGTGGCTGTAGATATGGAAGACCAGTCCTAAAGAGAGATGCTGCTTGCAGTCCTTGCAAATCTACTTGAGTGAAATACTAGATTCACCGGTGTTGAGGCAGCCCTGAGAATAACCAGAGAGATGGTGACTTTCACAAGCATGTGATCAGATAAACCAATTGGAGCAGAAAAAAGAGCAGGAGACATTTGTGGGAAAGTTAGTCATCACCAAGTCCAGAAGGGGGGATTTACCTTTGGGATAAATCCAGATGGGAAAGTTTACAGATTGCGTCAGTCCCATGGAGCCATAGAATTCCTTTAGTGAAGTGGCATGGCTGGTGAGAGAGGTAACAACACCTTGCAAATTTGTATGATGATAAATGAAATCGCCACATATGAAGAAGAGAGAGTTAGAATGAGCAGTTAAAAGTTTGTCCATGTTGTCTGAGAGAGATGGAGATGGAATCTTCACTGTTTGGAGGACGGTACAACACACAGACGAACAAGAGGTGGGAGTGGAGGGGAAGTCGCAGCCAGAAGTCCTGGTGGTTGGGAGGTGTAAGATCAGTACAAGGGCAGTGAAAAATTGAGTTATTGATGTAAGTGCAACTCCACCGCTGGGACGTGATTCAGCCCTATCAAATTGGAGGAAACAATAGCAGGGAAGAGACACTAAGGAGTCAGGGACGTCCTGTTGGAGAAAGGATTCTGTTAAACAAATGATGGACTGGTTTATCAGCAGCAGCCTGGATTAAGAGATCTGGCAGGTGAGAGCGGAGACCTCAGGTGTTTGAGGTTTACACAGTTAGAGATGGTGGAGGGGGAGGCGTTGGGATGGTACAAGATTGGGGAGAGGCTTTCCAGTGGATAGGTGAGGCTTGGGGTGGGTGGGGTGGTGTGAGGTGGGAGATTTGAGTGTGAGGGATGTGGAGGAAGGTTTGAGTGTGTGGGTGCAGGGGAAGGTTTGAGTGGTGGGGAATGTTTGAGTGTGTGAGGAATGGGTGAAGGTTAGTGTATGTGGGGTACTGGAGAATGATTTAGAGGGCTGGGTGAGGGAAATGCATTTAAGGGTAGGAAGTATTGAGAGGATGCGTGAGGAGGGGATGCAGAAATGGGGCGTACACGAAGCTTTGAGGAAGTGGGGTGGGATGAATGCTTATTCTGTTTCCAAATTCCCAACTTTGACAAATGGAGACAAAGATAATGGTATGGGAGATAAGATCGCTTGTTGAAGACGCAACGATATGAGGTGCTGCATTAGCAGGGGGACGGTTGGTGGACCAAGCCCTGAGCTGACAAACAGCTCTGAAAAATAATCCTTGTGAAGAAGAGGAGACATGCAGTATATCATGGTGGAGTAGGAAAACACATGTCGCATCTATGGAGGAGATACAGTGCAAGGGATCAAATGCATTTTTAATGCTTTTAAAGGACAAAGAGGCATTTATATTTAATGAAGATTCAGTTTGGAGAAAAGACATGAGGGTGGGGGGCGGGTGGGAACGAGGGAGGCTGCAAGTCCAGAAGCAGAATATAATTCAACTAGAAATGAGAATCGTTATGGAGTGAAAAATAAAGCTTCTTTTTGTTTGTCTGTTTTGATTTTTTTTGAAGCAAGGAGAGGAAATGGGATTGGGTTGAGGAAATAGAAGCAAGATATTTGGGAATATACCCGGGATAGAAGCGAGATAGCAAGATGCACTTTTATCCAAGGGAAGGCCATGTAAATCCATCTCTGGTGCCCGCTTCCACTCCATCCCCTTGCCTCGAATGCATCTCTCTCCGAGACGAGGTAGAACATTTAAACTAAGTGTTTGCCTCCAAATTTCACGGACCCAATTCAGCACACTAAATCTTGATCTTATCCATCGTATGCCAACTACCTTCTTGACTGCTGTTCACAGCACAGAAAGCAGAGGAAGTTCTGCCCATCCTCGACTACCCGTCGGCGATGGACCAAGATGGTTTCCTGCTCTGTTACCCTTGTTTCTCTGTCTGCTTTCTTTAGCCTGTCATTCACCTTTGGCTGCCTCCCTTCTTCCTCGAGGTGAGTTAGCATCCTACTCGCAAGAAGGGAACAAAACCCCTTGCAATTACAGATTAGATAGCTTGTTTCAAATTACAAGCAAAGTCATGGAATCCATCCTTGCTGCCAACACAAAGCCTTTACTGCTTTCAAACAACCTCATATCCAACCAACAGTTGGTATTCCTTCTCAGTCACTCAACTCTGGAATATGCAGCTTCTGCTCCTCTCTCAGCAATGGTCGGAGGCTCTCAATCTCAAAGAAGAGGTTATATAACCATCTTCCTGGACATATCTCAGGCATTTGACACAGTATGGCATCCTCCTTTGCTTGTCAAGCTCTCTACCTATGGCATTCAAGGCCACCTTCATACCTGTCTTTCCAGTTTGCTCAACTCTTGCAGTCAACGCATTGCTATCAATAGAATCCTCTCTTCTTTCAGTCTGGGTATTATATAACTTGCAAGTTATTCCTTGAAAAACTAGAGAGTTCATATAACACCTTACCCCACACTGTCTTGAGAAAGAAAGACATGAGCAGGGTCTACGAGCGGCAAATTTGATTGGTCATTATGATGTAAAATGCCGTAAAATATTGTCCAAGTACTGCTAAACGGAAGGGTTTTGAAAGTGCTAAAAAAGGTGATTTGTGTTCTACAGTTTTCAATTATGTGATTAAATTGAAATGAAATAACGATTTTAGACATTGTAGGAAAAAAATTCCAGAAGTTTACCGCTGTTGCTGCAGCGTCTTTGACACCACCTTATTTAAGATATTTGTGCCTGTTGTTTGTGTCCTTTATGACATCATTAAAAACAAAAAGTTTCCTGTTTGGAATGATTTTTCATTTTATTTGACTGTCAGAGAGGTAGACAGAGCAAGAAAATTATCTCATTCCTCTCTGCACATGCACGATTGGTACAAATTCAAGCAAAAGTACTGCTAAACTATAGGTTTGTTGTCCGATTCATGTTCTGATTTGTGTTCAAAATCTAACATTCAATTGAAATTAAGTTGTTGCTTGATCATAAACTGACGTTTGTAGACAGACGGACAGAAGTGAACCAATTGCTCAATCCCACTTTTCGCTTCATATGTGCGGGGTAATCAGAGCTGCTCACAGCTTACAAGGCCTTCTTAGTCTCTCAGCTGTACAGTGCCGAATACTCACATGGCCGAAACAAGTGAAACATGGTTTTAAATACTTGCTTTGATACACAGAATATGAAAAGGTATGATGGACATGCAAAAAATGGTAGCTTATCAACAAACTGGGGATCTGTCATCCATATGTTCTTAAAATATGGTTAAGATCAAAATGCATTTTCTCCTAAGAAACATTCTTACAACTCTGTAAGTAACACATCAAAGTGTGTACCATATATCCTTGAATAAACGTCTCCCTCGAATAAATGTCGCTCTTAATGAAGTGCCCCTCCAGGAATCCCATGAATGAATAAGTGCCCCTAGACGGTTATTTGAGGTGACACAGGATT
This sequence comes from Eptatretus atami, assembly GCA_035128595.1. NCBI lineage: Eukaryota > Metazoa > Chordata > Myxini > Myxiniformes > Myxinidae > Eptatretus > Eptatretus atami. Next base: position 10,612,406 of record CM068958.1, on the reverse strand, counting down.
TGGTTTAGAAATTGCACTCAGCTAACTTGTAGCTTTTGGGATAATCTGAGAGAGAAGACCAGTTTTTAAAGTTAAAAAGTGATCTTACCTTGTAAATTGCAAGCACATCCGAATCTCATATAGTCTTTTATAACTAATCCATTAATGAACATAATCGAGATGGTATTCATAGAATATTTACCCTGCACAGTCTTGAGAAAGTCTTGGTACGAGCCAACTCTTCTGTTTTTTTGAGGTTGTTTTTTTTCTTTGATCCATTATGGTGCCAGACCAGCGACCGATGTCACTTTTCTCAAATTATATTTCCAATGGGTAGTTGATAAATCAGTTAAAGCTTTGCATTGATCGGTTAGCAATTTCAACAATTGCAGATAATTTTTTTTCACACTGACCGGATAAAGCATTGCACGTGTCGAATTATGACATCATAATGAAGGCAACAATGACATCATCATTAACATATCTTCTTCCGCATGGGGAGTACATTGCAATGAGCCATGTTTCAATTTTTTCCATTTAGCGGTTTCGGAGATATCGAGGGGCAAAGTATTTTTTTCGGTTTTTCCAATATGGCGCCTGTACCACATGATATATGACGTCATAATTATCAATTCGACAGAAGGTGGTGCCCCAATGGTGAAAATTGTGTCCATTGGACCAGCAATTGCAGAGATATTTTTTTCATACATATCAAGCAAGGGTTAAGGCGTGTTACTCAACATTCGCTTCAAACGTGTTTGTCACACATGTTGCTAGGTTACAGATCCAGACCACATACCATAAATGGAGTGCTTCCAGCCGAATTGCTTAAGAAGCGAGAACTCAAAACCAGACTTTCTCTTGTTCATCCTGACATCGGTGAAACGGTTGATAACAAGTGTCAGAGTCAGAAATACTATCATGATTGCACGGCTGCATTGCGTGACCTTGCTGTAAACAATCCAGTTTATGTTCTGAACCATGGCCTTGCAGCGAAGTGGCTGCCAGGTGTTGTTATTAGCAAGGAAGGAGCTCGTGTTTTTTTGTGTCGAGCTGAAAGATGGGCGAATAGTTTCGGAAACATGTGAATCAGATCAGACTTCCGGAACCGGAAGTGAATCACTTCCGGTTCCGGGTTTGGAGCGTCGACAGGTCTCCTTCAGGGCTCTTTGCTGACGATCTCAAAGTTAAGTTTCCGGTCGTTATCTGTCCCATTTTAACTGTTTATTTTCTCACCTACATGTTACTGTGTGTTCCTAGTTCGATTTTGTTTCAAAAATCGTGCTATTTTGTGAGATTTTGTTGACCTTGTCTTACCGGGTGCTTGAGGCCTACCCTTGAGGCTTGAGGCCTACCGGTTCCCCTCAGTGTACGATCGTGTTTTGTTTTTTCTCCCCATTACCTTCAATTTCTATCTTCCCCACTTTCCTAATGTCCCCCATCCCTCCCAACTAATCACTCTATTTCTTATCTTAAATTAAAGAAAAAAAAAAAAAAAGAAACAACGCTACCTTTCTCCTTCCTCACTCACGAATCTCGATTCTTCTTCTTCTTCTTCTTCTTCTTCCTCATCTCCTCTCTTCTTCTTCCTCCTCAATTTTTTTCTACACCACTTCCATGACCTAATCTGTTGAAAACTCTCTCAAACATGAATAATAATAATAAAAACGATCTCTTATAATGCTTCATCTTCCTCTTTCACACGTGTGGTTCTCTTTACTGTATCATAATGCACTACTCTTCTGCTATTTAAACAGACTGCTCTCAATTCGACCTTTCCTTCATACCTTGCCTAAAAAAATCCAACTGATACAGCGTTTCTTCTCTCCATTCTCTGAATTCGCCTTTATTACATCCACCAAGGATTGTGTTAAATCGCATCTCTGACCGAAAACTTGAAAAAAAACCCCAGTTTGCTATGAATGTTCGCTTTCCATCAACCATACTTTTTTTCCAACTTCAGTGCCAACACAAGGAGAGATGACATCCCATCCAAATCCTCGATCTTTTCTACCCCGTAAATCCACCCAAGCCCACCTTCTTCAAATCCCTGCTTTCCTTCCTGAAAGTCCCTGTGTGTCCATCTTGTATACCCCATGTTCCCCACCCCATCCCTCTCCTTCCACAGATCTCCTAATGTCTCTGTTCCCCACTGTTTTGTCCTTCTCACTCCCCCCTCTCGTCTCATGCCCCCTTTGATGTGTG
>CM068958.1:10584487-10600388 GCA_035128595.1 Eptatretus atami | reverse complement strand
ATGTCGCAAGTCATTCAACTTGAAGTATGTCAATCACCTGCGTAAAACAGCCCGAGCTGCAAAAAATGCCAGCGATGCAGATCAGGTTCGTAAGGTTTCAGGTGATGTTTCACATCTGAAGTCATTAACTGCTGTGCTTGATTTCATTCAAAACCAGTGATTATGGACAGAATGAGTTTGTGCAGCTTGCATCATGCGTCTTCTCTATCCAAGAGTTAGAGAGAAATGGCTTCCCAATCCGATACAGAAGTGAGAAGCTGAAGACTCGACTTGAGAACCATGACATTCATGAGCAGATTGCCTTTGCCAAGGTCAATCCAGTGACAAAGGCTGTATCATTTATAACCTGGTCTACAGTGCCAGCATCTCCATTGCAGATGCAGTGGCCCATGCATACAAGCTGGGTCCAAAGACAAGTATGAGGATGTGGCCCTGCTCCTTGTAGTTTAATTCAGCAGGCATTAAAGGATTCAAAGCCACTTCCCTGGCCTCCTACAGCTGATGATCTTGAGGTCAAATCACCAGAAGAACTCCGAAACTTGCAGAGACAACCTTGTCCCACACATTGAACGTGTGAACCACCGCCTTGTCAACTACAAGCGAGCAGACAAGCCATTGTTCTGGCGTCTAAAGCCATATGATCCTGGACTAGGCTGGAGGAAGACTGAGGAGGGTATCTTGGAACCAGTATGGTCATGTGGCCCTATCCTTCCTCCTTCTCTCATTGACTTGCTGGAGGAAACAGCTGAAGAGGTGGAGGAGGGAGAAGAAGAGGAAGAGCATGAGATTGATTACGATGAGCTTTTTGATGACTAGATAAACAGTAGCACAATGGCAAAATAACATTGCTGACCACGTCCGTAGCTTGTCCTCATGTGCAAGATGAGAATAGTTTCCTTCATGTTCTTATTGAACTCATATTTTGTTATTTTCCCTAATTACTGGCAATTTTAGTTAATTCCAGACTCCATGGGAATCTTACATTTTGGTACGTACGAAAATAGATAGTTTTCAAGAGCTTGATTGTTATTTGTTCTGGTTTTTTTTCAGATTTTTTTTCAGTTTTATGATAATAAACTTGTTAAAATCATGAAAATAACCCTCCAAATCAATTCCTCATGTCAAAATTATACAGAAAAATGGTATCATTTATCTTTGCATGATGTCTAGTTCAAAAGTTATGGCAATAATTGATTTTCATTGGAAATCGAAGATGGCCGCCAAACCAAAGATGGCCACCATGGGACAATATTTCGCGATGGGAACATCAAAACTCCTTTTCTAGACACTTTCAGGATTACAAAAATGTAAGTTAGAAAACTATATCCTTCGGGTGCACGGGGACCCTACCTTCCTACTAGACTAATTAGTGGTATACAAAACGTAAACTGCGCAGCCTGGTCAATTCCAATTTCTCTCAATTCCACATTGGTGAAACTTGAAGGAATTTAAAACAAAGGCTACATGAACATGATGGAGCAATTAGGCTTGTAAAGGTAATGCAGTCAGCTGTAGCACATCATTGCCTGACATCTGGCCACAAATTTGACTTTGATGGGACCCGTGTGCCGGACACGACGTCCCACAAACAACACAAGTTGATACTGGAAGCATGGCACGTCAAGAGCCGATAGGATGGTCTAACTGGGAAGACTGTGGATGTACCCTCACAATAGAATACACACCTCTGATATAAATGGTAAAAACTGGAAGGTGCAAGAAACTGGATAAGGTGAGCAACAAACAGCGCTCTGTCCCCACCAACCACTCATGCAGTCCACCGAACGGAAATGCCACCAATCAATCAACCCATGCGTCATCACGTCCAACCGTACATTAAACCAGCCATGTTCGTGCCACAGAAACACAAAAACAACAACAAGCACACATACAACAACATATCAAGAGTAAGTAATAAAAAGAGCCGAGCAGACCATTGATGATGCGATTTAACGTTTATTGCCTAAGGGTTGTCAAAATAAAAACACTCCATTATCCTCGCACACCGGAATTTGACCATAAATGAGTGGTCGCCTCGGGAATCAAAGTGGACACATGCCAAGAGAGAGAGAGAGAGAGAGAGAGAGAGAGGGGTGAGTGGCCAATCACCAGGACACGTGAGGAAAGCATGTGATGAGCCACAAGGTGAGGTTTCGTGGAATTCACATTCATGTAACTGGCGTTGCTTACTTCAATAATTCATGAACGATTACCTTACCTGGAATTTATATTCCAGAAAAGGTATTGTCATCGTGCACCATCTGTCCGTCTGTGTCCTATTTCGACTTCTCCGGCCAAACTGCTGGGCCGATCCGGCTGAAACTTGGCAGCTTAGTGTGTGTTTGTATATATAGATAGATATAGATATATAGATATATAGATAGATATAGATATAGATATATAGATAGATATAGATATATAGATATAGATATATAATGGTATTCTGTTTCCCACTTCCCCTCCTCAAAGTTCTCTTCCTTATTGTCTTTCCTCTCGACCTTTGTCTTTCTCATTCATCGAGTTTTTCAGGATCCTTTCGAATCCCTCTCTTTTGTGTATCATGTTGCTCCACCTTGGCTGCTTGGGTGTGGCTGTGTGAGTGAGCATGTGTGTATCTATCTGCATGTTCCATACAGTCCCTCTGTGAAACAGTCAGTTGTGGTTTTGGTGTTCAAGGCAGCTGAAAAAAATGTATTGCCTTTCCTTTCAATGCCTTCTGCTGTTTCTTTGACTGAACGTACGGTAGTTCTTGCTAATGTTACACTGTTATAATTTTGTTTTTTTTGTTTTTTTTAGAATTAATTTGGTTATTTGCTCAAAATCCCTTTTAAAGAATCATCACAATAAGTGTGAGTGAGATGAATCTTCATGCGTTTCAGATGAGTTCCAATCCTACATCACCCTGAGGGGCATTCCTGTTTAACGACGAGTTGTTGCAAGCCAGCAGCTCCAGCTTGTCATTGTAGACCAGACGAGGCTTGTCATATCCATGATAAAAAAATCTGGAGCCAAGTTGGTTTGGAATCACAATCTGATAGTTACCATCGTGTGCAGCCTGTTTTGGCTGCTGGTTGCATCATTGGTTAGGAGCGCAGCTATGCCACTGATGCAGTGCCCCCATTACCAGTACACTGGTGATGATTTCGCCGACCTCGGAAGGATGACAAGCTGAGAGGCTGAGTCAACCTCCTGGTGTTAATTCAATGGTGAAAGGGGGCTCGAACTCAGAACCCCAGGATCCCAAGCTACCACATTCACCACTGAGACAACGCTAATCCCAAGCCACCACCCTAACCGCTTTGACAACGCCAAGCTCAATCCAATAAGTTTCAGAAGTTAACCCTTCATCAGAGCAAAAAATATATATAAAAAAATTCCCATGACTTTCCATTTCTTTGCTCCTCATTATCAAATTTACAGATACAGAAGAAACGTTTACAGATAAGACCTCACATCCTATATTCCCAAGGTGGCTCACATACATTTATCTGTTGATGTCACCCATGGTACAGACAGGTATATACCTACCTATGGAATCCATCATTGTTGCTGATGTCATCGGATTGAAGAGGATGTGAAAGTTAATTCCACAGGCAAGAAAAAAAAAGAGGAACGAATGGATGCAGGTGGGTAGTGATCCTGGATTTAGGTAGTTTAACAAGAAGGGGGTTGGTCGTGGACCGTGTGTGCCCTGCAGAAACCTCGAGTGGTGGAGGGGGTGGGTGGGGGGTGAGGGGGATAAAGTATGTTGTAGTTTGAAAGCATGACCCATTAGTATACATATCAGAGCAGAGGGTGCAAGACCAGAAGGGAGGTGGTAGAAGTTGAAGAGACCTGCACCGTCCTGTTTATCACATGGAACTTTTCCCCCATTTTCTCATTGTCAATTTGTTGCTCAATCTATCCTTTAGAGGTAAAAGAAACCCAGCCTCGGATGTTCATGCACGCACGTCCACTACCTCCGCACAACCCCGGTCAGGACATCAACATGGTACAAGTATCCTCAAAACAAGACATCTTCCCCAACCTTGGAGATATTTCTCCACATTTGATTTCTCCATTTTTAGAAGCTCAAATATTGATTTTCATTTTCCATGTGGTCATGTTTATCCCAAATATGATTGTGTTCAACCAGATTCAACACCAAATCCTCCAGCATGCCATTCCAGTGTCCTCAGCACAAAGACGTCCCCAGTCCGGGTTATTGGTCTGGATTTATCTTTTTTAATCAATATGTAAGGAATACTTTCACTGAACCTTCTAAATCGATACCCGACCCGACATGGAGAAGGTTCCAGTGAACTGATCTAACAGAAGAAAACTTCATGAGGATATTCACTCTTTCGAAAATATGTTCGTGCGAAGGAAGCCTGGGCCACCTGTCGTGTGGGTATATACAGGGTGTGCATAAAGCCCTTAATGTAGAACTGTGAACTTTTATACAGCTTTTGATGTACACCTCATAGAAACAAACTATGCACAGAACATGGAAGCTTAATTAGTCTCGCCCGATCCGAAGATGATGCAAGACTATTGCAATGCCCCTGTCTGTTTGTGTGTGTCTGTGTCCACGTCTATGTATTGTTATGGAAATGCTATCCAGGTCATGAGTGACCTCTCAGACCCGCCTCCTGAGCATTGACCCTGAAGCCGATGAGCTGCTGATAACTCCGTGACAAGTTGCCAAACAACCACTGATGACTAAATCTGGAAGGGTCCAGGTCAGGTCAGGTATGGGAGCATGTGCCAAAGCAGCGCATTGGCCTCCATCTGGCCATCCCCAGACCAGATGCCTGGCACATCCCGTCTCCTTGACATACTGATCAATCTGCTGCAACCACGAGGCACGTGGTTGGTCCGCTCACTCCTCCACTCACGAGGCTCCCTCACTGAGAGAATCTGGTGAGCAGGATCAGCGTCAGGAAAACGAGCCACATGTCCAAACAGCCGCAGCTGACGCTCACGGACTTGCGGAGTAACAAATCTCATTTGAGTCTCTCTCAGCAACCGCTCATTGGACACAAAGTCCGACCAGCGATAGCCAAGGATTCTCTGAAGACACCTGGTACCAAAAGGAATTAAGTCTCCATCTCAGATCCCTGGTCAGATGCCAAGTCTCACATCCGTAGAGCAAGACTGGAAGACCAAGGACATGAAGACTCAGACTTTCGTCCTCCGCACAGGTATCGGCAGCGCCACACCCATGATCAATGAATCCATGACTCCCCAGACCCGACCTAGAGACGTCTGTTGACCTCTGGCTCTCAGCCAGCAGAGACATAAGTATCACTGCCAAGGTAAGTGAATCTCTCCGTGACCTCAACATCATCCGCCACAAAGACAGTACAGACAAGGTAGCAACATCCAATATGCTATTGAAAGCTGGATCTTAGTTTTGACCCAGGAAACCCGTAATCCCAGTGGCTCAGACTCCTCATTCAGCACCTCGAGGCCCCCAAAAAAGATATCTAGAGTCTCCACAAAGATGACTGCATCCTCTGTGAAATCAAGGTCAGAGATCTTGACATTCCCAAACGATGCCCGCAGCTTGATCTCTCCAACTTCCTCCCAGAATCCAGTCTATACACCGCTAAAAAGTGTGGGGCCAGTACACACCGCTGAAGAACTCCAGCAACAACTTGAAATAAGTCAGAGATGGTACCACCACATCTCACAGCACTCTCAGTACCAGAGTATAGTTCAGACATCAGATTGATCGTTTTGGTGGCACCCCACGAAGACCAAGAATCATCCAGAGGGCATCCCGATCACTGAATCAAACATTTACAGAGATCAACATAGGCTACAAGCAGCCCATGCCGAGACTCTTGTCTGCATTCAGTGAGGACCCGAAGAGCAAGGACACGGTCAATCGTTGACCTCTTTGGTGCAAAGCCTGACTGCTCTGGAAGCTGATGCTCAGGCAGATGGTGGTGAACCCGATCAAGAATTATCCGAGCAAAGACCTTGCCCGGCACTGAGAGCAGCGTCACCCTCGGTAGTCGTTGCATTCTTGGTGATCACCCTTCCCTTTCCAGAGAGGGACACAAGACCGCTCCACAGTCAGTTGGGATGATGCCTGTGTTCCAGCAGAACACAGAACTGCATGAACAACACAAGTACGCATTTTCACCAGCCTTGAGAAGTTCTGCATGAATGCCACATATCCCAGTAGATTTATACCATTTTAACCGGTTCACCACAGTCTGTGTTTCACAAACGAAGGTGGACCACAGTTGATTGGAGGTCAGCACAGTGATTTGGATGTCAGGGTATTCACTCGACAGCTGGTGGATCAGCCTGGTGCAGTCGCTCAAAGTAACCGGCCCAGCGGGCCTTCACTTCAGACTCCTCTGTCAAGAGCCAAACACCCTCCGCTCGAACTGCAGTACACCGGGGACGGGCTTGGATGAACGCAATGTGCAATTCCCCAGTAAGCAGGACGAGAATCACTTGGCCACAGGTGATGCTCTACCCCTCACAGATTCCTCACACATAAGCTTCCTTGTCCACCCTCAGTGCACATACAGTTTTATGCCTCAACTTCCTGAAGAGCTCAGCTCTGCCATTCAGCCTGATTCTGCGACTCTGGTCAATGGTCCAGTGTCCCTTGAGAGAGAAAATTATTTTTCACCATCCAGTGAGTCCAGGACATCATCAGCAACATCAAGGACGTGGTCTTGAAGGCACTCCACAACTCTTCAGGATCTCCCAAGCACCCAGACCCCGAAATCTCCACTCAGCTTGTTCACAAACTCCTCAGCTGCCCTCTCATCCTTGAGCTTGCCAACATCCAGCCTTGGCTGGGATGGTACAATTCTCCTGTATTTAAGGTGCAACTTAAGAGTTGCTATAACAAGCCGGTGGTCAGTGTTGAGCAACTGAGCACTCCAGTAGACCCTGCAGTTCTGGATCATCCTCCAGCGACCATCAACGAGGACATGGTCAATCTCCTTTGCCCCACCTTGTTGTAATACCAAGTCCAGCGATGACCCTGTGGGCGTTGAACCATGAACCGGCCACCCTAAGTCCATGACTTCTGCAATGTCAAGGAACTTAGTGCTATTCAGGTTCACAGTTCGACCCATGGGGACCAACACATGTCTCATAACCATCCCTATCAGTTCCAGTCGATGCATACAATAGTGTATCATGCCTGGGGCACAGATCAACCACAGACTCAAGTGTGGCATAGAATACGTCATTCACAGTGAGATCACTCGCCTCAGTCGGAAATAAACAGAGACCAGGAAATGAACCCAGAGGAGTGACGAATCCTTAGTCTCATAATACGCTCGTTGACGGTGTTACTCAATTATCATTGGAGTCAGCTTATTGGAACACAGCTACAGCAACTCCTTGGGAATGGCAACCATCAGAGCGACCAGACCAATAGTAGGTGTTAACCCACCCACCATAATCTCGCTGCAATCCGGTCTCCGAACCTCAGAGAGTGCTGCAATCCCGATGTTCAAACGCTTGAGCTCAGATGATAACAGAGACAGGTGATTATCCTCTCTTAGGGATAGGACATTCCAGGCAACCCCGCCCGAAGGGACTGCCTCAGGTTAACCCAAGGAGACTGCATCTGGTGAACGATAACTCAGCACCACCTCGACACACTACTCCGCAACTGACCCAGGAAGGTTACCCATGGTTTTCCTCCTATCATCAAAGATTGGGGTCCCAAAGGCTTTGCCCCATCCCGTCATCCGTGAACTGCCCTGCGAAGGGCAGCTGCACAGGAAGTATCCCACGGAGTGGGTTTTCAGATTTTTTTGTGCTTTTCTTAGTTTTGCGAATGAAGAGTTCTTCGGTGCCCAGAGTGCAAATAGGGTCACACACCTAAATCTTGCGTAACCTTACCGTGTTAGTATATCCAGATGGGAACCGTGCTCTCAATGTGCACACTCTTATCTATTAATTAGATATGACCGACGGGAAGCATAAGTGACGTCGGCTACTCTATAATGTAGCGAATCAGTGGGGTACAACCTCCTGTCCATTGACGACATACCAAGCCTAACCAATGGGGAAAGAGAGGTTTGGCAATAACAGTCTCTGTTGAAAGGCACGTATTTACAGGGATTTGCAGTGTCACACATAAAACAGTCTTAGCCCGTAAGACTCAAATTTGTCTTTTACAGTCAAGTCAACCTTATCATACTAACAAGACATACTGTATGCGCCTCATACACTGGAAATTAGAGAGAAAGTGGGACAGACGAGGAAGAAGATGAAATTGGTGTGTATTGGTGACCCTTTCTCACCTGTACCAGAGCCAGCTGCCCACGTGGGTCCCAACAAGGTTCGATGCAGGTGATTGAGAGGTGGAGGTGGGAGGTGTGCCGTCATGTGGTATCTTTTCGTGCTAGCTATGAAATTACTGTTGGAGTCGAATTGATGCTCCACACAGTGCGAGTCAATGAGGTATGTGCACTGGAAGATGCAAGGATATGTGGTGTGGTGTGGTGTGTGTGTGAGAGAAGATGTGTGAGAGTCAGTTCTATCGTGGCTTGGTCAGCGCCCATCCTGCTTGGCACTTTTGGGAGCGCTTCGATTGGTGTCTTTACATTCCGCGAGAGCACCCCAATTTCCGCTTGGTGACCTCTTGTTCCGCCTGGTGCTCCAGAAGCCGGTCCACCCAGTCAGTCTCCCTCCCTCAGGATCTGAACTCCCTCAGGATCTGGACTCGGAACTCAGCCTTCAGCACCATCCTGCTTTGCACCGTGCTTGAACTAACTGTACTGCACTCAAACTCTCAGCCACTACTCATCAGGTTTTTATTGTCCCTTGACTGTGTCTCCAATCACGTCCACTTTTGGCAACCAATACCGATTGGCTGTGGTGTGCTGCGATCCAGCTGCTGGATTTGTCCCTGAGCTCGGAGATGGGGGCGCTGGCCTCTCTGTTGCCGCGATGACTGGGATGCCAGAATGCCGAGGATTACGACAATTGCAACGCTGAATAGCAATTATTTGGTGAAAACACTGGTGAGGTGAAGTAGTTTGAGAATATGGTTGGAAATTAAGCATGAGAATGGAGGTTAGAGTATAGTTGTCTGAAATGAGGTTTGAGGAGGGTTTTTGGAATGGTGCTTGGAATGAGGTTGAATACGTATTAGAGAGTGAAGGTTGGGAATGAGGAAGAGAACAATTGGTAAATCACAATGCATTTCCCTGTCCCTGATATGAGCGAATGGGTAACCTCACTAAACAGAACAATGGAAATATCTAAACTCCAGGGTTTTTTGATGTGTTGAATGTAATCCGGCATCTTTCCAAAACGCAACAACATATTTTCGCTTTAAAAGTGATTTTCTCTGCAACAGCCTGTCGATCGATTGAACACTTTCAACATAGGAGGGACTCCCCATGGTGAATATTTTGTTGCTAACTCTGATGTCATAGGTCACATGATATGGCAGTCATATTGGATTAAGGAAAAAATTTGGACATCATTTTCTCCAAACCACGCTACGGGAAAAAAAAAAATGAAACTTGCCAGATGTCATCAACTTCTATGGGTATTATCAGTGCCGACAGAAATCTACACCCCATTTCAAATTTTTCACCTTTTGTGCCTTATAGCCTTGAATTAAATCACATTAAATCTGACTTTTTCACACTTTATTTACATATCGTAACCCACAACTTCCAAGTGAAAAACAAATTCTACAAATTTCAATAATTAATAAATGTACAAAACTAGAATATCTTGTGTAATAAGTTCCACCCCCTGAGTTAATACTTGGTGGAAGCACATGACAGCAATTACAGCTGTGAGTCTGTTAGGATAGGTCTCTACCAACTTTGCACACCTTCATTGGCAATATTTTCCCATTTTCTGTACAAAACTGTTCAAGTTCAGTCAAGTGGCGAGGGGAGCGTTGATGAACAGCAATCTTAAAGTCATGCCACAGATTTTCGATTGGATTTAGTCAGGGCTCTGACTGGACCACTCAAGGACATTTATCTTTTTTCTCTTAACCACTCCAGTGTAGCTTTGGCTCTGTGCTTCGGTGGTTTGTCATGCTGAAAGGTGAACTTCAGGTCACAATTTCAGCTTTCTTGTAGACGACAGCAAGCTTTCCTCTAGGATTTTTCTTGTATTTGTTCCTTCCATTTTCCCTTCTATCCTGCAACTGCCCAGTCTCTGGTGATGAGAAACATCTCCATAACATGATGCTGCCACCACCATGACTCTCAGTAGGGATGGTGTCTTTGGGTGACGTGCTGCCAAACGTAACCTTTTGGCATTTCAGTCAAAAAGCTCCATCTTGGTTTCGTCAGACCAACAAAACGTTTTGCCACATTGCTTCAGAACTTCGGGTTTTTTGCATACCTCAAACAGGACTCAAGGTGGAGTTTTTTGAGTAATGGTTTCCTTCTTGCCACCCTACATACCAGCCAGAAATGTGGAGTGCTGGGATATTATGTTACATGCAACAGTGACCAGTCTTTGCCATAAAGGCCTGTAGCTCTTTCAAAGTTGCTAAATTGACCTCTTGGTGGCCTCTCTGATCAGTCTCCTCCTTGCTTGGTCATCCAGTTTGGAGGGACGGCCTGATATAGGCAGGGTCTGGTGGTACCACACCTTCAACTTCTTAATGATTGTCTTGACTGTGCTGCAAGGATATTTAAGGCCTTTGAATATTTTTTATACATATCCCCTGATCTGTGCCTTTCCACTACTTTATCCCAGAGGTCTTTTGAGAGTCCTTGGTGCTCATGGTTGAGTCTTGCTGTGAAATGCGCTACCCAGCAGGGAACACAACAGGAACAGCTGATTTTATTCTGAAATAATCAGAATTGCTACAATTCACACATGTGGAGGCAGTTAACTTGGTGTGCGATTTTGAAGGTGATTGGTTACACCTGAGCTCATTTACAATTGCTATTAAAAGGGGGTGGACACTTATCCAACCAAGATGTGCTAGTTTTGTATTTTTAATTAATTTTCTGATACTTGTAGAATTTGTTTTTCACTTGAAGGTAGTGGGTTACGATATATAAATAAAGGTGGAAAAAGTTTGAGTTAATGTAATTTAATTCCAGGCTATAAGGCAACAAAAAGGTGAAAATTTTGAAAGGGGGTGTAGACTTTCTGTAGGCACTGTCGGTAATGACGATGATGTCATTGGAGAAGTGGTGTTCCAGCCATAATTGGTTGAATTGCAATTATCTGAAAAATCTGAAACTTCAGCAATCTGATATAGGACCCAATGTGAATGAAGAAGTAAATTGATGACATTCACATGCAAGCATGATATGGGTATGTGGGCCATAATAGTGGCGTGTTCAGTTAACGATGATATTTTTGTTCAGAATGAACGCGCGAAACGAGACCATGATGTGCATTTTAGTTCATCAAGTTTTTACCCAAACTATTTTTAGGCTTCAACATCACAGTCATCTTTCATGACACATCATTCAATCCGATTTTCAAAACTTGTTGAAACATTCTCCAGGTGCTGCTGAGTTATTTCCTGCATTGCATTCGTGATCGTAGTCCCTAACTTGATCCAAAGAATATGTAGTTTTCATGAGTTAACGACAGTTTTATAAAAAACACCACAAATGTGGAATCAAGCGAACGAGGTTGCCAAGCACGACGGAATTTTGAAATGAGGTGTGAATGCTAACGACGGAACGTGGGAATAATTACACCTTTTTTAAGAAGAAGAAGGTCTGCTGATTATTGCTGACATCTTGCATCTGATGGCGTGAGCTCGTTTGGTGTTTCCCTAATTCTCAGTAGTGGATCGAAAAGCATGTTTTATAGAGAGGATGAACGCGATTTGTCATCACAAGGAGCGATAGGCATCATCTGAGTAGTTTGATTACGTGGTTGCGTTTCACAACCCTGAGTTATTGAGCGATGCAAAAGTAACACATAACCGTGGGGGTTGTGCCAGTTGCTAGGTACACGACTCCCATTTATATGACATCATCAAGCGCTTCACTCATTCGAAATTTACTTTTTGTGACGTCATCATGTCCGTTCGCATTGAACTTGTTAACATTTATTTATTGGAGTAATTATTTGGAGTCGATTTATTTATTACCCACACCAGAGGAGTGAGTATTGTATTTGGGTCCATTTGTTTGTTTGACTGTTTGTTTGTCAATACAGAACATGTGTTTTTCTCTGCAACCGCCGGTCGGATTGAGACAAACTTTTCGCCATCAGTGCGACTATTCATGTTGAATGTTTTAATTATAATTATGACGTCATAAGTCACATGGTTGGAAAAAGCCATGCTGTAAAAAAAAGGAAAAAGCTATGTAGGAACAAAGGGAAAACTTTGGACCTCTATATCTCTCCTGATGGCTTCATCTTTGCTTTTTGCTTGTTCAGGTTCCTTTTAATTACTCCAATGCAGGACTGTACCTGTTTGGTCTTCCATTTGATTTGAATTGAACTTATTTTAATCCCATTCTAAATTCAATTGAATAATAATGAAAAACGTCATGGGTCAGGGTCAGGTGTCCAATCAAAGCGGGATGTCTTGGTACCCGGTCATCACTGCCAGCAGTTATCAAGTGGCAGTTCTAATCACGTAACACACCAGTACACAAAACTCCACAAACACCACACAAAACAAGTTCTGGTGAGGGGCTGCAACCTCTGATTGCTCTTTCTCGTTCACCATTTTTATTTTTTTGGCCTTCTCAACAATGCCTTCACTTGGAACAGGCTGCAACGCTTTCTTTCCGATAAAGATTTTGTTTCACTTTCCTTACTCATATCAATACCTACGGATGCCTGTTCTTCATACCTACGGATCTCTGGATACATTGAAATTCTTATAAACACACAGAGACATCAGCATTTGTGGCTGCATATGCCAAAACATCTATAATCTCTTAACCTGAACCAAATATCAAAATTTAAACTGCGGAATAGACCTTATTAGCAGTTCCAACTGTTAAAAATTTAAAAAAAATCGTTAATTTGTCCAATTTCGACATTGTTTGACATTCCAGGTGTCTCCGGGTCATGTTTGCTATAACCGATCGCTAATCACTTGCCAAGCCAGCGTGGTCATATTAAACATCAACCAGAGTCAACCGGAAATGTTCGGAGTGTCAAACAATGTGTGAATTGAACAAATGAGCACTTTTTTTTTTAGCAGTCAGAACTGCTACTCGGGTCAATTCCGTGCACAGTTTAAATTTTGAAATTCGGTTCAGGTTAAGAGATCCTAGGACTTATCACATTTCAGCTGTAATGCATATAAACATCCAGAGATTTGTATTCGCGCATTAGTTTATACTACAGACGTGTCCGGGCGGTGTTTATTTCTGGACGGTGTTTGTCTCCGGACGTGTCTGGGCAGTGTTTATAGTATGACCAGGAGAAAAAGTATTTCAGACATTATTTTATTTCCATCTTCACTGTTATTATATACAGAATCATTTTGATGAGACAGTATGAATTGTAATTAATGCTCCACTGCATGTCTGCCTTCCCTTCCCCTCACCTCACGCTGACCTCCTCCGAAACCTCCTCCCCCCTCCATCTCTCTGGACGTTTATAAGCATTACAGCTGAAATGTAATCAGCTCTAGAATCTCTTAACCTCAACAGAATTTCAAAATATAATCTGCGGAATTGAACTTACCAGCAGATCCGACTGCGAAAGTGTTTACTTGTCAAATTCGCACAATGTTTTATACTCCGGATG
This sequence comes from Eptatretus atami, assembly GCA_035128595.1. Classification (NCBI taxonomy): domain Eukaryota; kingdom Metazoa; phylum Chordata; class Myxini; order Myxiniformes; family Myxinidae; genus Eptatretus; species Eptatretus atami. Next base: position 10,586,699 of record CM068958.1, on the reverse strand, counting down.
TCTCAAGTCATCTCCGGTCATCTCAGGATGGTGTTTAGTATGACCCAGCCAGCCCTTCCTTATCAACCATTTTGTTGGTGTGCTTGCTTGAGTGCTCAATAGTGGTTGGCGGAATCGATTCCAAAGTACTTGAATCCAACCATGGAATCAAAAGGAATCGAGTAACAAACCAAAATTAATGTGGATTCTGAGTAATTCCGACTTCATAAAAAGAAGTGGTTTTTTTTCGGGGGAAAAAATTTCCGTCCCTGTTGGGCATGTTACAGTTAGACATGGCTTGGTAATGGATTAATTGAAAAGGAACACGCCCCTGGGGTGTCCCGTTAACAATATTGCTTGTAAACTAAACAAGCCCCAAGGGTGTGTTCCTCTTCAATGAATAGCAAGGCATTTGGAGGCACCTGGTAAGGCGTGCTGATTGCTTTGCTGATGGACGGGTAGGCAATACATCGACTGATAGAAGTTTTGAAAAGATGTCATTCAAAAGTTCCAGAAATGCAGTTTGGAACTATTTTGGGAAGGTTAAAGAAGACAGTCCGAAAGTTACATGCTCACTTTCTTCAATAGACATTGCTCATCACTGTAATACATCCAATATGCTATAAAACATTTGAAAACCAAACACCACGCAGGCAGTGATTCCCAATAAGATTAGTGGATGGTTGAGGAATTGATTTAGAAACACAACAGTCTAAAACAGTAACCAGGTCGCTTTCGCAATCGACGACTGAAAGCACTTTCGCCCCGGTATGCTGCCTTCCCTTCCCCTCCCCTCATGCTGCCGTCCATCTCCCCACCCTCCTCGCTTCACCTTCATTTCCCCCCCTTACCTCCCACCTTCCCCCTCTCTCTCTCTCCCCCTCTCTCTCTATCCCCCACCCCTTCCACCTTCCTCTCCCATCCTACTTCCCATCAGCAAAGCAATGTGTTATTTGCTCGTGTTTAAAACCAGGATCATGAAAGAAGGAACACATGGAAGGCAATCAAGTATATAATGAAATAAATCCCTTACCCACTTCGTTATGCCACACACGAGGGTACCACCAACACAGCAATTTGCAAAACTGCATTATCCTTCAGGCCTGATCAAGTACAACACAGAAGAACAAAAGGATTCCCAAGACAAGAGGATACCCCAGCAATGTCTGGCAGGATGGTCAGAGTCCCAGCCACTCTGGCAGGGAAACGGCCCATCGTATTCCCATGTCCGGAAGGGAGGAGAAGAGAGGGAGTGGCTGTGGCGCGGGCGGGCCATGACTCTGGCTGTAGCAGGAGCAATCTCTGCGCAGCCTACCGTGCTTGGGTCAGGGTGTTCTCCTCCTACTTCCTGTGTCACTCTGCCTTTTTATTCCCTCAGGCCCATACATCACTGATATGCCACGCTCCTCCCCTCTCACTCACCATTGGCCCATGAGCCCGTTCATGTGTGGGGAAAACCCCTCCATGACTCTTCACCCCTATTATTGAGATGGCACGACCCTGTCCTAATGGTCTGATGGCGTTTCCTGCTAAAACCTATGCCGCCGACCTAGCAAAACGCTAAATAGAACACAAATGACAGATTAGAGGGTAAAACGGTGAAAATGGGGTCAAAGTTGTTGGTAATTTTAGATACAGACATTGGGATGTGTGGACGTTGTCTAACTAGACATATAATGAGCACCATGTAACAACACAATCAGGCAATTCTTCAAACTTACTCTGGACATCTATCTATAATTCCAGAAAGTGTGTGTGTGTTGTGTGTTGGTGTGTGTGTGTGTGTGTGTGTCGATGGACCGCGTTTCTCGACAACCACTGGTCCGATCTAATTGAAACTTCCCAGGTATATTTTCTGAGGGGGGGGGCCTGAGGATGTGCGTTTTCAAAGGTTTGATATTAATCGGACAAGTGTCCCAAGTTTAATAGGCCATTATGTTACCAACCATATCAGACACTGCTGCGTAGCTGGCGAATCGCTTGTCCATGAGCATGTGAGCGGTGCCGATGCCCATTTAGTTACCATGACAGGACACATTGCTGCCGTAGGCGTGGCCGATGCGCCATTTAGTTACCAATGACAGGACACATTGCTGCGTAGGCGTGGCCGTTTGGGAAGAGATCCTCAGCCGCGTTCCCCATTACGGGCTACAATGTACGGAGTTCCGGATAGTGATGACTTAATGTATTCTAATAATTTCTCGATTTCTTATGCGCATTTATAGATAAACAC
>CM068958.1:10502037-10545636 GCA_035128595.1 Eptatretus atami | reverse complement strand
AAAAAATCTGTTTTCTGCAGGCATGGTTTGCAGGGTGTTTCACGTATCAGGATAAACCGTCTCGACCGTGCATCGCTCGGCCTCAGACGAATGAATAAAAGTTATCTTGATAGCAACGACGACTCGGCCGATGCAACAAGACCGACTCCCTGGTGAGAATGTCAGCGATCGAAGGCCGAGGACACATTTGGGTCCCATTTAGACTGTGTGGTTGTACAAAGTAAAGGATTTATTTCAGGGCAAACCAGACTTTATTTACAGAACACATTGTTTGTAGAGCCGTTGCTGAAGAAAGACGACACCATAACCCCCCACCAGAGTTTGAATCAAAACGTTTTAAAGTTTAAACCAACAATCAAAAGCAAGTACAGCCATACACCTCGTTCCTTACATTCTGGCGACATCAAAACGATAAACCATTTCCCATGTATTCTAGATTTTTTTTTTTGTACAAGTAGTGCATTTTAATTCTGCTACAATTAAAGCTCGTCCGGGTACCACGAGGTTTACAGATTTGAACACGTACGTGCCGAGCGCTTCGGGCCTGGCCTGAACGGAAAGCGTAAAACGTATGTTCGAAACATTTTATCTAATAATAATAATCAAACCACGCATCCCCTAAAACAATAACCAACCAATCACGTTCACACACCCGGATAATTTGCGGAAGTTTCTCCTATCTCGATAATTAATTTGCCCACAACGTAGTAACTAACTTCAGCTTCGCTCGGCGGCGAAGGGAGATTTACATTCTCACGAGATAGTTCAACACCGGTCACCAGCCCCACAAGCACGAGGTCTTACCAGATGAAGAGCATGTTTTCCTGACCCTCCTGGTCCAGGTCGGGCCCGACGCTGTTGCATAAATCCGAGGTGAAGCCGCGATCGGCATTTATTTTATCAAATAATCACCATGAAGGGCCAATTTGTTTAATAGGACAATTCAATTCCTTTCAACAAAACTTTCCTTGAGATCCCCTTTTGTTAAAAGTCCCTCGTTGCAACCCGCACCCTCCGTACCACGAGCGCAATGGTTGCTAATAGCATGAGAGTACCGCCACCAAGCATCAGAGCTTGAAAAATGGAGCAACTTGGGGAGGAAGTTCCGTCTTTTGGTGCTGCGGGAGAAGCCGGGGACAGAATGGGACCCGAAGGTGCGCCGGGTACCGGTGCGGCAGGTTTCCCTTCGTCATCGATTTCTACCCCACTTTTTCCGAACGACGAGACATCTTCACGAGGCTTGTCCGCCTTTGCGTCCTGCGTGTGGTCACCTGCTTCCAAAGGGATCTCCGCGTCATCCTTTGAAGGCACATTATGACCTGTCACCATGTCAAGAGCACCGAAGGAAAAGCAAGTGAACCGACATCAAGAGCCACCAATGAAATTAAAAGTTCACCCGACATGATCAATTATAGAAATGCCAATTAAGACTTTTTTTTTTTTACAGCTGCAATAAGTACAATGAGCTCCAATCAAGTAACTTAAAAGTAACTAACACCACCCTTTTACAAAAAAAAAAAACTTCCCAGGAAATGAACAAGCTTACACACGTCAACGGTACGTTCAGATTTCAGGTTTACCTTCGGCCTTCAATGTGCCGATGGGTGTTGGCTGAGACTTTCCTTCAGATGAATGCTCGTCTGCATCAGGAATTTCCTCCTTCTCCACGTGGACTAGATCAGAGTTCGAAGAAGAAGAGTTCTCGCTCCGTTCTTCTGCTGATCTGACGGTTCCGCTTTCAACCACGGTCTCTTCTGCACGGCCGACGGACTCCTCGCCGGCGTTCTCCATGGAAGGCGGTTCGCTCACCTGTCAGGGGGTCAGTGTCACAAATACATGGATGTCAGATGGTTTGCTCTCTAACCAGCAGTCGGCACAATCCAAGCTTACGTTGATGGAAGAGATAAAAGACAAGCGATACTTGAACACGCCGACGTGGCATTGCAGTGCACAAAGCAAACGGTCATTCTTCACTCTGCACTTTCGTGAAAGCACCACCTTCAAGAAACTACACATAAACATGAGAAGGTCCGACATCTCGACCGTGCCAGGAAATGCTCAGGATTGCGAGATGGCTCCATAACCTGAAATAGCCAGAAATTGAACTAATTCTCGTGATTCTTCCACAGGCAATAAAAAAAATCAACCGTCACAACCTCCAAAACACATCACATTCAGATCCCTTACTCAACATTTACAATTAGCATCTCACCTCAAACATTAGAGTCACGTACATAATAAACACGGCTAGCGGGATGGCCTAGATGTACACGCACTCGCCTCCAAGCCGTCTAGCTTACCAAGCTATAAACTGTCATCCTGGTATTTCACAGGCTGCCTGATTCATTCGTGTGTGCCGTCCCTCGGATGGACGTTAAACGGGTGTCCCATCTACCAGCATTCATTGGTGGACACTAAACATCCCATGGTGTCCTTCGCGGTGTACACGAGCTACCACCGGCACCCTGGCCAAAGTACAAGTTCTGCCCTAACTTCTGCTAGGAAGGCAAGGGCAAACCACCTAGTATAACCATCCATCCATCCATCGGAACCATACTCTGTGCAGAGCGTCGGTGCTGCCTAAGCAATCTCCTTGGCTGTTGGCACAATCCTGGACGGGTCGCCACTCTGACACAGGATACCAGCAAGCTGGCGTCATTTCGCCGACCTCGGAAGGATGACAGGCAGAGTCAACCCCACCTGGTATTAATTCAACAGCCGAGTGCGATTTGAACTCAGGATCCTAGGATCCCAAGCATAACCCTTTCCAAGAAACTGTTTCGGCAGGACCGACGCTCTAACAGAGTATGGTTCGTCAGAATCGGAATATAATGTACATTTTGTTCCATATCCTATCAGAGGCAGATCAGCGTTAGCGATGCGCAGAACTCGTGCAGGCGTCAGTGGAGAAAATTTGAGCACCGATTCGACGTGGTTAACCAGGGCGGCATCAATGCTTCTTATCGAGATCATTAGGATCTTGGACTCGTTTGGAACATACCGGTAATCATTTTCACAATGAAGTGCGTGCATCTTGAAGAAAATAGGCTTCACAAAAAAGGTTGGTTTTTAAGTTTAGCAAGTGATTAAATTTTCACTTTCAATTGGCATCTCAATAATGGGTTCAAACATGGCCAACATTCATTAAAAAAAAAAAAAATTAATTGCAAATAGTTTACTTGAAAAGAAAGCAGATTCCACCAGCTCAGGTAGTTTTGTATATTTACAGTTACATGTGCGAGAGGAGTTCAGGGTTGATGTGGGACGTGTATTCCATGTGATCGCACCTTCGTGGCATCTGGATGTAAATATTTGGACAGGTATACACTATACAGCCGTTTCAGGGCGTGTACGTCTTCACGTCATCGACTTCAGCTCCCCCAAATCATCAACTTCCAAGAGGACCGTGTACTCTGCAATCCAAGCGATGAGAATACCGTCCGGAATAGTCTCGTCCTTTCCATTTACCGTTGCTTGAACCTATCTGAAGTTTCATTTTCATTACTTTGCGCAAGATTTACGTATCTGTTCCTGTTTGTTCTAATCCATAAAAACCATGCTCCGCCACTTGCTTCTGCTCCATCTACTTTCCTTTACTTTCTTTCTTTCCTTGCTCCATACTACCCAACACTAATCTCTTCCAACACCCTTACTAACACTCGTCAGCTCCGTGCTCCAAGCATCATTTAGCAGCGTCTCACGCTGCTCGAAGAGAGCTTGGCGTTGTTCTTCTTCTTGTGAAGACAAAACCTTTATATTATATACACGATCTTTTATATACACGATCCGGATCTCCTTAAATACTAAACACCTGTACACATCCTCGCATTGACGGTGCTTTTGAGAGCGTCTATCATGAACTTTTAAATATATTCGGACATTTGCTTTAAAGTTTCGAAAAGTTCACGTTACTATTTAAAGATTATTCCACTTAATATATTGTAATTTCGTAAATACATTTTTTACTTCGTAAATACACTATATTCGTAAATACAAATACACGATGACGGGTCTCGCTATTGGCTTAATCAAGGCACGTGACGAAATATCGGAAGTTGTTGTTGGTTGTTTTTTTTGTTTGTTTTTTTTAGCCGACAAAACCTTTAGGACGCTGCTCTTGGACACATTTGTCCTTGTTTTTCAAATGGAGGAAAAAAAGAAATAAAAAAACCTCATGCTATTCTTCTTCTGATTAACGATGTGTTCCGTAATGCCTCTCCTCCTCTCAAACCCTTGCGCAGTCTTCAATCGCACAATATTTGTCACATCCTCTTTTCCTTTCACCTCCTCCAACATTTCCAAAGTTCTTCCTGCTGTTTTTCCACACTTCAAATCACCAGCATTCAACTCCTCTGCAATATCAGGTACAGGTATCTAGTAATTCTCCAACAAAATACTGTGTGGATGACAGCAGTTGGTTGCGTTGGAGAACGCTCAATATCACTCGCCAATTCACAGACATATAAAAATAAAAATGCATATTTTTTAAAAATAAGTAAATAAATAACTTACTGGACCATTAAACACACAACTACCAAACAGCAAACAAGCACAAACCACAAATTGTGCAGATGGTCGATTAATTTCAGCTCGTTTGACGGGCTCCTTCACAAGTTAGGAACTGAATGATCCACCTTGGTTCCACGGTACACGTGACCATGTTGGTGGCTATCTTGGTTTTACAGAGAAATGTATGACCAGCACTACTGTCATTTCCTGCACAACTTGCTCAGGGTAAAGACAATAACATAACAAGCCGGTAGGCGACATGGGTGGTCGCTACATAATTACATACTAGCCATACAGTTTTTGACGATCGCTGAAAATTTTTTGACAAAAGGGTGATTATAGTGCGCATAAAAGTGCCAAGCCGATTTGATTTTTTTTTTTTTTTAGGATTTTTTCAAAAAAATTTCAAAATCCCGTTGCTACGCAACGGTGCCGTCCGTAGCAACTGGCTCAAAAGCACAACTAGATCCTGGTATGAACCCACTAGTCAAGTCTCATCAAAATCGGGTACTCCTCTGCCTCCAGAGCTGTCCATTACATACATACAGACAGACAGACAGACGAAAACCTGAGAATAACGTAGTCTACGGACCACCCAATACCAACTTCAGCACTAAACGCCGTTTCTCACATTCGTCAATGAAAAGTCCACATGAACCTTGAACCATCCGTGTGCAAGTTATGATGCAAGGACAAACCCAAAGTTCAAAGGAAGCCACCAGCTACATATTACATATCAACTTGCACAGGGGTAAATTAACAAACGTCAAATGAGAAAAGTAAAATTAGGTTTTAGAGATGGGAGTAATTGGTAAGGGAATCCATCATCCATTGACCATACTCTGTGCAGAGCGTTTGTGCTGCCGAAGCAGTCTCCTTGACTATTGGACACATCCTGGATGGGTCGCCACTCCGACGCAGGATACCAGCAAGCTGGCACTCATTTTGCCACCTCAGAAGATGACAGCAGTCAACCCCACCTGGTATTAATTCAACAGCCGATTGGGATTTGAACTCAGGAACTAGGATCCCAAGCCCACCACCATAACCAGTAAGCAAACACCAGGCATGTAAAATGAAGTCAACATTTCATCGGATATGCATTCTTAATATGTTGCTGGCTCCAAAATGTAATCCAAAATTTTCTATATTTTGAAAAAAAAAAAAATCTCAAAAGGCTTTTGCCACGAAACCAGTTCGGTAGAGCGGCAAGCTCACGTCCTACCTCATCTCGGCTGAACAGTTTACGTTTTGTATCTCACCAATAGGCCGGATCTGAACTTCAAAATCAAATTGAATCGGTGAAAACATAATCTCCGTCCACCTTCTTTGGCGGAGGTAAGAAGGGTGCATGAAAACAAATGTGACATCATACCTCCTGCCATGACGTAGATATTGACGTCTCTCCAGTGTTATTACCCCCAAATGCCCCAAGCTCTGCAGGCTGCAGATCCTGTGCCGTGGTTTCCAAACTCTTGAAGGCATCAGCACCTTCTGTTGGAAGCTCTACTGCTGCCTCGAAGTGTGGTTGAGATTCTCGCACATTCGGTTCAACATCTGCGCTTTCTCCGGCAGTTGAAACATTTGGCCCTTCAGTGCGAGGAATTTCCATGCCAGCAATATGGACCTTGGGTGTGGAACGATACACATACAGGTTTTTGATTTTATCTCAAATGCAGTGAGACTTCAACCCAACCTTGTTTTTTGTGACCAAATTACACAAGGTAAATACTGCTCAAGCTCGACGGACGAAAGATTCCCATTGCTTCTTGAATACAAAACCTTAATAACTCGGATTAGCAAGGAAATGACACAGGAGGAGGAGGCCATTCAGCCCGTGCATGCATCACATCAACACCAGACCAAATATATCCGGAGAAACGACGTAATTTAATTGGGGGAATGACGGGAGGAGTGGAGAGGAGAACAATGTGACACGCTCAGGGATATCCCATCCGAAGGGTGCGAAAATCAAAAATGGGGAAATATATTTGTCCCTCACCCCTCCGCCAAGGTCGGAGACTGGGGACATCAAGATGAGCTCCGTCCGACCGACCGATCATCCGTCCATGTACTTTTGTGTCCGGAAGACGGTATTTCAAAACCCGTTGAACATTTAGCTTTCATATTGCAGATATCTATTCCTCATGACATTATCTCAACCTGATTGGAACATGGCTCTGATTGGCTGAATTATATTGCCATGCCAATCTTGGTAACCTGGCTTGCGTACATTATATTTTAAAAACAACCTTCAAGATTTACCTTTCGTATTACGCAGATTTATTCCCCATAGCACCTAAAAAGCGGGGGTCCGAGAGCATCAGCTTCTTGGTATTATAATTATATTTAAAAAAAATAAAAATTGTTTTGTTTGTTTGCTTGTTCTGGGTAGGGGGTTGGTGAAGGAGTTTTTTTGAGTGAGAAATATACAACACCAACCACACACTATCCTTCACGAGACAATCACAGAAATGGTACTCCACACAGTTGCACACAATCACCCATCAATACTCAAACTACCGAAAAGTCTTATCAACATCCCCATAACCCTCTATCTCCATCACTTCCAGGTACCTATCTAATTCTAATTTAAACTTATCTACTGTTTCTGCTGTCACGACCTTTCCAGGGAGACCATTCCATGCATTAACTACTCTCTGAGTAAAAGTTCCCTACCTTACTACCATCTTAACTCTCCTCCTCTTTACTCTCAGGCTATGGCCCCTGGTCCTATCACCATCTACTCTGTTGAATAATTAATTCATCTTCACTTATTTTATCTACACCTTTCATTATCTTAAACATCTCCATCATATCTCCTCGTAACCGCCTCCTTTCAAGTGTATAAAGCCCCGTCTCCTTCAGCCGCTCCTCATAGCCGAGTCGAGCTCGGCCCGGAATCAATCGAGTGGACCTGCGCTGAACCCTCTCTATGGCAGCTATGTCCTTCGTAAGTTGTGGTGACAAAAACTGCACACAATATTCCAGATGTGACCCTCACTAAATACCTGTACAATGTTAAAACCACTTCTTTTGATTTACTAATACACTTGTTATTAGAAGAGGCCTTGAGAAAAATACCACAATAAGCCATTGACCTCAACACGGGCAGAGTTTGTCAATGGAGAAAAAAAAAACCCTCCTTGGGGAGGACGGATAGGATATGACAAGTATTATTATCGCTTTGTAAAAACATTAACATCATGCTATTATCATGTCATTGTGATTAGAAGCAGCCTTGGAAAAACACAATAAGCTATTTACCTTCACACGGCATTTGTCCAAGGAGGAAAAATAGGACCGCCTGTCCTGAAGCTCACCTGCATCAGGAACAACAATCACCCGAACCCCCTGCAGACCCACTTAGACCCTGGATTTTTTTTAATGCCGTGAACAAACATCGGTACATCAAGGGTGATGAAGGTTGTGGTCAAGTTTCATCGAAATTGTGTGTAGTTTCGGAGGAGACAGCAAATACCTATTTTGGGGGTTCAAAACCCACCTGAAGACCCCCTTAATGAGTATTATGTATATTGTATAGATATTCTCTCATTCTGTCTCCCTCTCTCCCTCTCTCTCTGACTGCATGTACAACAATTAAACGGTAGTCAGACGGAGGACACTGGGTCATGTGGTTAAATTGTCCGCGTTCGCGGTCGATTCACCGTGACACGGACTTATTCTGTGCGACGGCCTCGATTCCTGGTAAGTCTGGGGGGAGAACTGGGGATACCCCCACCCTCGTAGTACCCCCGCGACCCCGGGTCCGCAACAATACTTTCCTGAATCTCTGTTATCAACCTCACCTCCAGTGTCAACTGCAAATTTGGAAAGCCTACTCTTCACCCCACTATCCAAATCATTGTCGTAAATTATGAAAGACAAGAGCGAGAATAGTTTTGCAATACATGTCCCCTACCGGTCCCAATGAATGTTTGGGAGATAAACATTTGTTTGTGTTTAACGCATGCTCGAGCCGAAACTGGAACCATAATGAAGAAGAAGAAACTCAAACCCACCATGTTTCGTTCGTTTCTAGGCTTTGCCTATTTCATATTTAAAATAAACCCATGTAATGTACATACATGAAGCAAAAACATGCCGAGCGGCTTATGTGCATATTTAATAGATCGTGGTTATATGCATGGGATCATTCCAAATGCACTGGGCCATGGAACAACACCCAGGCCTAAGGCCTGTCGATGCCTGTCGATCTGTGACTGCTTCATGAAATGGTGGCACATGATCTTATTGTGGTGGTGTCCAACCAATGGGCATAAAGCAGTGGGGTGGAGTCAGGGCAGCTGTCCAACCAATGGGCATAAAGCAGTGGGGTGGAGTTAGGGAAGCTGAACACTGACCCATGTATAATGTGATATTTTCTCAGTTTAAAAAGGGCATAACTGAAAAATTCATGAAACTCCCTGAAACTCGAACTTGTTGTGCAACTTATCATACTAAAGCCATGCACCAAGTTTCAATTGAATATGTTGAAGGGTATGGGAAATTGTCTGAAAAACCATAGGTGGAATGGATGGATGGATGGACGGAAAGCAAACCTATAGTCTATTTCGGTGAGACCGGCAGGGGACTAATAATGGTCCTGGACTGACCCCCGAGGTACCCCACGACTTACATCCTCCCAGCTGAACATCCTTCCACTCACAGCCACTCTTTGCTTCCTATCACCAATCCAGTTAGCTACCTGACCAGTCACTCAACAAGCCTTCACCTTGGCTAACAACCTCCTTTGTGGTACCTTGACAAATGCCTACTTAAAGTCTAGATATACTACCTGACTTTACTGTCCCAAACTCTAAATATTAACAACATTATGGTCACTTGTTCCCAAATACTTCCGCACCTCCACTTCCACCTCTTCCACCAGATTAGGATCGTTACTTAAAATGAAGTCAAACACTGCACTCCCCCTCGTGGGCTTATCTACAAACTGGGCCAAAAAGCAATCCTGGACTAGATATTTTTTAAAAACAATCCTCATCTGCTCTGCCCTTTCCCAGTTCTTCGACCCAATATATCCCTGGCAAGTTAAAATCCCCCATAATCAATATACTCTTCCCTTACCAACATGCTACTCTACATTCTTCATATACTGCTCCTTCCTCCTCCTCCTCCTTTTCCTTCACATCAGGAGCCCCATAAAAGCATCCTACCTGTATCTTACTTGTTTACAAGTGACTCATCCAATGGTCGGCAACGTACGGCGTGTTCATGAGTGGCACGTGCAATAAAAATCTGATTAACAGTGAAGAAACTAAGTTGGAAAAAAAAAACCAAATTAAAAACTACAAGTCTGAAGACGACGATGGTTCACTAGCGGTATTTGACGATGTAGATGTTTCAGAAGTCAAGGATGAGACAATTGATAATGTTTGACCAAGTTATAAAAATGATCAACATGATGTGGTGCGATGACAGGTTATTAGCTGCAAAATGTCGAAAACCCGGTTTCGTTCAACAACTTTCAAAATTTGACCTTTGCATAACCTTTAAAGGTCACAAAACAATGTTGTGGACATTAAAATAAGGAAACAGGATGTACGTGCTATAGCTTATTGGAGTTAGTTCGTTGAAGAAGGTCGAAAACCCGGTTTCGATTCCCACAACTTTGAAAATTTGACCTTTGTGGCCTTTAAAGGTCAAAGGTCAAGGATTATGACCTTTGGTGCAAAACTTCCTCTGGAACATTCCAGGAACAATACAACGTCATATAGGCTATACGGCATTTCGCACTCCTCGATTATTATCCATACTTTGATGAAATCAGCGTAAAAACAAACTTGAGGGGGCGCCACGGGCAAGGTGTTCGAGACAGAGCAAAATGGTTTCAAGACTTTAGGCGGGGAATGACCTCAAGATTATGCATAAAAAATATTGTCATCCTCGCTCTCAAAGTTTGGGCGGTCGTATGATTTTTATGTCAAAATTTGCATTTTCTAAGTTTTTGACTTTGTGACCTTGACCTTAGGACGAAAATGAAAAAATCGGACAACGACAAGTTTTAGATAATTCATTTTACTATTCAAATACCGAAGAACCCATTCCATTCATCAATTCCCTCGGAGAAGATAGATTTTTAATCCGACTACCACCTAAAAATGGCTATATTTGGGGCGTGGCTCCGCCCACAATGGGTGTAGCCACGCCCTCATCCAGGAAAACACAACTAGACATTGATATCGAACACATAACCAAGTTTCATCAAGATCGGATCAAAGTCCACGAGTTATGCTCTGGACAGACAGACACACAGACAGACAAGCCGGTAGGCGGACATGGGTAGGCGCACCCAATAGAACCTGACGCGATGGGCCCGTTCGATGGGGAATGCTGAGGATTAAGCCAAGAAAATTCATGATTCTAGCTTCAAGGGTTAATGCTGCAGATTGTTTTTTCGTTAAAATACCCCCACATTTAGAGGTTTTTCGGCCGGTGCTAGGCAACGAAGGGGTCCATAGCAACGGTTCTTTCTCTACACATAACTAGGACATACCATGAACCTACCATACCAGTTTCATGTATATCTGACTCATAGTTTCTTAGATATAACAACTTCGTTTTTTTTATTGTTTCACCAGGGTTATTCAAAGTCTATCTTCTCCGACAGTTTTCATATAATCCGGCTGGAATTTTTGACAATATGGCTGAATGTACTGCCCACAGTCAGTCGTGCCCGATTTTGATTTTCGAAAAAATAACTTTTTTATGATTTTCAAAAATTTCAAAGTCCCGTTGCTAGGCAACGGTGGTGTCCATAGCAACGGTTCTCATTTGCACACAACTAGGTCATGGTATGTATGAACCTACCAACCAAGTTTCATCGAAATTGCCATTGTATTAACGGAGCACTGGACCGAACAGAGGGACAGACAGACAAACATATCGATGAAATACTGATAATAAGGGTAGAACAAATTTCAAAAAAAAAATTTGGGGAAAAATTTTTCTTTTCGACTAGATCGACTACCCAACAAACATATCGACGGAAATACTGACAATAAGGGTAGACTAGATCGACTACCCAACAGAAAGGGGTAAAAAACATAACCTCCTTCACCTTCGGTGGCGGAGGTAAAAAAATACCCCCAAAAAACCAAGAGTTTTCATTGGGTAGCATAATTTAGAATCAAAATTATGCTACCCAATGGAAGCTCTGACACAGAAAGAAAAATGATTCAATTGGTTAATTTACTACGTTAGTTTAGCGGGGCCAACCAATCTTGATTTACAGGAAATCTCACAATAAGAGCCACCTCGCAATAACAACATTTTTTGGGGGACAAAATGGCAGTTCCGAAGAAAGTGAAGATAGATGTTCACTCATTTCAACCCTCTTGGAAAGACAAATAAGGATTTGTTCAACATAAAGACTGTGCTGCATGTTGTGAGGCATGCATGATTTGTCCATGTTGTGAGGGCGTCATTTGCCACCATATCAAGTATCAAACGACATTTTCACACAAAGCATGAGAAACACTTCAAGCATGAGGTGAACAATGCTGAGTCAATCAAACGGGCCATAGCAAAGAACGGAAAGTAATGCAGTGTCTTTACCAACGTCTGTGTAAGTAAAAAATCAAGCCACAGAGGGAAGTTACAAAATCGCACAATGTGCTGTAAAACATGGAAAGCCATTTACAGATGAGGAATATAATATAAAAGACGTTTTCCTCAGTTGTTCAGATGTTTGGTTCAATGGTTTGCCCAATAAAGACACAATCATCTCCAGAATCAAAGATGTACCTGTGTCTGCCAGATCAGTGGAGAGATAGCCTGATGTCGGCTTAACGGTTAAGGTGGCTGGCTGAAGATCCGAGAGTCTTGAGTTCAAGCACCTGATGGTAGATTTTCATTTTATTATTCATCAAGAAAATCTTTGTGCCAAGATTTATAATTCTGAGCTAAATAATGTGATGAATACAGTTGGTGAAGATGGTGAATATTGTGGTTGCTCGATCTGCCTTGACGCACCTGGCAGGTTTTAAGCTCTGCTCGAGGAGATGTACAGCGCACGCACACAAGGACATTGTGCTTCACAGCAGCGTTCGTTGGCCAAGCCGTGGGAAAGTTTTGACATGCTTTCTGAACTGTATTGATGTAATCAAGATCTTCTTGTCAGAAAAAAAAGGTCACAACTACCCCCAAACTGGTTTATGGCAAATGGGTTGCACAACTAATGTTTCAAACTGACATCAGTGCACATCGAAGCAAACTCGACCTCCATCTGCAGGGGACAGGACAAACCGATACGGGTTTTTTTGGAAACATGGAAGGCGTTTCTTGTGAAACTTGCCGTTTCTTTCTCAGGACATTGACGCCTTGACTTTCCGTTATTCCCAACATCTCAAAAAGAACTATCGACGCATCGCACCGTCGGACAACCAACGACGTGGATTTGACAGCGTTACAGTGGAAGGGTATTAAGGATTTCGAGATTCAGCTCATCGAGTTACAAGTCTCAGATTTATAGGCCTCGAAGTTTTGGGATCTGCCCCAATCATTGGACAGTTTTGAGTTCCACCCACCGTTTCTATATTACCGCCGCTATGTATGAACCCTTTAGAGCTTTAGAATTTACCCTTTAAAACCCTTTCTCTCAAGCAGCGCTTTTACTGCGGACGTTACGCAGGTCCTTGCTATTATTTCCGACTATTTTCTCATAAAATTGTGTGTTGCACAGGCAAACTCACGGGTTTCTGTGAAGTCGGTGACAGCATGATAGGGGAGCGGAAAGCATTAAATATTCCATGGTTTCGATGTGGATATATCCGTTTGCCTTTTATGAGTAGGAGGAGGGTGAGAGTGAAGATGGGACAGCTTTGGAAAGGGGAGATTGAGGCTTTGGGTGTAGTGGTGTTGGCTTGATAGTTAGGGTGGTGGGCTTGGAATCCCAGCATCCTGAGTTCAAATCACACTCGGCTGTTGAATTAATACCAGTTGGGGTTGACTCTGCCAGTCATCCTTCCGAGGTCGGCAAAATGAGTGCCAGCATGCTGGTATCCTGCGTCGGAGTGGCGACCCGTCCAGGATTGTACCCCAATAGCCAAGGAGACCGTTTAGGAAGCACCAACGCTCTGCACAGAGAGTATGGTCCTGATGGAGGGATCATCCAATGAGAGTCACATATATTGTGGGATACCAGCTCTCTTACCTCCTCGTCATCGCTCTCCTCCAAATAACCAATCAATTCCGTCCCGATAATGGAATGTGATCGACCTCGTGTACCGACTTGTTTCCTGATTTGCAGCTACATTATGGTTTGGAAAATCCTGCAAGTAGTGTATTATATATTTATTTAATTAATTAATTAATTAATTAATCCAAGCAATTATATAGGGGGAGTAACCCGATAGAAACGGTCCAACGTCAACCTAACCTCACCAACTCCAAAACGTACGAGAGGACTAAACAAACGTCCGACGTTAATGTTAAAAAACACATAAAACACACAACAAAAGGTGTTGGGGGTTCCGATGTGAACCTGAAACTCGTGATACAGGTGGACAAAACGTCACGTGACACAGGTGGACAAAACGTCACGTGACACAGGTGGACAAAACGTCACGTGACACAGGTGGACAAAACATCACGTGACACAGGTGGACAAAACGTCACGTGACACAGGTGGACAAAACGTCACGTGACACCTGCGTTGACCCCTTGTAATTCACAGTAAAGTACACTCATATTTACTAATGTCTTTGTCCACGTGATTCGTGGACAAAACCGTTCGCAGCCAAACAACAGTTATTGGAACACGTGGTCGTTTGAATTGCGGAAGTGACGTCAGCATGGGAGGAGCTTATTGTTGTTGTTGTTTAAAATACAAATAATGCTCCATTCGATCTTTCGGGAAAAAAATAATGTTGTTGTTTAACGAAGAGAAGATTCTGGAGAACTTCCTCGTTCGTCCCCTCCTGAACCACAACCCTCCCCTACCAATCCCTCTCCACTCCCCTCCCACGTGACTCCGCTCGGGACATCGCAAGGTCGCAGAACGAAGGTGTGATGACACGGCAAGAGAGCAACTTCACGGGATATTAAATGAACGAACTGCAACACGGACGTCGCCCGCTAACACTACTACAACTAGGCACCCCGAACGGAGGGCTTGAAAAGAGAAACGATGAAAACAGCAAAATACCGGACAAGATAACCTCCCGATGGAAGCACAGCACCGACAACATCGCGAAAAGGGGAAACGAACATTCGCACAAATGTAACGACGAACGAGGAAGTTGGAAACTCCGGAACCAAATCCCCACCTGCGGTGAACACTGATCGGAGTCGGGCGTCGGGACTCAGGAAGCCAATGTTGTGGATGCAGGACACGCCCTAATTGTAGACACGCCCTAATTGTAGCCACGCCCTAATTGTAGCCACGCACTTTTATTGATGACGATGCCCAAGGCTCCGCCTCTATTCTGGCCACGCCCTCATAAGCAATTTGCACGCATGCAGCAACCCAGGCGGTCAGAGAAGGTAGTACGGATTAATCTCTATAATCCAGCAGTGGTGTGTGTGTGTGTGTGTGTGTGTGTGTGTGTGTGTGTGTGTGTGTGTTGTGTGTCTGTGTGTCTGTGTGTCTGGTGTCTGTGTGTCTGTGTGTCTGTGTGTCTGTGTGTCTGTGTGTCTGTGTGTCTGTGTGTCTGTGTGTCTGTATGTGTGTCTGTGTGTGTGTGTCTGCTGTTTCTTGACAACCACTGGTCCGATCTAATTGAAACTTGCCACGTATATTGCTGGGGACCTGAGGATGTGCCTTTTCAAGGTTTGATATTAATCGGACAAGTGGTTCCCAAGTTATGGCCATTTATTTACCAAACCAATGATAGGACACGTTGCTGCGTAGGCGTGGCCGATGGGGAAAGGGCGCTTAGTTACCAATGACAGGACACGTTGCTTGGCATTTTGCACCCACAGTATCTATCTTCTATCTATCTATAATTTCAGCAATCTCTGTTTGTTTTGCCTTTCAAAAGGTTTGAAATTAATCGGACAAGGGTTCCAAGTTATGGCCAAGTTGGAGCGCGTTCCCTATTACGGGTTACAACGTACGGACTTCCGATAGTGATGACTTACTGTATTCTAATAATTTCTCGATTTCTTATCCCATTTATAGATAACACAATGCCCAATCCAGTCGTCGTTTACGAGAGCGAAGGAACGGCCTGTGTGGTTGTTTGAAAGTTGTTGTTTTTTTTGCACGTACGGCCACGCACTAGTTTGTCCAATTCGGACATAGTTTGGTCGTTTTCCGGGTGCATGGGTTTATATTACCGATCGGCAATCGGTAATCGCTTGCCAAGCCAGGCATGCCGCTGGAGTGCTTACTTGAGTACTTAAGCCACTTGGCAAGCACTCAGCAAGCTGCTTGGTTGTTCATTTCAGAGCCACAATAATAAGTAAGACCCATCCATCGCTTCACTGATGGAAATACCAATCTTTGCAGAATTACTAAATTAAAAAAAATTAAAAAATGGAATAAAATTAACTTTTCACCCTTTAAAAAATCGTGTACCTAAATTGATGAAATATCCGCTGCTTTTTTGTATCATTTTCTCACCTGTGTTGCAAGTAGAGCAACCTTGCTTTGTGATGCTTTAAAAGGCAGTGTATAATCAGCATTCTCTGAATCCAATCAAGAGAAGAAATGGGATTGAATGAGACTCACATTATTATCGCTGAATAAGAAGATGAAGGAGGAGGACATTTTCTGACTGGTTGGACATGACGTTTAGAGAGGGTATGTGCGCAACAAGGTATTTCGACCT
The DNA here is from genome assembly GCA_035128595.1 of Eptatretus atami. NCBI lineage: Eukaryota > Metazoa > Chordata > Myxini > Myxiniformes > Myxinidae > Eptatretus > Eptatretus atami. The sequence continues at coordinate 10,529,332 of CM068958.1, read as the reverse complement.
TGTATGCAATTTTATTATACTGCTGCTCTGCTTCTCCCCCCCCCCACAACCCATAAGTTTCTCCAGGGACACATTGGCTTCTCCAGACACCACACTCTAGTAAATGCTCAACACTGACCCTGAGTAAATGCTCCACTGCACCCCAAATTGCTTGACACCGTCCCCAAGTGAAAGCTCCACTGCCCGTGCTGGTAAACACACAACTTCACCTTTGAGTAAATATTCAACTGCAACCCGAGTAATTACTAAAGTGCCCTCTCGTAAATGCTCCACAAACCCCACTATTAAATGCTCAACACCACCTCTGACTAAATGATAGACACTGCCACCCCCACCCAACTAAATACTCACCTCCATCCGTAAGTAAGTGCTCAACACCACCCCAAGTATGTAAATGCTGGAAAATGTTTCACTGCTCCCCCTTGTAAATGCTCGCTGCACCCTCGGTTGACTCTGATCACTTGTAAATGCTCCACTGCATCGGTTCGAACATGGTCAACACCAACCCCTTGTAATTGCTCGACACAACTCCTCAGTGAAAGTACTGCTGTACCCCCTCATAAATGCGTGACACTGTCCACTTGGAAATGCTCCACTGCAACATCGAGTAACTACTGGAGACCTCCACTTAATACATGCTCGACACTGAGCCCTGGTATATGCTCTTATGTACAATGTCGTAAATGCTTGACAGGCTGTGAGTGAAAGCTCGAAAGCACACTCTAGAAAATGCTCCACTCTGCCACCTGGTAAATGCCCAAGATTGCCCCCTCGTAAATCATCAACACTGTCCCCGAGTAAATGCTTCACTTCACCCCTTTTTTTAAATGCTCAATGCCCAGTAAATGTTCCACTGCACCCTCAAGTAAAAGCTGGCCACTGCCACCGAGTAAATGCTCCACTGCACCATCAGGAAAATGCTCGACTCCACCCCTTGACTAAATGCTATACATGGCCCATAGCAAATGCTCTCCTGCACCCCTTAGTAAATCCTCGACACAATCTCCGAATAAATATTCCACTGCATGCTGTAGTAAATTCTCTGCTGCTCCATTGAGTAAATCCTCCACTGCACCTCCGATGAAATGTTCACATCTGCCCCCAGGTAAATGATCAACAGCGCCCCCAAGAAAATACTGCACTGCACCCGAGTAAATGCCTGAAGTAATCCCCTCCAAATGCTCTGCTGCACCACCCAGTAAATTCTCCACATCTCCCCTTGGTAAATATTCCACACCACCACCTCTTAAATGCTCCACTGGACAACCTGGTAAATGCTGCACCGAAACCTCGAGTAAATGCTCCACTCCACCCTGATTGAATGCTCCACTGCATCACCGAGTAAATGCTCTCTTGTAACCCCGAGTAAATGCTTGGCACAGCCTCCGAGTAAATTCTCAACAGTGGCCCGGTATGTGCTCCACTGCACCATCCAATAAATAATCCACTTCACATAATAAATGCTTGACGCCAGCCCCGAGAAAATGCTGCACCGCAGAGTAAATGCTCAATGCTGGCTTCTTGTAAATGCTTAACCACACCCCCTAATAAATGCAACTGCCCCCAAGGAAATGCTCCACTGAAACATGTAGTAAATACTAAATGTTGTCCCCTCGTAAATGCTCAACACTGCCCCCAAGTAAATGCTCTGCTGCACTCACACATCATTTGAATGGTTCAATAACGTCCATGTTTCATCATTTTGTGACCTTCAAACAACGCTTGCTTAAATCTGCTCACCGCAGGTTTATCTGGGCCATGCGTCTGACGAGTTGGTTTAATCCTGTGATGAGTTTGGGGCACTGTTGGGTTTTGCAGTGACTAAAATGATCTCCACATCCACATTGCACACTTCATGATGGAGATGAGCTGTTTTTGCTGCAGACAAAATATTTCACAGCTTTTGAAAAAGGACGAGGTCATCGATGTCCCAATTTGGAAATCTGCCAACATTGTGTTACTGCTCCACTTTAATCGCTGGTCACATGGTTAAATTGTCATAATGAAAAGTCAAGAAAAAAATAAATAGTGCTCACATTTGAAGATGGAGAGACTTCCAGCGAGTACATCGAGTGAGAGGAGTTGGTCGGTCGTTGAATCATTCTCTGCCATTTCATAATCCTTCACCGCCAATATCTTTTCATTTCTCAAACTCGAGGATGCCCAACTTTGCAAAAAAAATTAACATTACTTTTGCCTCCATCTTTTCTCATTAAATTGGGGGATATAGCTGAATCTTTCACAAAGCAGCATGCTCGGGATTAGTCATTGAAGTGCAACTCTTTTGGGCAGGAATTTGTTCAAGTTGCCCTCTGCCCAAATCGGGTAATTTAACATCCACGCAAGGGATAGCAAATGGAGTTGCGTCAGGTGAGAAATCAAACCGTCAAAACTGCGACGCGCATGATGTCTGCACCAAACTAATCCCTTGTGTCAACTGCAAGAATCTTAATCCAACTTCACTTAGTCATAGCTCAGGCGAAGTAGAGTTGGCCAACACGTACGATCTCCACCGGAGTGTCAGTTTCACCAAAATTGCGATTGCAGCACACATCACTTTGGAAACTTAAAGCCAGCTATGTGTGGAGCGTGTGGACCATCATCCCAAGGACTCTTCACAGGGTTGGCAGACCAATGTTGAATTGCACGAAAGTGACACTCAAGCAGACGACGAACACGGACAAAGGAATTACTTGAGCCAACGGCATGCAAGAAATTTGAGTGTCGTGCATCAGCAAGACCTCACACAGACCTTCACAACCTGTGGGAAACAATGGTCATTACCCAAGTTCTAGCAATGACAGGCTCAAACTGTACATTGACGTGGCATTCGACTGGGCCGCAGATTTGTATCTTGAAATAGCAAGCAAGCAGAAAAAAATAATAAAATAATCATAAAAACCCAGCCCACTCAACACTTCTGAAAAATGTAAAATTAGAAGGTACATCAAAAGCTGTTTCAAAAACTTTTATTGGAAATTTCAAAATACAGGACAGAGCACAGAAGCTCTTCTAAAAAAAAAGACTTTCAACATCACACAATATATGGACCAGAAGAGCACCACAGTCGCGTCGTAGTGAAATACAAGCACAAGTCAAAGTCAGGCTCAAGAACAAAAGCCAAATTTGTAACCCAAACAAGGCTGTCCACAAACTTTTGGACCAACAGCCATTCTTCCCACAATCTGAGCTGACCAATTGGAAGGTTCGGCTGCAGAACAACTGGATAACAACGTACGAAGAACACTTGATATAGTTATCATTCACATTGCTCAGAACACGTTTTACAGCATTAAACTGCAGGCAGCAGAAGTGTATTTTAGTGCAATCATCACAAAGTACTTCCCACAACTACAAAAAACACTTGCTTGAGCTTTCATTTGAAGCGTTTCCCTTGTAAAGGCTAAAAAGATTCAAGGTTCACACACGGTCGTACAAGTTCAAGTAATCGCTGAAATTGCTCCTTCCATTCAACCGGAAATACTTCGAAGTCGTTGCTGCAACCCGCGGCGTGAGCGTCGCTTACCGTTTTACCCTCGGCACGTGGGGCAAAATAAATAAATAGGGGGCACGTTTTATTAGTGTTGTTGCACCCGAGTTTAAGGTCTTGGAGGGAAACGTGCTCCGGTATTTCAGCCGGTAAAGCCCAAGACCTTTTCACCAATGCCGAGAAAGTAAACCACCTGAGCGATGCCGAAGAGTGGTGCGACCACGAGCGCACGGCAACCGGCACCCTTCAAAAAGGCGGTGGGACCTTCACGCGTCCAGATTTTCCTGCAAAGTAGCGGCGGTAGCAGAACGGCATGAAATTAGACATCAGTGGACAAATAGTCTTCACAAGTATTGAAGCAAATGTCTGAGTGTCAACATCACGGTGGCAATGCAACAAGCTGCAATAATGTACGAGTCGTAAACGGTAAAATACATTACCGAGCACAGTCCACCATGCCGGCATACGATTCTTCATTCAATCCCTTGTTTAAGGACTGCAGACGTGTTTTCACAACTGAAACCAACACAAGGCATTCGATGTTAACCTCTTCCCCGTTTACATTGAACTTGAGCGACGAAGCAACGGATATTCAGAACTTAAATAAAAACATGACAGCTCGCATCAATTGCTAAGCTCGAGTAATGGGCATGCTGTATGCTGGCCAAGATTTAAAAACAAATTTGTGGATTCATCCTTTACCGATCACAGTGATAACGAAAAGGGCACTCGGTAGAGCGCATACCTCCGGCACGTAATGCCTGATCCACGAGACCATATCAGAGCCCAATAAATTTTTGAAATATCATGCCATACATCGTTTTTGAACCTCATCTCTCAATGGTGAAGATTGACTTTTTTAAATTAAATCATTCTCAGATCCAGATCTTTACCAAAATCGAATCAATTCGTCCTTGTCACACACCCAACATGTCCACCAAGTTTCGTCCGAATCAGTCCACTTTTTGAGATATTGTACTATGTATCGGTTTCTCATAGCCCTATCTCTTAATGGTGAATCACCCTATCTCTCAATGATGAAGAATCACAAAATTATAATAGTCGGATCCGGATCTTCACTAAAATCTAATCAGTTCTTCGTCACACACCCAACCTGTCCACAAAATTTCATCCGGATGAGTCTACAACTTTTTGAACTATCCTGCACAGACAAACAAAGACAGAAAGGAGTAAAAACAACCTCCTTCGCCTTCGGTGGCGGAGGTAATTAAATGCTCAATTTCTGCGAGGACAACACATACGCACCATCAAAGGGGCTCACAGAGATAGCAGCAACAGAGCCGGCCACGCATCCAGCGAGGAAAGAGTGCAAGAACGGAGCACGGCCGTCTGGAGAAAACTGCCCAAGGCGGTTGAGGTTGGCAAACAGAGGAAAGTAGATGATGGAAAAAGGGACGTCTCTGTCGGTTAAAAATGGAAATTTGCTTTTGTCAACTTAACCTTCTCAAGAAAAAGGGACGTCTGGCCACCCCAGCACCCTCCCCCCCCCCCACCCCCTTCAAGAAATTACACCTCATATTTAACAAATTGGAAGTTTCTACACTGACCTAACTAAAGTCGCACCCAAACCACGGTACAGGCCGGAAACGCCACGCTTCTGCAGCAGCTCGCAAGTCAGCTGCCATCCCGAGACTGACGGAGACATGTTTGCCACGTACGATCGGCTCAAAATGGGTGAAACTGACACCACCACGGATCCAGACATGTGCTTCGACGCTCCCGGAATGCACACGGGGGCTTGACTTGTGCCCCCCGATTTCTGCTGTGCCGCTGTGGGCGAGAAGCAAAATATGAGAACCGAGTCACCCGTACACGATGTGTGCGGTGCAACAAGTAAAAACAATGCAGACAACTTCCCAATTAAATATTTATTTATTAGAAACGAACATCCAATTAACCATTCGCACGGAACAATGCCAAACCAATCAGTTTATCATTACATTAGTTGGAAGGGGAGTGGAGGGGGAGATAGAGGGGGAGATGGAGGAAGATTCAATATTTCTCCAATGAAGAGCAATTTGAAAGCAAAAAATCAAATCAAATAAATAAACTCATCCAGATGGCAGGAGTCTGGCACGGCCACAATATTTCAAAACGACAAGATTCACAAGCGATTTTGATCGGCACGTTCCACAAGGAGAAACTCACCAAGACGCCCGGCATCTTGGAGCTGGATCTTGAGCATCTCCATCGGTGTCGTCACCACCACTTGGCACATGCCAGCCCCACAACCGGCCATCATTTCCTTAAACACCGAGAGCCCCTTCCTGCGCACGAGTCGCACATTTGTTACACATTCAAACAACCATGACCACTGTTAAATAAAATAAATTATCAATTGATCAAAGGAAGAAGCAACGACATACCCATCTTTGGACAAGCGATGCCGGAAGAAATCATTGGAGGCCAACTTGATCGCCTTCTCTGGAGTTACCAGCGCAAGGTTAACTGCAGCACCTGCAAAGTAAGCACAGACTCAGTACCGCCAGCAGTGCACACGAAAGCACCAACTTTACTCTCTACTCTACAGCAAAGTAGATGCTTGTAGCAAAGAAACAATAGAAAGAAATAATTTAAAGAAAAAATTGTGCATTGTTGTTTTAATTTACTCAGCTTTTTTTTTTTTTTTTAAACAAACAAAAAAAAGAGAGTTGAAAGGACTTTTTAAAAACAAAAATCCATCTGAATAGATCAAGTGCAAAGAGGAGTTAAACCAAATTAAAAATGTGCAGATTTATAAGGAATTGCAGAGACAGAGAGAGAGAGAGAGACAGAAATTATGGGAAGGAACAGTACAGTGCACTTTTCTTGTTGGCCTGTCCGAGTGGCCAGACAGGTGTAACATTCCATGGTGACCAAATGGAATCAACAGACTCCAGTTTCTGCAATGTGAGAAACGCAGTTGCAACAACAACCCGCCGAACAAAACAACCAAAAGCGGTTCCAAAATGCCAGCCAACTAAGTAGTGCAACTTACTCAATGCGCTCCTAACACTGTGCAGCGACATCGTACTCTAACCGGTAAACTAGTCTGCTCAACTCACTACAGCATGGCCACTAATTTTAAAAAAGAAAAGAAAAATTAAATAAATACGAAATTTAACAATTTTAATAAATCATTTAATTCAAAAACTTTTCCAGTTACACGAGTCAAGAAGCATGAAAAGTCATAACAAAATGATCCTGGTGATCCATCGCTTCAATCTGACCAACATTTTAGCTAAATTACTCAAACGTATCAAGACTATCCATGCAAGAGAGCGCTGAAGGTATAGGCACTTGCTGGCGGCACATTGCAATATTCACTTTCATCCCAGAGTTACACGGGTCTTACCTCTGTACATGCCGAAATAGCCCTCACTACGCAGCGTTTTAACCAAGCAATCAAAGCTGCAACGAGAAGACATTCGATAGCCATGAGCATCACAGATCCCGATGAGGCAACATGGAACGGCGCTCGGAATCTCATTTCATCAGCTGTTGCAACACGCACTGGTGGAAATATATATATATATATATCTTGAAAAAAAAGACTCATATATGTGTATACATGTACACATGCGTATGTGTGTGCGTGTATATATTTGTGTATACATGTGTGTGTGTGTGTATATATATATATTACGAGGTGGTTGTTCAAAAAGTATCCAACCTTAATTTTTCGTGCATAAACAAATGAAGCTAGGGAGGCATGGTTTGGTGCACCTATGTAGGCGATCCTAATCCGTATGCATGAATATTTTCCCGCCTGCAGAAGCTGTCAGTCGCCGATGAGTCAGGAAGTGTAAGTGAGCGCCGTCGGATTTTCGTTTTTGACAAAATGGCGGAAAAACTGAACGCTAATGCATCAAATTTGTGTAAGCTTGGCGATTCCCAAGTGGAAACGATCCGCAAGATTCAACAGGCCTTCGGGAACGAAGCATGGGCACCACACAGATAAAAAGAGTGGTACAACCGCTTCAAAGATGGTCGCACATCAGTGGAAAGTGAAGCACGTTCTGGTAGGCCCTCAAATCCCGAATGAGATCGTCATTGACCAAGTGAGGACCCTGCTGATGCAGGATCGTCGAATCATGATCAGAGAACTTGCAGACGAGGCGGGCGTCAGCATTGGATCCGTTCATTCCATTGTGACAGGATTTTGGCTTAAGGAGAATCTCAGCGAAGTTCGTGCCAAAGCTGCTAACGATCGAGCAGAAGCAACTCCGTTTGGAGATCGCACAGGACATGCTGGAGACTGTGAACAGTGATCCCAACTTCTTCAACACAGTGATCACTGGCGATGAAACACAAGTGATCCCTCATTGTGTCAAAAACGAAAATCCGACGGCGCTCACTTACACTTCCTCACTCATCGGCGGTCTGTCGGCGACTGACAGCTTCTGCAGGCGGGAAATATTCACGCATACGAATTAGATCGCTCTACATACGTGCACCAAACCACGCCTCCCTAGCTTCATTTGTTTACGCACGAAAAATTAAGGTTGGATACTTTTTGAACACACCTCGTATATATGTGTGTGTGTGTGTGTATTATATATTAATATATATATATATATATATATATATATATATTTATTATTGTTATGTATAATATATATATATATATATATATATATATATTATTGTGTGTGTGTGTGTGTAATACATGTGTGTATATACGTGTACGTGTGCGTGGGTGACGTGTATGTATACGTGTGTGTGTATACGTGTGGTGTTGTATAGTGTGTTGTGTATACGTGTGTGTGTTACGTGTTGTGTGATACGTGTGGTGTGTGTGTGTGTATACGTGTATGTATATGTATATATATGCTTGTGTGTGTGTGTATATGTGTGTATATATATATATATATATATATATATATATATATGTTTATACAATGTTGTGTGTATACATGTTTGTGTATACATGTTTGTGTGTATACATGTTTGTGTGTATACATGTTTGTGTGTATACATGTTTGTGTGTATACATGTTTGTGTGTGTGTGTGTGTGTATCTTATATATTATTTCCGAGTTTGTGGTTTCGTGCCGCGCTATCTTCGACTTTGTTCTGCGCTCGAGTAACGTGATATTCGGCTTACATTATCTCAAAGACCATATGAGGTGCATGGTACAAAAAAAGTAAATATAAAAAAATAAATTATATATATTTTCCGAGTTTGTGGTTTCGTGTCGCGCTATCTTCGACTTTGTTCTGCGCTCGAGTAACGTGATATTCGGCTTACATTATCTCAAAGACCATATGAGGTGCATGGTACAAAAAAAAGTAAATAAAATGGTTCTGAAACAGTGAAATCGTATTCCACTTACTGCATTAAAGTAAAATTACTACTGATACTCTGCATCAGTTCTTTTCTCAACACACCCACCCAACATGTCGTGCAGAGCGCGGGTTATGCTAGTGTATATATTATATATGTGTGTGTGTGTATATATATGCGTGCGTGGTCGCTACGACCCGTTATTCTCAGGTTTTCCGTCTGTCTATGTATGTAATGGACAGCCCTGGAGGCCAGAGGAGTCAACCGATTTTGATGAAACTTGACAGGTAGGTTCATACCAGGATGTAGTTGTATGCGTTTGAGCACCGTTACTATGGACGCCACCGTTGCTAGCAACGGGACTTTGAAATTTTTGAAAAATCCTAAAAAAAAAATTGAAAATCAAAATCGGTTTCCAGGCTTTTATGCCACTATAAGCAACCTCTGTCAAAATTTTTCAGCCTGATCCGTCAAAAACTGTATGACTAGTATGCAATTATATAGCACCCCCATGTCGCCTACTGGCTTGTTGTATGTGTATGTATATATGTATGTGTGTGTATGTATTGTATAGATATACATGTATATATCGAGCTCCGACTCCTTTCGCTTAAACACCGGACTCACAGGCTGCGGTAGATGGCTGGCCCTCTCGCTGGTTCTGCAATCGGGTCTTCGCCAAGTCGATCGGAAAACACAAGTGACTCCGATGAGTCCGGCAACGCGCGACAGTTCGATGGCAGTTTGGCTGCAGGCTGAAGGTGGGGAAACTGTCAGACGGGGCCCTCGCCACCCTGGTCGAGTTAGTGGACAAATGGTCATCGGGATCGGGCTGTTTGCCCAATTTCGAAGCACATACACAATCATCGGGGATTTTTTGGGGGGGGGTAGTATGTGGGGGGATGAGGGGGTCACAAAATGAAACTTTACCTGATCTGCTTGTTAGACATCTTGTACTCTGCGATCACTACTCGTGCTTCAAGTCTGTGTACAATAAATAGAGATTTGTAGTCAAACAAACACGAGCCTCCACTAAAAGCTCCGATTCCGTTCGGATGTGATAACAGGTCGAAAATTAATTAAAACCCTCAAAGGAAAAGGTCTACAACACGGAGACCATACAACCACCACCCCCATCACCAACACTCAACGGGGAGCTGGTGACCCACCGACTGCCGAGCACACACACGTACACCACACACACACACACACACACACAACGCCTTATTTGGGGGAAACACAGGAAAAGGGGAAGTTTGGCCCTTCCCGGCGAAGGTCATCATGACCCCCCCTCGACTATCGAATTGGCGGCACACCCTCGGGACTTCGAGACCAAGGCTAACTGGGGACGAGCTCAGAGGGAGAGGGAGATTACCACACGATAAGCCAAAAAAGGGGGGAACCGCCACACAGGGTGAACGTGAATTCCCACGCAAACTTCACACTTTCTCTCACAGAAAAGCTCCACGAGAATCGAGGCGCCAAAAAAAATAATAATAATTAAAATTAAAAACGAGATCCGTTTGGCTCGATGTTCGCATTTCCCTCAAGAAAACTCTTTTACCTTCATCGTTCGTTACCTCATCGTTCGTTACCTCATCGTTCGTTACCTCACGCTTTTTTCCACGCGAACACGAGACTAAAGTAACCGACACTCGACGGTTTCGTTTACATTAATTAAAAAAAAATGGTTCATTCATCAAAAAAATAATAATAAAAAAACCCCCAATAACTACCCAGAGTCGAGTTAGGGACTTACTGTACGGTTAACGTTTTCCAATTCGATAACTAATTAATTAACGTACCTCAATAGGAATGGTTGACTGACTGACTGACTGGAGCGCGGGAGGGATTGAAGGGAAGAAAAGCCACTGACGTAAGCAGAACCGTGTTTAAATAATAATAAATAAAAATTGCAGACAAAGGGACAAATGCTGCACGAGGTGGAGACAGACGGGGGTATAAAGCACAGATGTGGGTGGAAACACGAGCATTTATCAACTTTCATCAAGAGGAGGCGTTGCCAATAACTCCCTGAGCCAATCAGCGACGATGACGGCCTTCAAATCTGACCAATCAGGAGAACGGCCACGTGCAGGCAGAGTGGAAATTTCCAGCAGCCGTTTGGACGAGGAGTCAGCGATGGCGGCACATCCGGCGTTTCGTCGGTGAAGGGTTTTCATATCCGGCTTCGATCTGAAGAAGTTTTTTTTATTATTATTTATTCACGTCGTAGTTACGTGTCGGTTATATTTCGGAATCCCTGTAATCGGTGAAGCGATTAATTGAAAAATTTCCACGCAGAAAGCCGTTTGGCCGATCGTGCCTGTTCTGCACTGCAAGGTGCAAATAATTGGGGAAAAAAAACAGGTAATTTGAACAGGGTGCCGGCACGCAATGGCAAACCCCTTTCGAAATATGTCGTGCTCAACTTGACCATGAGGATGAGGAAGGGGGTGGGGAGCTAACCCTAACAACATCGTGCTCCGAGACGCAGCACCCCTGCTGTCACCGATCTGTCGGTCCCGGGTGGGATTCGAAGTGGGCGAAAAATGGGGTGAATTTGACGAAGTTGCTTTTTTGCCTTTAATCAAGAAAAATGCAGCGAACGAAGAACGTTGGAATGAAACGTCAAACATTCTGAGGCGAAGGACACGAGGAGAATCCGGTTTTAAATTGTAATTCTTGGAGGAAGAAGCGATTTCCCATTGATCAAGGGGCACAATAAATTAATTAATTAATCTGTGTTTACACGTTGGACGTTTCGTCATTGGTGGAGAATCTTCACCGATTCATCTCACCTCCTCTTAACCCCCCCCCGATCTCTCATCCTCCCCCCCCCAATCCTCATCTCCCTCCCTCACCCCCATCCATCTCACCCTCCCTCACCCCCCCAATCCATCTCATCCTCCTCTACCCCCTCCCCATCCATCTTATCCTCCTCTTACCCCCCATCCATCTCATCCCTCCCTCTTACCCCCCCCCCATCCATCTCACCCTCCCTCTTACCCCCCCCCCATGCCATCTCACCCCCCTCCCATCCATCTCATCCTCCTCTCACCCCCCCATCCATCCCTCCCTCACCCCCCCCATCCATCTCATCCCTCCCTCTAACCCCCCCCCATCCATCTCACCCTCCTCTTACCACTTCCCCCCACCCGATCCATCTCATCCTCCTCTTACCCCTTCCCCCCCGACCATCTCATCCCTCCCTCTTACCCTCCCCCCCCCCCGATCCATCTCATCCCTCCCTCTTACCCCCCCCCCCCCGATCCATCTCATCCCTCCTCTTACCCCCCCCCCGATCCATCTCATCCCCTCCTTTACCCCCCCGATCCATCTCATCCCTCCTCTAACCCCTCCGCCCCGATCCATCCATCCCCCCTCTTACCCCCCCACCATCATCTACCCCTCCCTCTTACCCCCCCACCTATCCATCTCATCCTCCCTCTACCCCCCCATCCATCTCTTCCCTCCTCTTACCCCCCCCGATCCATCTCATCCCTCCCTCTACCCCCGATCCATCTCATCCCTCCCTCTTACCCCCCGATCCATTCATCCCCTCTAACCTCCCCCATCCATCTCCCTCCCCATTTTACCCCCCCACCCTATCCATCTCACCCTCTTCTTACCCCCCCCCGATCCATCTCCATCCCCTTACCCCCCCTCCATCTCAATCCCTCCTTTACCCCCCTCCGATTCCATCTCATCCTCCTCTTACCCCCCCCCCCGATCCATCCATCCTCCTCTTACCCCCCCCCGATCCATCTCATCCCTCCCTCTTAACCCCCCCCCCGATCCATCTCATCCCTCCTCTACCCCCTCCCCCCTCATCCCCCTCTTACCTCCCCCATCCACTACCCTCCCCCTTACCCCCCACCTATCCATCCATCCCTCTCTTACCCCCCGATCCATCTCTCCATCCTCTCCCCCCCCCCGTCCATCTCATCCCTCCTCTACCCCCCTCCCGATCCATCTCATCCCTCCCTCTTACCCCCACCATCTCTTCCCCTCCTCTTACCCCCCCCCGATCCATCTCATCCTCCCTCTTACCCCCGATCCATCTCATCCCTCCTCTTACCCCCCCATCCTCATCCCTCCTCTCCCCCCCATCCACTTACCCCTCCCTTACCCCCCACCCATCCATCTCATCCCTCCTCTTAATCCCCCCCCGATCCATCTCTTCCATCCCTCTTACCCCCCCATCCATCTCACCCCCTGTTCCCCCCCCCCGATCATCTCATCCCTCCCTCTTACCCCCCCCGTCCATCTCATCCCTCCCTCTTACCCCCCCCGATCCATCTCATCCCTCCCTCTTACCCCCCCCCCCCGATCCATCTCATCCCTCCTCTACCCCCCCCCCGATCCATTCTCATCTCCCTTACCTCCCCCATCCACTACCCTCCCCCTTACCCCCCACCTATCCATCTCATCCCTCCTTCTTACCCCCGATCCATCTCTCCTCCTCTTACCCCCCCCCCGATCCATCTCATCCCTCTCTTACCCCCCCCCCCGATCCATCTCATCCCTCCCTCTACCCCCCCCCCCGATCCATCTCATCCTCCCTCTTACCCCCCCCGATCCACTATCCTCCCCTTACCCCCCCCGATCCATTCATCCCCCTCTTACCCCCCGATCCATCCAATCCCTCTTACCCCCCCCCCCCCCGATCCATCTCTTCCATCCCTCTTACCCCCCTCCCCCGTTCCTCCCCTGTTCTCCACTCGACGTCACGCTGTATAATCCATATGTATATATATATATATATATAACAATGTATAAACAATTCACGTATTGTTTGGTAATTTGAGCTCGAGGAATGAAATCCTGCAAAGTGATTGGTGGATGCTGATCCACCGACTTTATGACGTCATTTGATAAAATATTTAAGGTCAACTTTCCTTCCAGTTTGGAGGCAGCCAGCTACTGAATGTACTGTAGTGGTGAAGTCGAGTGACCCTGACCGATGGGTAAGACCGACCGTACGAGGTTCTAATATGGACCATTGTTCCGAAAGCTGTTTACCTGAGATGTAGGTAGGTAGGTAGGTCGGTAGGTGGGTTTGGTTTTGTTTTCAACGTTCCTCGCTTGAAGTCCCAATGGAATCGCGTGCCACGCGTGGGTGACATTAGCGATACCTGGTGGACAGGTGTGCCTCGTAATAATTGAGTGAACAAAACCAGCCCAGATATCCACACGGTCTACTGGATATACAGTGGATGATGATGATGATGATGATGATGATGATGATGATGATGATGATGATGATGAACATTTGTTTTCGTTGCACTCCCTCAACATTTGACCCGTGGTATCAAATGAATGAATATTTGTAGATTCCAAAAAGCGAGGGTGTCACCTTGTGGGTACACTTAAAGCTTTTGGACATTTTATTTTCTCCCCCATTGTGAAAAACAGAAACAATCATGACATGAAATATTCCACTTATTAGCAGCAGCAGCAGCACTCCCACCCTCCAGGCGTGTTACGGACCCTGGTCAACTTTCCTTCCAAAACCACTCCCATCCCCCTGTGAGGTGGCAGTGCCCATCTCGGCCCACCTTCGGTGGGAAATTTAAGGTGGTGGTGTTTTCTTCTGAAACGCACTGTACACTTGGAAAAACAATTGGGGAATGTACTTGTCACCAAATTTGGTATGGATTATCCCAGCCGTACAGGTGGAAATCGGTCTGCTCCTCACCCTTGCAAAGAGAGGCAGGATTTCTCTTTAAGCTTTTGTTGTTGTTTGTGCCCTTGACCTGAACCTGGGGGACGACACCTCAGCACCACCCCGACACACGACCGCAATCTGACCCGGGAAGGTTACCCCGTGGTTTTCCTCCTATCATCAAAGAGTGGGGGGTCCCGATGGCTTTTCCCCAATCTCGTCCTCCGGTGAGCAGCGCAGGAGGTGCTCCCACGGAGTGTGTTTTCAGATTTGGTGGTACGTTTTGTGGAATGAAAGGTTTCCACGGTGTGCCGAAGTGCAAAATCCTGCCACCAACAAAAAAAAGAAGTAACCCAACTGCAGGAGGACGTCCGCAGTCACAGTTGGGCACTAGACATGGATGGCCGATGATGATGCTCACCCTTTGACAGGTTTTGTTTTTAATCCTGCTGGGTTGTCCATATCCATACACCCTCCTCACCAGGAAACCTGGTGGGTGAGACCGTTCAGTCGCCGACAACCCGACCATGAAACAGGTTGCAACAAATAATCACTTTAGCATTACTCATGCATTGTATGTTGTTCAAAATTCTTCATAATCGATCAAGTTATCCTCTATGTGTGCTTGTGGTGACGGTAGACTAACATTCTTCTATTTTCAGGGTCTTTTGCATGTTGTAAACCTCAACTTGCCCAAAGGCGATGGCTGATGGACATCCAGATGGAAAGCATGCCAGGCTCACCATTGATTGGTCAGTGTCTAATTTGTCCGCAACACGGCAAGGCAACATCATGTACACCAGGTCGTTCAAGGTGTTGCGACATTTAAATGTGTAGTAACTGGTAAGGCAATGCAATGATGACCTGATTTCTCCGAATGAGGTTAACTTTTCAGATCTGGAACGGAAAGCTGTGGCATACAAACTGCTGAAAGTCCTACATCAGCAAGACGAATGTGGAAAGATTCCTCAAACAACAAAATGAAAAAGCCAGAAGTGTCAAAAGTTCATCACACAAACATTAGAAGCACCCATCACCCCACTGAAGGTGAGACATTTATGGAGTGGGACGAGTGTCATTTGTCAGAAGACGTATCGCAATGGAGATGCTACCATGTCTCAAATATGGAGTAAAACAGACCACGAGTCATCGTTTGCAGCTGGAGGTGAGAAATGATTGCAGTGTCCTGCTGCGGATCCATGGAGAAGGCCTGATGGCAAACTACGATGTACTGTTCCATGAAATTCACCAGCAAGACGAACCTGTCATTTGCATTACCCAAAGACCATTCACATGAGCACTTGTATGATGCCGCCTTCCAGAAACTTGTTGAGGAAATAGATCGACCTTTGATAAAGGGAAAGCAGCCTTTTCAATGTACAATTAGCCTGGTGTTGGCTTCGTGGCTCAGGTGGCTGGCTTGGGATCCTAGAGACCTGACCTTGAGCCCTGTTGGCTGCTGAATGAACACCAGGTGAGGTTGACTCAGCCTGTCATCCTTCCGAGATTGGAGAAATGATTACTAATGTACTGGAATAGGGTTAGGGTTAGTGGCACAGCTACACCCCAACAAAATGATAGCTACCTGGCGGCCAAGCTTCCCACATACTCAATAATAATAATAAACAAGCTGGTAGGCGACAGAGGATCCGCTAGGATCGAAGCGCTGGATACGATTTTTCATTCTGACTGATCCACCGACGAAGTTCATTGCCAAGACGTATTGGTTCACATCCAATTGTTCCTCTGCCTGGCAAGATTTTTCCTATTGAGTATTTTGCCAACTGGCACTCCTCATAAAAAATGACGGTAAATAGACACCCTATTTTTGAAGGCTACCATTTGAAAAAATAATCGGTTTGCTGGTTTGTGCTGTGGAGCCTCGGTTGCAGACACACACACACACACACACACACGGAAAACCCGATAAACTTCTCTCAATGCTCTTGTTTGACCACACCTCTGAGCCACACAATATTTTTCATAAGCCCACGCCCACTTTCCTACGCCACTCCCACTTTAAGTAATAATAATTGGAGGTGGTGTGGGTCGTGGAATCGTTTCTGGTAAATAAATAAATAATTGGAAGGTGGTGTGTGGTCGTGGAATCGTTTACGGAAAATAAATAAATAATTGGAGGCGGAGTGTGGGTCGTGGAATTGTTTACGGTGAATAAATACATAATTAAAGGTGGTGTGTGGATGTGGAATCGTTTACGGTAAATAAATAAATAATTGGAGGTGGTGTGTGGGTCATGGAATCGTTTTCGGAAAAATATAAATAATTAAAGGTGGTGTGGTGGATCGGGGAATCGTTTACGGTAAATAAATAAATAATTGGAGGTTGTGTGGATCGTGGAATAGTTTTCGGTAAATAAATAAATAATTAAAGGTGGTTGTGTGGATCGTGGAATCGTTTACTGGTAACATAAATAAATAAATAATTAAAGGTGGTGTGTGGGTCGTCGGAATCGTTTTCGTAAAAAAATAAATAGGTGGTGTGTGGGTGGGGAATCGTTTTCGGTAAATAAAATAATAAATAAGGTGGTGTGTGGTGGGGAATCGTTTTTCGGTAATAAATAAATAAATAAGGTGGTGTTGGGGTGGGGAATCGCTTTCGGTAAATAAATAAATAATTAAAGGTGGTGTGCGAGTCGTGCAATTGTTTCGGTAATAATTAAAAGGTGGTGTGTGGGTCGTGGAATCGTTTACGGTAAATAAATAAATAAGGTGGTGTGTGGGTCGTGGAATCGTTTTCGGTAATAAATAAATAATTGGAGGTGGTGTGTGGTGTGGAACGTTTCGGTAAATAAATAATTAAAGGTGGTGTGTGGGTCGTGGAATCGTTTACGGTAAATAAATAAATAAGTGGTGGGTGGGTGGGGAATCGTTTTCGGTAAATAAAATAATAAATAAGGTGTGTTGTGGGTGGGAATCGTTTTCGGTAAATAAATAAATAATTAAAGGTGGTGTGGCGAGTCGTGCAATTGTTTACGGTAAATAAATAAATAAGGTGGTGTGTGGGTCGTGTAATCGTTTTCGGTAAATAAATAAATAATTGGGAGGTGGTGTGTGGGAGTGGAATCGTTTTCGGTAAATAAATAAATAATTAAAGGTGGTGTGTGGATCGTGGAATCGTTTTCGTAAATAAATAAATAATTGGAGGTGGTGTGTGGTGGTGGAATCGTTTTCGGTAAATAATAAAATAATTAAAGGTGGTGTGTAGATCGTGGAATCGTTTACGGTAAATAAATAAATAATGGAGGCGGTGTGTGGGTCATGGAATCGTTTTCGTAAATAAATAAATAATCTGGAGGTGGTGTGTGGGTCGTGGAATCGTTTTCGGTAATAAATAAATAATTGGAGGCGGTGGTGGGGTCGTGGAATCGTTTACAGTAATAAATAAATAATTGGAGTGGTGTGTGGGTGGGGAATCGTTTACGGTAATAAATAAATAAGGTGGTGTGTGGGTGGGGATAGTTTCGGTAAAATAAATAATAAGGTGGTGTGTGGTGGGGAATCGTTTTCGGTAAATAAATAAATAATTAAAGGTGGTGTGCGGTCGTGGAATCGTTACGGTAAATAAATAAATAAGGTGGTGTGTGGGTCGGGAATCGTTTTCGGTAAATAAATAAATAATTGGAGGTGGTGTGTGGGTCGTGGAATCGTTTTCGGAAAATAAATAAATAATTGGAGGTGGTGTGTGGGTGGTGGAATCGTTTCGGTAAATAAATAAATAATTAAAGGTGTGTGCGAGTCGTGGAATCGTTTACGGTAAATAAATAAAAAGGTGGTGTGGGTCGTGGAATCGTTTTCGGTAAATAAATAAATAATTGGACGGTGGTGTGTGGATCGTGGAATCGTTTTCGGTAAATAAATAATAATTGGAGGTGGTGTGGGTGGTGGAATCGTTTTCGGTAAATAAATAAATAATTCAAGGTGGTGTGTAGATCGTGGAATCGTTTTCGGTAAATAAAATAAATAATTAAAGGTGGTGTGTGGGTCGTGGAATAGTTTCGGTAAATAAATAAATAATTGGAGTGGTGTGTGGGTGGTGAATCGTTTTCGGTAAATAATAATAATTAAAGGTGGTGTGTGGATTGTGGAATCGTTTACGGTAAAAAATAAATAATTGGAGGCGGTGTGGTGGGTCATGGAATCGTTTTCGGTAAATAAATAAATAATTGAGGTGGTGTGTGGGTCGTGGAATCGTTTTCGGTAAATAAATAAATAATTGGAGGTGGTGTGGGTGGGGAATCGTTTACGGTAAATAAATAAATAATTGGAGGTGGTGTTGTGGTCGTGGAATCGTTTACGGTAAATAAATAAATAATTGGAGGCGGTGTGTGGTCATGAAATCGTTTTCGGTAAATAATAAATAATTGGAGGCGTGGTGTGGGTCGTGGAATCGTTTCGGTAAATAAATAAATAATTGGAGGTGTGTGGGGTAGGGAATCGTTTACGGTAAAAAATAAATAATTGGAGGTGGTGTGTGGGTGTGGAATCGTTTACGGTAAATAAATAATATTGGAGGTGGTGTGTGGGTCGTGGAATTGTTTCGGTAAAATAAAATAAATAATTGGAGGTGGAGTGTGGGTCGTGAATCGTTTTCGGTAAATAAATAAATAAGTGGAGTGGTGTGTGGGTGGGGAATCGTTTTAGTAAATAAATAAATAATTGGAGGTGGTGTGTGGGTGGGGAATCGTTTTCGGTAAATAAATAAATTATCCGTTGTTCTGGTTTGTGCTGTGGAGCCTCGCGTTGCAGACACACACACACACATACAACACGGAAACCATGATAAACTTCTCTCAATGCTCTTGTTTGACCACACCTCCTGAGCCACACAATATTTTTCATAAGCCACGCCCACTTTCCTACGCCACTCCCACTTTTCATGACGGTGAATAGACACCCGATTTTTGAAGGACTACCATTTGAAAAATAAAACCTCAATCAAAAATCGGCTTGAGTAAATTTTCTAATATCTCGAAGTGTTTAATTCCGAAGTCTCGTTTCTCTACATTAAAAACTGAAGGACAAGTATTGAAAATACTGTACGCGGTTTTTCGGCCGCTGCACAGCAACGGGTGGTTGCTCGGCAACGAAATTCAAACGCGCACATTCCCAACAAATACTGTACATGTCGGAAAAGTTTCATCGAAATCGGTTCGCTGGTTTGTGCTGTGGAGCTCGCATTGCAGACACACATACACACACACACAGACAGACAGACGGAAAACCCGACAATAAGGGATATCTAGCATATATGCGAATCCAATAATAATAATGTCCAGTTTACTTTATCGTTTTTGTCTTCAACAATCAGACAAAGTTTCCACGTAGTGACAGCTACGGAGCTGAAAATCGGAAGAAATTACTTCAAAGGCACTTTGGTAGCCCAACAGAATCACCTTCCAGTCATCTTGTGATGACACCAATTCAGATCTAGTGTTTAGCAGTACTATTTCCATGGGTGATGCCATGCAGGCATTACTGTATCTGAATGAAAAGCTAGATACTGTCTGGAAATGGTTGACAATATATCCGATGATGCCAACCGAGCAGCTGAAATATTGAGAAGTGATTTGAAGAAGTGTGATGGCCTGCATGTAAAACCAGTTGAAGTAGAATCCATTTATTAGAGACTGCAACAAGTGTGGTTCCAAATTCCGTGTGGCCATGCTTGAAATGTGTTCTCAGGCCCGGGAAGGGTAAAGACGGAGATGTCAACAAAACAAGGAACTGCTGCAAGTCTAATCTTTCACCGTCATATTCTGTGCATTGCACTTGACATGCTGCATGTTGTGACCAAGGGACAGATAGGTACGCCGAAACACGTCAGACTTAACAGAGAAGGAGCAGTTTATCAGAATAATTGTTGTAGCTAAGACGAAGGAAGTTGATTTGACAACGGGACAGTATTCGACTTTGAACTTGCTTCAGTTCCTTACTCATTGGCACATGTGGATGACACACGAGTGGTGTGCAAACTAAACGGCCCATCAACCAGGAGACAAAGCAACGTGGGTCATTGACCGATGAGATTGGCCATCGTGCGGGTTACGGGGGATTGTGGCATTTCAGCATTTGGTGAGGTCAGCGAGAACATCAGGGAATTGATCACTAAACCTTTCGACGATTTTCACTGTGAGAGAGTGAGTGGATGTCATATTTGACAGGTACGATGTGGACAATTCGATCAAATCATTTGAGCATGCGAGACGCAATCCTACAGACGGCATCAAAATTGGGATACGTGGTCTGCAATCCCCACTTCGAAAAAAAATTGGAAAAATAAAAATTATTGTCCGTCTAAAAACGAAACATCTCTTGTCCTGTTCTTGTGCGAGATGTGGTCAGATGCTGCTCTTGGAAAAATTCAACCGGGGAAATTTCTTGTTCAAGGTTGTGATTTGCAGAACGTGTCGACTGCAGGATCATCCGCAGTGCCGTGCCTGAAGAGTACACAAGAAGAAGCAGATACTCAGTTGATCCTTCATGCTGCAAGGGGAAGTTCTCATGTCATTTGGTCACTTGATACAAGCTGATTAGATTTTGGTTCAGGTCCGGATGCGGATCCGGCCGACCATTGGGATGCAAAACGTAAACCGTTCAGGCTGGCGGAGGTATCTGCTTTACCGAGTGCCATTCTAGTTTTTCATGTTGTCTACCATACAAATGTTTTCTGTTACCTAACAAAATAATCTTGTAACAGAAAATCAAGATATCGTATATGATAATATGGATACAAGAAGTTTGGAAATATTGATAAGAAAACTCCGATTTGCACGCAAATTGGTACCTCACAGAACTATGCATAATGCACTCAAAAGTGTGCGTAGAGTGATGCCTTAGCTCATGATACTCCTTAAGGTTTACTCTTTCCAACAGCACCATGCAAGTAATGTTGTGGAGTGGGTGCAACAAAACTTTTTCGGGACCCATTTGAAACCTTGCTCCCAGACTAAATACAAGGATCCCTGACGTGTTCAAACACAATGGTCTTATGTTTTTGAAAAAGCTTCACGAGATATAACCGCCGCCCGCTCATAAATGCTGATAGGACAACCGGCCGGGTTACGGTCGCTCTTGGTCATAAAATCTTTTTTTTCGTCGAGAATCAAACCCAAACCATAAACGACGCACAAATGCATCAAGTCAAGTCCGGGTGATGCTCTCGCTCCACAGTCACAGCATCCATCGCGTGATGATATCAGCTAGGGTCCACAATAACCACCTGCACTCAGTGGATTAAAATGATTGTCCATTTGAGTTCCTCAACTTGTTGACCGTGATCTCACCTCGGCTTTAGAAGACTGTGCCAAGGCATACCATTTGATCTTCACGGGTCATTGTTTCAGGTCGACATAGACGGAGTGCCGACCAGGTTCTCACCTAATAACGAACAAGTCTTCAAACTTAACAAAAAAAGAAAAGAAGAAAGGAAGCAAACGATTCCTGTGTGTCAGCCCCAACCGTGCCTTCCTACGCTAGTAACGGGTCCACCTTTTCCCTCCTTCCTCACAGTTTGTTTCTACGAAGTTTTGAAATGCCAAATTCCGCACATAACGTTCCCAACCATAATCTTGTTTGAAAAGTTCAGTCGCAACGACTGCAGTATTTGTAGAATAAAGAACTTGTCTTGTTTGTGAAGGCTTGTGTCTGTCTGCATCGGTCGACAGGTGGAATAATGGACGAAATCGACAGGTAGTTGGAATCATACCTTGATCATCGTCTCGTTCATGTCATCCGTTGCTCTATTTCGACTTCAGTATATATAGATTATAGTGAAAGGATTTCGTTACACCACCTGCTACCAATCGGACACCCAGTCAATGGTCTAAATGAAGAAAGCGACAGCAGACTTGACATTGGGCAAGCACCGTGAAAGCGAGAGGGGTGAGGAGGAGGAGGAGGAGGAGGTGGCGGTGGTAGTGGATGAAATTACCACGATGTCGCACAGAGGGTGTGACCGCACGCACGCATGATCATCATGAGGGGATTGGAATTACTCTGGTTTGCCACAGAGGGTGTGTTTGTACGTCTGCTTGATAATTATGGGGGAGTGGAGGATCAAATTCGCGTGGAATAGCAGGGGGTGGAATGACAGCTGCCTAGAATGGAGCGTGTGACCTCATGTAGACTTGACCATTATGGAGCTGGTTGGTTGGTTGATTTACTGCAATCAGCTGGTACGGATGTGAGCCCACGCACGCCTGACCATCACAGCGTAGTTTCTGTACTGTCTTCTATATCTCCAGCTCACCAAACTTGGTCTGTCAACAATGGTGCGATTTGTGAAATGGAACATAATGTGCAATGCATTGACCCTTGGTCTATAAAACCTCTTCTTCATTCAAAATGTGTTGCATCATAGCTAGGCTTTTTATTTTTTGCCATTGTTGAATACGTGTATGCAACAATGGGTTATCTCGACTTGGCCAACAACAGTTGTGATTCAAACTGATAAGCAACTTACAAACCAATAGACCACCATTTAAACTCGTT
Source organism: Eptatretus atami (assembly GCA_035128595.1). Lineage (NCBI taxonomy): Eukaryota > Metazoa > Chordata > Myxini > Myxiniformes > Myxinidae > Eptatretus > Eptatretus atami. The sequence goes on along the minus strand of CM068958.1, from coordinate 10,506,378 downwards.
GTGGGTAAAATAGGGGATTTATCCCTCATGGTCAAAGGTATATAAATATCCTGAGGACAATTGGTTTTTTTTACAGATATATATATACGTATATATTAAATATATATTTATACACAATACAGCTGATGGCACTGCCGAGTGCACAGGGAGTTCGAACTTCCACTCACCCATCCGGTACACATGGAGTTTTCCATGAATAAACGAGCGGTGATCGGCTGAATTTGAACCCTGTACACACGGGGCATGCACTGGATAATGAAGTGGTGATGGCCGATCCTTGGATAACAAAGTGGTGGTGGCTGATTTTGGAGCCATTGCACTTGGGGCATATCCCCTGATAACCAAGCGGTTAATGGCTGAATTTGAAGCCATGTACAGGAGATAGAATCCTGCTATAACGTACCAAAAACAAACTTGATGCACTGTTGATAATTGATAATCTGCTTTGTATTCCAATATTGAGTGGTTCCAGTGTTTCCAAGTTGTTCAGTTGTATTCAAAGCATCCTGGGGCTGACTGAAATATGTTTTTAAAAAACGTGTCATATCATACAGCTTCACAGGATGGAGTAATAACTTTCCCAATAATTCACGTACTTGACGAGTAAGACGACCGCTTCTCTAACTAGAAGGGCACTCGGTAGAGCAGATACCTCCACCACGTAATGCCTGATCCATGAGAACATATCGGGTCCAATACGTTTTTGAAATATCATGCTATACAGTAGTATTGTTACGAATCTGGAACCCTTCGCACGCAACAGCCAGAGTCCTTATAGATCAGTTATATCGGTAAGTATGTGTTTCTAGTTAGGGTCCCGTCCCTTGTTTAATGGGTAATTAAGTGTACGTGCGCTGCGAAGTTGTTTTATAGTCAGGTCTTTAAATCCTTAGATCTGACAAACCAACCACCGTGCCATTTCCATTCACAACTCCTCCACTGAACTAGCGCTTTACCAGGCTCCCCTTGCTGTTCAGTTGGAGTTTTCACAGCGCGTCAACACACCTGATCCCTGTCCAATCAGGAGCGAACAGCGAGTCAACACACCTGATCCCTGTTCAACCAAGCGCGGACAGAGCGTCCAACACCGAGGCTCCGCCCCGCTCAGGGAGCGGATAAAAAGACCAGGCTCCCTTTGGAGTGTGTGTTCGTGTTCATGTTCGTGTTGGCGTCGAGCCTGGTGTGTGTCGGAGCCTGAGGAGAATCACTTGCTTCGCCTCCCTCGCCGCCTCCTCGCTTGTTTTTGCCGTCCGGATGTGCTGGCATCTTCCGCTCCACTCCTGGTGCCTTCGTCCTTGACGCCACGTGAAAGCTGCGGGTTTGAGTCCCGCCACTGAGCCAGATCGTCGAAGACCGCACGAGGCGGACAGGTCCAAGCACAGGCTCTGGCCTCCAGCTCACCTTTCTCGCTCGAGCTGGAAGCCTTCAATAAAGACCTGACGGGGTCCGTTTCTTTTGGGTGTGTGTCTGTGTGTGGGCCCCTGCTCTTATGTAGAATTGTTAAGTGCTTTTGCTCACTGTATACTGCCTGCCTGATATTTGGATAACTCTGCCCTTACGTGCTTCCCGCCCCGATTATTATTGTAATAAATTTCCCTATTGCTGAATGTCCCAGCTCGTTCCCTGTCAATTCTTTTATTGGTTTAGCACGGTGCGTGTTGAGAAATAGCGAGGCAGTATGTTGTTCCTTTGGACCGACGGGCCTTGGTAACCATCCGCTCGGGTTACACACGGTTCGGGCACGGTAACGGCTCGTTCCGCTCGAGGTCCGCCGAGGGTGTGAATTCCCCGGTAGCTTTGCCGCGTGGGTACTTGGGTATATTGAAGTTTGGCAATTAACCCTACCCCACGCGGTCGAATTATTGGCGATTCATGGTCCTGTAAGGGACCCGTGCCTTTCGGACTTATCCGAGGGCCACGACCTAAATTCCGGTGTGTTCAGTGGAGCCGACTCTACTGCTCCCCCTCGCGGTCATGCTCGCCCCCGAGCCCCGGGGGCTATATATATACAAACGATATACAACAGTATATCGTTTGTGGCCCTATTTCTCAATGGTGAAGAATCACTTTTAAAATTAAATAATTCTCGTTTCCACATCCGGATTCAGATCTTCACCAAAGTCGAATCAACTTTTCCTTGTCACACACCCAACATGTCCACCAAGTTTCGGCCGAATCCGTCCAAAACTTTTTGAGATATCCTGCACACAGACAAACAAACAAACAGACAGAAAGGGATGAAAACAACCTCGTTCACCTTTGGTGGCGGAAGTAATAAAACAATTTTACATTAAACATTACTCTGAACGATTCAACGCTTCTTTGTGTCTTTCGCTCTGATAGATCCATAATATAACAACAGGATATGCATTAATTACCGTCATATAGACCTCGGTACATCGAACAAATCATCTGTCAAACCGCGTGGAACTGCCGCCATCTTGAGCGCTGAAAATAACTCTGATGATGCGATGCTGAGAAAATGCACAAAATATTTACGTTTTTTTTAATCTATCAAGCACAAATTTAATGTATTCAGGAGAACAGGGTAAGTGGGACATATGGAAGGGAGGGAGAGAAGAGGGAATGCATGGGGTGGGAGGAAGAAAAGTGGGAATATGTGGGTGAAGGTAGGGATGAGTGCTCGTGGGTGGGGGTAAGGAGTCAAGTGTTGAGGGTGAGGGGGGGAGGTGGAGAGCGAGTGGAGATAGAGTGGTGTGTGTGCATTTGTGTGCGTGCGCGTACACACAAGATAATGATAACTGGCTAGGGTAGGAGGTCCAGCAGGTCAGCCTGGGCAGCGCTGCTGATTGATGCTGAGCATCCCAAACTGATCACGATGGTTCTGGCTCTGCCAGGGCAGTGGTTCAGGATCGATATTCGGTTAGGTAGTTTGATTGTGGGACAATGGGGGAGTTGGGAGTTGGGGGGGGGGAGGAGATGATGTGCAGAGAAGAAGATTGGAATGTTTTGTGTGCAGAAGACCAGATGGAAACGAGACGTGGTGAGGAGGTTGGAGGAGATACAAGTTGTTGCACGCAGGTGGGGATGGAAGGAGTACTGACATTGGAATAATAGTATCAGAAGAGATCAGAAAGCAGGTGGTCAGAATAGAAAGAGGAGAGGGATGGATAGTTATGGCATGGGTGGTGATATAGAGACAAATGAGGCGTGTTATGTCGGTATATGAGCCTCAAACTGGAAGGACTGGGGCGGAGAAGCAGGAATTCAGGAACGCTCTCAAACCCGTCTCCCTCCACCAAATCCTTGTGGCATCTCAAGTCTGTTTCTAGTGTATGTTCCCCCTTCATTCCCTCCCTTTCCTCAAATGGCCACGTAGCTGACATTGCACAAGAAAAGGCTGAATGCCTAAACTCTGTGTTTGCTTCTAAATATTGTGTCCGAAACCCATTGCTTTCTGTACCCAACATACCCAGTCACACCCAGCTGTTCCTGGACTCTGTGTCCTTTTCTCCTGACAAGGTGGAGAGCTTGCTGTCAAACGTCAAGTCAGATTCTGCAACCAGTCCAGACAGCATCAACCCATGTGTCCTAAAAACCTGCTCTACTGCTTTTGCTCACCCTCTCATTTGCTCAAAGTCATCTGCCATCTGATTGGAAATCAGCAAACATTACCGCCCTGCATAACAAAGGTGCAAAAACAGATCCTTGCAACTACAGACCAATCAGCTTTCTCACAATCATCAGCAAGGTTATGGAATCCATCACCGCTTCTGACATCAAATCCTTCCTCTTCTCCAATGGCTTGATTTCCGATCATCAATTTGGATTCAGAGCAGGTCACTCTACCCTGGATATGCTCCTTCTGCTCTCCCAACAATGGATGGCATGATGCCAGACATGAAATCAGAGCCATCTACCTTGACATATCGCGTGCTTCGGAACGGTCTGGCACCCTGCCCTGCTCACCAAACTCTCTTCCTATGGTATCCAAGAACATCTCCACTCATGGCTCTCAGACTTCTTCTCCTGTTGCAGCCAATGTGTGGCCCTTAATGGAGTTCTCATCCTCTCTTCCTGTCCAGGTTGGAGTTCCTCAAGGCAGTATTCTGCCTTGTCTGCATCCTCCATCGTGCAAAGTCCTTCATTGGTGCACCTGTGCTCCTGACCACATACAAAGCTTTCGTCTGCAGCCTGATGGAGTACTGCTCTCCTCTCTGGGTGGTGCTCCCGCCTCTCACCTTTCTTGGTCTCACGCTGTGAAATCCAAGGCATTTAGGATCATTGGTATCTCCCGTGATTAGGCTGAATCTTTGGGCCTCTCACTCTCTCACCGCAGGCATGTTGGTGGTCTTTTTGGCTTCTAGTCTCCTCTCTGGC
>CM068958.1:10475550-10495378 GCA_035128595.1 Eptatretus atami | reverse complement strand
GAGCTTGAGAAGATTGATTGATTGATTGTGCATTATGTCTGAAGGCAGGTCCTTGCCTACTTACTTGCCAGAGGTGATACTGCGTGGTTTGCCATTGCCTTCCTAGCAGTTAGTCAGGGTAGGAATTTGTAATTTGGCTAGGATGTGGGCGATAACTCTCCTCTCTGGGCGAATGACACCATGGGATCTTTAAAATCCACAAACTAGCGATAGCAGACGAGACACCCGGCTTAACATCCATCCGAAGGACGGCGCGCACACTGAAGAATCGCCCTACCTGTGAAACGATGGAACGACAATTTATAGCAGGGCCGGGATTCAAACCCAGGCTAAACGGCTAAGAGACGAGTGTGTGCACCTCGAGGGCCTAGTCCATCCAGCCCCTTGAGAAGATATGGATCGGAATATGCAATAAATAAATAATTATGAATCAAGTTTTTTTTTGCAGGTCAGCGGTCTTTGATCGAGTTATACCCAACTGCTAACGACAATATGATTACATCAGCATGCATACAGGTACACACACGGGAATACAACTTACCTGGGCAAAGAAACGACCCCGAAGTCGGTTTCCATCTCGGACGAATAACTTTATTTCCCCCAATTTGTTATCCTTCCGGCAACTGCAGGGAATCTTTGCATTTGAAACCCTCCCTTATTTGATTGGTACATACAATGACAGAGAACCCTGTCATTTTAAAAAGAATGATGAGCTATGGCGTGCTCATTCAATGAACGATCGAAGGATACAAAAATGGTGCCCACGCCCCACGTGCACGCAAACTTCCTGAGCACGCATGCCGCGACTCTTCATATAAAAGGGACTCGAGATCGAGGTGGTTAATGAATTAACTTGTGTTCTCAAATACCAATCGAGCAGATTGTGCTCAACTACAAGCAAACAAACAAAATGTCATCATAAAAACAATCTGAGAGTTCAAAACCCGAGGCATTTCCCGAAGTATATTTTTAGTGCAACGCATCGCACGATGATGTCTTGAAAACGAAAACTAAAGAAAGATGAAATTGTGAATAGATAAAACAAGCTACAAGTAAGGACGTCACCATTGCTGCTGTTGCTGCTGTTGGTGTTGAAGAGGCGAGGCTGTGGCAATGGTCTGCGGAATCTGTTGCCTGAGCAGCTGCAGCGTTGAGCGTGTCGACTGGTTAAAACTGATGTAGGTAGGGTTACGGTACCCCGACGTGCCCGGGACCGTCGGGGGTCCTGCGTTGTAATAGGTGTGTGCAAAGCCTGGCCGTGGTGAATAGCTTCTGGGTTGGAAGAAGGACTGATGAGTCGGAAGCATATCCCCGCACTGAAAGAGAGACCTGTAAGGGAATCCCGTAATGAGCGGAGCAGGTAATTGTGGCCTTTTGGCTGCAGCTGCATGCCGATCTAGGTCCAGAATTATCTTGGGACTTCCAGGGCTCCTTGGTCCATTCCTCCTACTACCGGCAAGCTCTTGATTGGAAACGGATCCCTCCTCTGTGAATAAATGCTTGGTCCTATGGCGGTCCTTGATTTTTCGATCAAAGACCCCATCACACGGCCTGACTGCCTTTGGTGTTGATAGTGTTTCAGGATCCGATTTTGATTTTGCTTTGGCGACCTGGGTTTGCACAGGGACAATGGGCTGTGGCAGTGAATGTCCAGAATAGTAATCAACCTGCGGTCTGTAAAGGTAGAATGGATCAGGGGAGATAGGCGCTTGCAAAGTCTGGACATATGGAAGGCCACGATGTGAAGCTGGATAACTCGGAACAATGTAAGCAATTGGGGCGTAAGGAGATGCCTGTTGGCTTGAGGAAGTCCGCACGCTAGTCTGTGGCAGCAAAGGCAGAACAGGTGTTTGAGCTGTGCCACCAATGTACTTTTGGTCACTTTTCTGATTCACAGTCAAAGCTATGGCCTGTTGTACCTTCTTCACACAGGCAGGAATCCTGCTCACCCTGGCCTGATCTTGGTCTGTGCAGCTGTGACTTGATGTTGCTGCAGTTGACCTTGCACCATGCTGTTTGGACGTGTCACAAGATCCCGCGTCTCTCTCTCCTCTTGGTGCAAGATTTTGCCGGTGTTCGAATTTCGGCTGCAAAACCTTGGTGCAACTTTGGGCGACGTCATGCAAACACCTTTTCTTCTCATTAAACTCTTTCTTTTCTCCATCTTCATCTTCATCCTTCTCGATCTCCTTTTCCATCTCATCCACAGTTTCAGGTGAGGAGTTTGTCCCCTTCCCTTCTGTATCCCGAGCAGCGAGACTTTCCAAAGACTGCAGGCAAACCGAAGATGATGCAACATTCATGGAAGAAATTTCAGCTTTGTTTTCACTATTTGAATGTTGCTCCGTCGGTGCGGGAGGCCCGTTCTGGATAGAACCTGAAAAACAAGTGCAAAGGAACAAATTAAATCAACGATACATTTCACGATGATGCGATGATGCAGAAGTGCAATAGCCTGCCACCATGCTACTCTTGGTTATTATTATGATTATTGAGAGATACAAATAACAAGGAAAATGTCCAAAATGAGACTTTCATTTCATTCAAAAACCGCATTGCGGTACGTATTGTTATCGTTCTTCCAAACGAGTCTTCCCTTCCCCCTCCACATCTTCCTTCATTTATCAACAACTGATTAACCCTTCTCTTATTACCTTCTCAAAGTCTAAACTCCACACTTTCCTCCCACAATTGTCTCACCTTTCGAGCAGTCTTCCTGAATCCATGGTCTCGAGCTCTTCCCAACAGAACATCAAAGTTGCTGTCTACCACTATACTTCATGGCCTCTCCTATTTCCACTATTATGCTTTACTACACCCGCTGATAGAGAAGAAGAGTACTATGTTGCAGCATCCATATATCATCCCACTAATTTCCATTTGGGTTGTGTGTGTGTGTGTGTGTGTGTGTGTGTGTGTTCTATATTACAGTATATATATATATAGATTTTTTTTATTTAATAAACAAACAAAAAATCATATAATATATATATATATATATATATATATATATATATATATATATATATATATATATCTTATAAATCAAGAATGCACATGAACAACAATATAAAAGCTTACTATGATTAGGAGGCTTTGACGTAGGTGGGTGCCCAGATGATCGCGCAGGAAGTTTGGCCTGCAGGGCAGCCTGCCAGCGTTCTGCTAACAGATTCCTGAGTTGTGAGGATTCTGTGGTTTGTTTGTCCATTTGCGGTGAGAGCACGATGCGGTGTACAGGGGGAACAGTGTGAGAACCGACTCTTGGATCAGAGTCACTTGCCGGTGAGAATGGTTGTGTCGGCCGGGGCTTTCCAAGACGAGAAGATGGAAGCTGAGTATTATCGTCTACCGATGGCTTTTGCCGGTGAACTGCAGCCCCTGGAAAAGCTTGGGATTGGGAGCATGTGGAGATACCATCAGCTTTGCATTTTGTTGGTAAGCAATTGTCTGCTGGAAGAACGTGCTGGACTGTGGGTGAAGGCAATGGCCTGTCGTGCTGCCAGGATCTCCGGCCAGAGACGGCAGACAAGGAAAGCTCTTTTGATATTCCTAAGCCGGAGGAAGGAGGCCCAGGCAGAGGTTGTGAAGGCTGAGAGCCTGAAAATAAGGTATGATGTTCGTTGGAAAGGTACCCTTTGGTGGAGGGACCTGGCGCCTGGGACAGGTGGTCTGCACGAGGATTCGAGCCGGATGGACCGACAAGATTTGAAGTTGGCCAGCATCGTCCTGCGGTCCAGGCTTTGGCTTGTTGATGACTTTCTGACAATGCAGGCTGTAACTGTGACGACTTCTGCATTCCATTGACCCACGCAGTCAACTGAAAATAAATCAATGAAGAGCTAAAGTTAGGAAAGAACAGACTTGAAAATGAACCTAAAAAGCCAACAAATAAACAAAGATTCCTGAAGTGTTTAAAAGTTTTCTGCAAATCAACATGACAGGGATCCACCACAAAAGAAAGCATCGCAATCTGGCACTGAAACAACAATGCCCTGATAGCTGCAAATGCAATTCACACGTCATTGTAGGCATTTCCATAAAAAACTGAATTTCTGACCTTCAGGGAAGCAAAACGTCTGGGGTTCCGAAGAACACGACATCGTACTAGTCGGGGAGCATCGGGCTTTTGGTGGACATCACATGTTATATTTGTTTGCCCAATATGTTTTCAAACTTCAGTCCTTCCTGAACAATATTCCAGAGGGCAACCCTCTGAGATCAGTGTACCTCACTGTGAAAATTGCGTTTACATTTATACCTTGGGGTTTCCGAGAGTCGATTCAGCGACATGTGCAATTCCCCCATATATTCAACAAAAATGGTGATACCAATCAAAATTTAGTATCAAAATGACCATAACGATGAGGCACATTGCAATAAAGAAACAAAAGGAAGCTATATGTGATTTTATTCGAATGAGAGACAATAATGACAAAATTCGAGAAAAATCTCTCGGTTTAGCCATTAGTATCATATAAAAATGGCCTGATCTGTATCAATACTCACTTGATATCATTTCTCCAGACATCAAAATCATCCCCATTCAACCCTCTATCACACCACATATACAGGTTTCCGATGACATCCGACATTCACACAAGTTTGAATAAGAATTCAACCTTACCCCCTCATTTTGGGCATGATGCCGGAATGTTGAATGTCAATCAATTTTCAACAAGGTGCACGTCAGAAGGCTCAAGTAAGATATTGTGACGATTGTGGGGTTAGATGGAAGAATCTAATAGGTGATAAAGCATTGTGTAGAATTGCTTGGTCCGTGGACGAGTAGGAGGCATCTCGATGTGGGTAAGTAGGGAATCTGTGAGCTTAAGTATTACGTGTCACCACACGAGGGGTGGTGCGGTGTTGATTAACCTAGGGAGTAAGAATAAGTTCCCCAGTATGTGATTGCCCCCTGTGATTTTCCTTTATGTTTTATATTTCAAGTTCGGCAATAAAGGCGGGGAACGCATCCCTGAAACCACAACAAATGGGCAGAAAGCCCCGCCTTCGAAGATTGACAACAAGCGAAGTCACGCCCCCGAAGGACGATTGATGGGCGTGACTTCAAAAGCTAGCCGAGCAGGAGAAGCCCCGCCTTCCGGGTTTGGTGCGAGCAGGCCATGCCCCGGAGGCGGAGGATATAGGCGTGATAAAAGAGGAAGGTTGGCTGGTGCATGGTGGGAGGCTTCAGACTACTGTATAGTCTGGTGTTGGCTCAGTGGTTAGGGTGGCGGCTTGGGATCCTAGGGTCCTGAGTTCAAGCCCGGTCGGCCGCTGAATTAATACACACCAGGGGGTTGACTCAGCCTGTCATCCTTCCGAGGTCGGCGAAATGAGTACCAGTTCCAGTGTGTGTACTGGTGGAGGGGTACTGTATCAGCGACACAGTCGCGCTTCAAGAAATGATAGCTACCCCGGCAGCTAAGCTGCCATACAACCGGCAGACTACTGTATTGGACAATATATCGGCGTGATCAAGGTCAAAGGAAGGAGGTTGCGCATTTTAAGAGTAAGGAGTTGGCTTTAAGAGTTGGGATCAGAGAGGAGGCACGAGGTGCATTGTTTGGAGAGGCGAGAACGGAGGTTGAGCGCATGCCGAGGACGACGACACAGCCATTGAATTTGTGCCGAGGCAATTTGCTCGCATGGTGAAGTAAGACGCTGACTTTTTGCTTTTGGTCTGGTCGGTGAGGACGTTTGGAGCACACGAAGCCGTTACACTGGAGCTTTGAGCCTTGATGTGGAGTGCCGCTCACGGATTGCCTGGCGTGCGTTCGTCCCGCTACGAGAGAAGCGCCTCAATTCCAGTTCCACAAGGATCAGCTCTGGGCCATGCTGAGGAGAGGAAGAGTTAAAAAGGAAGGTTTTTCTTTTCATTTTGTGTTCCTTTTGTCTGTATTTGAGTCTGTGTGGGAGGCACCTCGACTGTAGGATTTATTTGCTTTATTATTATCGTTACCATTTTGAATTATTGTCAGATGTAAATATTCATGTATTTTCATTAAATGTATTCCTTTTCAGAAATTGTAGCCTTGTGCTATCCTGGTGCAGCACCCCTATGTTGTGCTCCTCCTGGGTGGACAGTCTCTCCGCCATTACGCCCCATTAACACATGCGCATTAATCTCCGAGTCTCGGTTGTAGCCTTCAAGGGAGAAGCTTTGCCATCCGTCCAGGTAGGGGTAAAACCCCCTGGATACGACAATATATGCAATATATATATATGGCATTTTTCTCATTATGTTCATGAAAATTTTATCGTTCAGTCATATTATGTGATTTATTCAACCATCGATGTCACTGTCCTCTGAACCATCAGCATCAGCGAGCGTTTCAACATTCAGCGCTCGCTCACATTTGCCCTCCTTTCCTTCACATTTGCAAGCCACACAGCATGGCTCTTGATATTTCTGGCAAGAGCAGTTGCGAGTGCAATTACTTGTCACACGTTTACAGCTTATGAGAGATTGCATGAGGCCTGGAAATGGTGGCAATACCATAGGTACTGGCAGGAAATATTCTCACATCTTCAACCCTGAATGACATGGCTGGAGTCAAGATTGGAACGGCGCGACATGTGCCGTTTTCTGAACCAGCAGAGCAAAGAGACCCCCTCAACAGATGCTGCTTGAATGCATCCTCTGTAAGGGGCGAACATCTAAAATCCTTCGAGTTTCCACCAGCGATTAACAGATGGGTACAAAGTGCTGCGAATGAAGAGAATGGTTTTCCACCATATAATGCCATCAACAGGTTCCTCGCTGCTCTTATAATAATTCATCAATCACCTCGAAGTTGTCGCTGTCTCCATACCTTACAAGAACTCACCATCTGTTTGGTGACAAATCTTCAGCACCTTCGTCTTGCCGATGCCACAAAAGGAGTTTGTCATCTTTTCCGCAGAAGGCATTAAAAAAAAGAAGGCTGGAGGTTGCAGTCGCTCAGGCCCAGAAGCTTTGCCAGCTCATAAACAGGCACCCACTGATCAAGAGACTTTTTTTTATCCACAACTCGACATCGTTTAGCAGTGTAGTTGATTGAACAGTACACCAGCATTGGCACAATACCAGTATCATTGCCATAGACCACAACACGTTCAGCGCCTAAATGCTGTGCAATGAATATGGCACGTAGCACGGTCCGTGCATCACATTCTTCCTGGCTTGATGCTAGACCAGGAACATCTATGATGCAAGCTGATGTGACACACATATGCTTTTCTTCTCATCCACAAATTCAACAGGGAGGTACAAATCTGCCGTGATGACTTTCTGGCTCACTACCTGCTCCCAAGTACAGCACAGGAAATCTTGGAGCTTTTCTTGTTGGTTTTGACTGTCATAAACTTCTTGAAGGGTGGTGTCTTGATTGTCCCACTGAACTCGTACTCTTTTTGAGGTTTGTGGGAAATCCGTCGTCGTCGCTCTCATCCTTTTGTGGATTCCACATGGTCATACCTATCCCCGGGGAAATGGGCACTTACGCAGTTGCCTGACAGTGTACACATGAGCTTGCACAGAAGTCTGGCTTGGGACTGATTGAACGTTTCGCCTTCAAGAAACTGATGCTGTTGGACGAAGCACACTGCGTCCACAAGACAGTACTCGTCAGATTCTGGCAAAGTATCCATTACTTTCAGACGAGATTATTTCAACAAGGTTGCAAGCCATGTTGATTTGTTTCCGTGATGCATCAGCCCATCTGACTCAAATCGTGACGGCGGAACTTTCGAGCATTCATATTTGCCTCGTGTCTTCTCCAAGTTTGCATCCATTCCCAAAATAAGGGGGTAAGGTTCAATTCTTATTAAAAACTTGTGTGAATATCGGATCTCATCGGAAACCTGTACATGTGGTGTGATAGAGGGTTGAATGGGGATGATTTTGAGGGACAGAACAATGATATCAAGTGAGTATTGATGCAGATAAGGCCATTTATACACGACGCGAGTGGCTAAACCCAGACATTTTCTCGAAATTTTTTCATTATTGTGTCTGTCATTCAAAAAAAAAAACTTCATACATTTGATTTTGTTTCATTTATGCAACTTGCCTCATCATTCGGGTCATTTTGACACCAAATTTTGATTGGTGGCATTATTTTTGTTGTCTGTACGGGGAAATAGCATATTAAAAAAATAAAATAAAATCGCTAAATCGGCTCTCGGAAACCCTGCGGTATAAAGGTAAATGCAATTTTCACAGTGAGGTTCACTGATCTCAGAAGGTTGCCCTCTGGAATATTATACGAATGTGGAAAAATTATGGGCCCAGACTGGGAATCTTTCTACATATACTTATGTTTGTTTCCTGTTCGTTTATAATTGCTCTGGAATATTGTTCAGGAAGGTCTTAAGTTTGAAAAGACATGAGGAAATTAAATATAGCATGAGGTGTCCACAACTTCCAAAATATGGGGGGTGTGCTCGCTCCCCAGCTATCAAGATTGAGTAAAGATACATTTATAATATGCAGAAAGCCTACCCCTTTCCCAATATCTCAAGAGAAAAATCATTTCTGGTATCGTGCCATTTAATACAAATATCAAGGCTTGTGGAAGAACGAGGTGACAGACAGAAAAAGGCAATGATTTGGCAGTGGGCCACAGCTGGACCAAACAAGCAAGGGAATGAAGGAACAGGCAGGGGGGAGAGAGAGACAGAGACAGAGAGAGACAGAGACAGAGAGACAGAGAGACAGAGAGAGACAGAGAGAGAGAACAGTGCACAGCAAGGGTTCTCAACCAGGGGGGAATTCCCCCCTCCCAGGGGGAATTGGGACAACAGATTGGCACTCTCAAACTGTTGGAATATTGATCTTTCTACAGATTGTACATAATCTACAGGACATCACACTTTATTGAATAAGGTGTGATGTCCTGAAGATTATGTACAATCTGCAGAATTGTAATTTGTTTTTAATTTAATCTGTGACATTCAATAAAGTTTATGAATGCCACAGATGAAATTATAAATAAAGATAAATATTTCACTTTTTTATCTGTGGAAATATTCCATTTATAGTTATCTTTGACTATTCTTGTTTTTTATTCACAGAATTTGGAGCCCATTATGAGTGTTCAAAAAAAGAGGTTACGATCATTCATATATTCAATATGGATTCACATCCATCATCATCAATGGAGAAGAAAGGCCTCAATGTGTTATTTGTAGCAAAGCTTTGTCAAATGATTATATGAAACCAACAAAGTTGAAGCAACATTTGCAGAATGTTCATCCTCAACACAAGGACAAGGACAAAAGTTTTTTGAACGTCATGGGAATGCTCTCAAAAAAGATGAAGCGAGATTCAACAAGGGCATTCCAACAAATGAACAAAAGGTTATTGAAGCTTCTTATGTCGTAGCACTGGAGATAGCAAAGCAGAAAAAAACACATACAATCGGGGAAGCTTTGATCAAACTTTGCACTCTCAAAATGGTGGAAATTGTGTTGGGAAATGGATTGGATAAAAAAAAACTTGCAGCAGTTTCACTATCAAACAGTACTGTTCATAGGAGGATCAGCAACATGGCCATTGACATCAAGGATCAAGTTGTGCAGGAGATGAAGTCTGCAGCATTTGGCATATTTTCAATTCAACTTGATGAATCGACTGATGTGGCATCGTGTTCCCAGTTGTTTGCAGGATATGTTCACTCAGGTTCATTTAAAGAGGAGTTTCTCTTTTGTTCTCCTCTTTCTTGGAACAATACCAAGGCCTTCAGATATTTTGGAAAAGGTTTCATCTTTCTTTGAATCAGAAAATCTTTTGTGGGATAATGTCTGTGGGTGGGATAATTCTTGTTGCTGGTGGTGGTGAAGACCGAGTGCTTCCAGAATTTGCAAAAAATGAAATTTTGCAGCATTTGAAAATAATTCAGCCGATATTTTCCTGAACTCGGTGATGAGGAGTTGATTTAGTGTGAAATCCATTTAAATTGTCAGTTGAAAAAGTTCCTGATGATTGTGAAGATGAATTTCTGGAGCTGAAGACTGATTCGGGAGCAAGAGATATGTTCGATGAGAAATCAATCACAGAATTTTGGCCCTTGATGTGCGATCCTTACCCAAAAGTGGCAGAAAGAGCTATCCATGCATTGCTTCTATTTGTGTCGACGTATCTTTTGTGAGTCAGGCTTTTCAACTCCAAATGAAAACGAAGCAACGAAGTAGATTGGAGGTTGAAAATGACCTGTGTTGTGCCCTTTCAAGAACTCCTCCGCATATCCAAGAATTGGGGAAGAAAAAACAATCACAGGTTTATCATTGACTGTAATCTTCATCAGAATAAAATGAATTACAATACCCTGGCATTCCATTGAACTTTTTGTTTATTGAAGTATGCTTCAGTAACTTTAGTCTGTTAAGTAATTAGTTAGAAATATTTAAAAAAAAAACTACTTTTATTCAAGTTTTAAAATCCATCAACATTTTCTATTGCAATTAAATTTGTAAAACTCCACTATAAAAAAAATCCAAGTAAATGAATGTGTACTAATATAGAAAAAATATAACATTTTCAATGTTATATGCATATTATTTGGAATGCACATTTTGAGTCAGACAATCTTGGAAAGGGGGGGAATGACATTCTGACATATGGTGAAAAGGGTGCATGGGGCAAAAAAAGGTTGAGAACCACTGGTGTACAGGAATACATTCAATCTGACCTGGGGGAAGCTTGAAAGCAAACACTGAGAGCTGCCAGTTCTTTGAGTAGTATCAGGTAGTTCATCACAAATCTCAGAAGACTCTCTTTGAACGTTGTTCTCCATCAAAAAGGCCGTATGCTTACGCACCCCATTGGCAATGCTGGGGGTCTGCAAAGGCAAATAAAAATGTTTTTTGGTAAATTTTTGAAAAAAACATGCTGAGGGCCATGTGTATGCCAACGGGACAGTCCTGTAAGATGTGTTCTTCGCTCAACAGCAGCACAAGACGCGCACCTTTTTCACTTGCAGATTTCCGACCAGCAGAACCCCCAAAACACGATCCAAAAGACATAATTAGACTGGAAGAATAATAAGTCTTTTCATAAACAAACAAACAAACAAACATAGAAAATTGCCACGACATGCATTTGGAGATACAACACCTCCAATCTTAAGTTGCGTCCTGCCTCAATGTTACTTCAGGTAACGAATGTTAAGCTTTCAGATAAAACGTATTCCTGAGAAATAACGTTTTTGATGAAAAAAAAGAGAAAAGAAAAGACATTACAAGCTGAGGTCACTATGTTTCATACAAGCGCAGACTTGATGAGAGCTGTACCTTTTGAAAAGTCCATTGTATGCTGGTGCCTTGGCACAATTCTACACCCTTGCCCCCAATCTCAGTTTCACTGCATCGTTGCTTCAGATACGATGTCAACGGCAGATCCAACTTATCAAATCAAGGTAATGTCGGCATTCACAAGATATATATTATAGTTGTAGTCCAATTTGGTCCAAAGGCATAGGAAGGTTCACTTTTTGGCAGTGCTCAGGACCTGCACATCCCCTCTGTTGCATTTCCGCTGGTGAAGCTGGTCCTGGGGATGGGAGAAGCAATCCAAGCTTACAGAGCAATCCCAAGGTAAAGATCCTGTGCCTTGGAGAGGAGTCAAAAAGAGACGTTCACAGGGCCGAGGAATGATTGGCACTTTTAGTCTCTATGGACTAACTTGTCACTTTTGGTCATCATTACATTCACAGAACTCACCAGAAAGCGAAAAAAAGCTCACATGCTCATTTCAACTTGCTCATCGATTCCTGGGGGCTCGCAGGATAACCGAGGGGAATGCACACTCGCCTCTAATCCGTCTAGCCTGGGTTCGAATTTCGGCCAAACTATAAACTGTCATCATAAACTGTTTCACAGGCATGGCGATTCAACACCATGTGTGCTGTCCCTCAAGTGGACGTTAAACGGGTGTCCCATCTGCCAGCATTCGTTGGTTGACGTTAAAGGCCCCATGATGTCCTTCACAAAGAGTAGTCGAGCTATCGTCGCACCATAAACAAATTACAAATTTCTGCTCGAGCTTACAAGAGCATCTTCTTCCTGCATCAGTGGCACAGCTACGTCCCCGGCAAATTATAGTACCTGCAGCTAAGGGCTGCATACCAAAAAAAGAGGAAGAAGACAAATTACAACATCCACAAAAACGTCTTAACCAGAGGCATTCCCTCATTTATGTGTCAAAGTAGACAAACGATCAACTTGAGCAGATTCTCAGTCTTGGCCACAGCAGAGTGATTACAAATTAGCCACGATTGCAATGTGCTCAGGTGAACGCACAATCGCTACCATGGTTTCCACTTGCATGTTTAAGATGTCTGTCGGTCAGAGAAGACGAGGCAGCGTCTTGCCTCCGCAGGCTGTGCTCTCGACGCCGGGACAGACGCTGTCCTCGGCCACGAATACGCACTCGCCGCTGCCACTCATCGCAGCGTTCTTCTGGTCCATCGCTTTGCTCAGCTGGGAAGTGCTTGATCATGGCCTTGTCAAAGCATTGTTCGAGAGCTGCCGCCATGTATGCGAGATCTGCAAAAAAAAAGCAAGCAGGTTTGTTGCAACAATACAGCTGATGGTGAAAGATTTATCTGCATCAGATATCAATAATGCAGGCACGTACCGAAATAACCAAGAGCTCAAGTGAGCACAATATACGCCCGAACAAGAACGTATATACAGAATTGTGCTACTACATGGAAAACAGCATCCTGGTTGCCATGGCAACCACTTTAGATGACGAACGTATGTCACGACACACCGTCTCCACAGTCTGTACCTATGTACCAAATATGAAACGTGAAAGTTGAAAACTTTGGGAGTTAGAGTGCGGACAGGAACGGACGGACAGACAGACAGACAGACAGACAGATGGACAGACGGACGACCGGTATCACATAATATGCCCCGATATATATATATATATATATATATATATATATATGTATATATATATATATATATATATACACATATATATCGGGCGTATAAAAATGAACCAAATGCAAAAATAAATAGGAATGACTTTCACTACGAGGTTGTCAAGCTAACTTTCAAATGAAGTGGGACATTAGGAGATATCATTGTACTTTTAAGTGAAGTGCAAAGACATGATAAGACAATGGACAAATCTACTCATGATTTAAACCTGGCACCCCACCATTGTGGATGTTAAAGATCCTAAAGTGTCCTTTAGCCTCTTTGATGTACACATGAAAACACACACACACACACACACACACACACACACACGTATGGTGAAAACCGAGTGAGAAGATCATACCACTGTCCTTCCCATTGTACTTGCGGCAGTTTTCAAACATGAGCTTCACATCAGCAACCAACAGCTCCTTGCACGTGTATACACCTGTGTTTAATTGCCGTTCGATCGATGACAGATCCATGGGGTCCTGGTTGAAGATGTAAAAAGAAAACAATTAAAAATAAAGATCCGTGGGATCTCAGTCAACATCGAACAGAACATCGCTGTGGACTTTATCTGTACTAGAGGTACATCCTGCATCGGACATTAGAGCAGAACTATCAACCAAATAAGAAGGGTGAGGAAACCGCGCACACAAATTCGCGGGATACAACATAAATACATGACTTGGTGGTGTAATGGTTGGAGCGCCCGCACCGAGGCTTCGACATCGTCGATTTGAACCGTGGCCGAGTCATACCAAAGACTTTAAATTGTGCTGCTTCCTTGCTCAGCGTCAGTTTCCCAGTTCAGATACAAGAGGGATGACAGCTTGTAGCTGGGTCAGGACACTGACTCCTGTGACCACAAGTCCCCAGCCCTGGGGCGTGAACCAGGAGTGAAATCCAAAAACATCGTGACCCATTTCATGTATCCTCCAATGGTGATTGCATATACAAGGTTTCATATCACAAAAAAAAAAATTTGTTTAAAAATGTGCCCATAATTAAATTTTTCAGTATTTGACCTTTTGACCCCACCCCAGGAGGAGGGGCCAAAATGACATTGCTCTTGCAGCTTCTTGCCATGTGGTGATCATAACTACCAAGGGGGGAGAAGGGTGTGTATATGCATATGATGTGGATGGCAATGCATCTCAAGAAGTCGGTAGGACCTCGACTTCTTACATGGGGATGGGCCCGGACACTCCATTGGTTCAATATAACATAAACCCTCAAAAAAAATTTTTTTTTAATCTACCAAGATAGAACTTACAAAGCTATAAATTACCTACCGGTCATCTGTGGAGAATTCACCATCCAAAAACTCTCATTCAACTTTGGCACATCGTGATTGAACAGAAAAAAATAAAAAAAATAACTCGGTGCAGTACCCCTGGTGCTCACCTGGCAGCGGCTGGATAAGATAACCAGGGAACCAACCTGGTAGGCATGGATAACCCACAAAAGATGTAACAGAGAAGAAAGTAAATCTCAATGGATTTTTGTTTTTTTAATGCCATGAACAAACATTGGTATATCGTGGGTGATAATGGTTGTAATCAAGTTTCATCGGAATTGTGTGTCGTTTTCTGAGAAGAAAGCAGATATCTCTATCCCCCCCCCTCCAAACTCCCTCCATGGACCCCCTCAAACCCCGATTTTTTTTTTTTTTTAATGCAGTGGACAAAATTTGGTATGTCATGGGTGATGAAGGTTGTGGTCAAGTTTAATCAGAATTGCATGTGTAGTTTCTGAGAAGAAAGCAAATACCTATTTTGGGGAGGCAACGACCGTCGACCCCCTTTGGGCCCGATTGTTTTAATGCCATGAACAAACTTTGGTAGAGTCATGGTGTGGCAAAGTTTCATGAAAATCATATGTGTAGTTTCAGAGAAGAAGCTGAAAGCGTTTGTGGATGGACGGACGGACGGACGCGCCATCCCGTAAGGTCCCGGGAACTATGTTCCAGGTGAGTAGATGATAAATGGGGTTTCTGGGACGCCCATTCAAATGAATGGGGGAAAAGGGAAAAACTTTGACTCAAGCCCCCAAAACCCAAAATAGGAGACTGATTTTCTCCCCACCTATCCCCTTCCCTCCCATACAAGCAAATGTAAAATTGAAATCTGATTTTCTCCCCACTATCCCCTTCCCGCCCATTACAAGCAAATGTTAAAATTGAGACTGATTTTTCTCCCCACCTATCCCCTTCCATCCCTAAAAGCAAATGTAAAATTGAGACTGAAAGATTGAGACTTACCGATTAAAGCACTTCTTCCCTTTCATATTTTCATTCCACTCAAAGAGCGAACCAACAAATATTTGCCCATGTTCTACTTTAGGGAATAACTTAATTTTCTTATAACATTCATTTCCATCGAGTATATTCACTTTACTCTTCAAGCACGAAAGAAAGGGAAGTTTCACTATCTCCCCTTTGGTTCTGTAAAACGAGGAAGTGCCTTTAAGAGCACAGTCGTGCTGTGAAAATGAGGGCGTATTCTGTGCCCATGTCTCTCATGGTTATATCTTTAATCATCAGAACACTAACAGAACAAAGTTTAGCTAAAAGCAAGCAAAAACAGCTTTTCTACGTAAGTTTTCTCAAAATCATTCAAAGCAAGCTGTTTCATTTTCGTGTTAAAACGAGTCAGTCTGGAGTCAGCCAAGCTGCCTCGCCCGAATCAAGCCAAAAAAATTCCGAAGTCATTTCCTATGTGGGACACACCCTGAAAAACCCATTGTTGTGTAATCTCCCATGACGTCATCAACAGGAGGCTATTTCAACCAACTTGTGTGCCGAGTGTGTTATATTTCGAATGTGGAGCGTTCAGATTATTACTACAACCTTGCAGATCAATCGTTTTCACAAGATGACAGGTGAGATCCTTAACCCAATTCATTATTTGTTATTTCATACAGAATTAAATCACTATACAACCAATAATTATTATCTTTTTTCAACAGGTTGTCCCCAATAAGAACATCGTTAATAACTGATCTAGAACAGGAGGCCTTTGAATTACACGATGAGTGGCTAAAAATGAAGGACTTCCTTGAAGACATTCGATCCTTCAGAAGAGAATTGAATGACATTTTTCTCGGCTGGCAAAAAGTTCTCTCACGTCCTCTGACCTTGAATGAGTCGAGTCAAAGGTGAGAAATTATCTCTCTGTCTCTCTCTGTGTGCATGTGTGTTTATATGTGTATTTGTGTTTGTGTATATGTGTGTATTTGTGTTTGTGTATATGTATATGTGTGTTTATATGTGTGTGTGTGCGTGTGCGTGTGTATGTATGTTTATATGCATGTGTGTTTGTGTGTGCATTTGTATGTGTGTGTTTGTGTGTGTGTGTTTATATGTGTATGTGTGTGTGTGTGTGTGTTTATATGTGTGTTTGGGTGTTTGTGTGTGTGTGTGTCTTTGACTCATTATTATTATTATTATTATTTCAGTTTAAACACCTGTCTGGATGAACCAAACACAGCAAGCTTAATCTGGAGGAATCTGACATGACACTCTATCTTCTGGAGGTAATGTTATATTATTATTTTATTAATATCATAATAAATCATCTTTATATACCCTAATGTTCTTCACTTTGTTTTGAACAAATATGTTGATCGGAGTTTCAAAACCAAAACAAACCATCAGACTGCTGCGAAAGAAGATTTTGTTCAATGTTATTTACTTTGTTTAATTATAAATGCTTTCCTTATAATTATTGATTTTGATTACAAGAAAAGAATAAAGGAAGATGTAAAGGGGGGGGGTATGTGCGCTCCCCCAACGACCCACCACCCCCCTCATCCCTCTCCCTCCCTGTGTGTGGTGTGTGTGTGTGTGTGGGGAAGGGTGGGGTGAGATGAGGGGGTGGTGGGTCAAAGGTGGGGGCACACAGGGGGTAGGGCTGGTGGTGGGTGGAGCTTGTATGGGTGGGTGGAGCTTGTGTGGTAGGTGAGCTTGTATGGGTGGGCTTGTGTGGTGGGCTTGTGTGGGTGGGTGGCAGCTTGTGTGGTGAGCTTGAGTGGGTGGGGCTTGTGTGGGTGGAGCTTGAGTGGGTGGAGCTTGAGTGGTGGGGCTTGTGTGGGTGGAGCTTTGAGTGGTGGGGCTTGTGTGGGTGGAGCTTGAGTGGGTGGGGCTTGTGTGGGTGGAGCAATTTTTTTTAATTAAATAAACATGTTGTGTGTGGGAACTATAACTAATCACTAATTATGTGGATATGATGGATGTGGCTTATGTGGATGGGGCTTATGTGGGTGGGGCTTTGTGTGGATGTGGCTTGTGTGGGTGGTTGCATGGATGTGGCTTATGTGGATGGGCTTATGTGGGGGGGCTTATGTGGATGTGGCTTGTTGTGGCGGAGTTTAAAAAAACTTTTTTCAATTATCTTTGTCTTGTCTTTTGTAATTCCTGTGAATAAAATGAACCTAAAATCTCTTCCCCTTTAAATCACATAATTTGTAAGTCCAGGGAATGTACCGACAGACATCAACAATTTTAAAAAAGTTCATTTGTCCATCGCTTTGTATAACCTTTTTCAAAATGAGAATCCACTGCATATTCTTAACTAATCACCAATTTCAACTTAGCTTTCTAACATTAATCTCTTTCAATATTTTAATTTTGTAAATGTATCTGATGGTTTAATTTTTTGAGGGTGGATCGTATCATTATACTTATCTACAATATCTGAAATTAAAGAATGACCATTGTTGAGACGAGTCGATGAATTTTTCTATATAGGCTCTCTTCTTAAAGATGCGATTAAAACGCTCATAACAACGCGCTTTCCTTCATTTAAAGGTGCTGCTTAATGTAATGTTGTTATTTTCAAGAAATATGCATAAATGTTTTTGTTGTAGAACTCTGTACCCTCATCAGTCCACTATTTTTTTTAGGTTTTCTCTTACTTTTATGAATATCTGTTGAAGGCTAACATAAGAGTATTACTGTTTTGTTTTTTCAGTGACAACGCCAAACGCATATTACTCCTCAAATCAATTAACGCCGTTAAAGCAACTTGTCCCCTTATCATTATGAGTTCAATTAAATAGCGTGACCAGATATAATCAACTTCCTTGGAATAAACCTTCCTTCTATGAAACTTTGTGATATTGGTTTTTGTATTCATCAGCTAATTGCTCTTCAATCTTAATGACATCATTCGAGCCTATATTTTTTGAATTTCCAAAGCCCAAGTTTCAATTTAGCAACTGATCATCTTATTCACGATGAACCTATCAACTTTTTTCTCCAAGGTTGGATTTTGTATCAGAGACAAATTAATACAACATTTTCTCTATCGCTTCGTGTTTTTCTTCCAACGTTGTGCTATTTCCACAATCAATATCGTATGCCTCATGCACACTTCATCAACCCTATGATAGGTTTGCTTCCACGGTTTAGGTTGTCAGCCTCATCCTAATCTTTTATTCAAGTTTGTTCGTGGACCACAGAAAGAATACCCTGGTAGAGTGTAATTCCCCTGGTATTTCAGTTGTTGTAAATTTACTTCCGCATAAAAACTTTTGGTATATTCCCCCTCGTTTGTGTTTGGTGAATTCACTCTTTTTTAAGCCACACACCGAACATGTAACTTTTTGTAATAACCCTATATTTTTACTTTTAACATACGAGATATTATTACTCTTGTTTTTTCTTTTTACATTTTAGACATAACTCATTTATTTATGTGAAAAATTCCTACAGAGTGCAAAACCTTTTTAGTTCCAACATGCACATTTGAATCTTAATTTTTAAAAACATAAAGAATCCTTAGAAATGTCTTCACTCTCTCCTCCATTTATTTAAGAAAAAAAGATGCAAAACTTTAATCAAAGTCAATTACACCATCATCAATAATATTGTTACGGATTTGGAAACCTTGTGCACACAAACAGCCAGAGTCCCTAAGCTTAGTTATTTTGATAAGTATGTGTTTACAGTTAGAATCCCCTCTTTGTCTAATGGGAATTACATGTGTGCACAACAAATTATTGTATAGTCAGGTTTATTACATCTTGTACAACAACTACTACTACATCCACGACAACAACGGACCATCACCTCGCTCCACCAGTCGCCATTGCCCACGTGATTTTGGCTGAGGGCGTGGGAGGAGCCTCCATCACTCCGGGTCGAGGCTCCGCTCCAAGGAAGGGCATGGACCGTTTCCTCCAGCCAATGAGCGAAGGGCGAGCATTACACGCATGCCCCAGCCAATCGGGAGGTGACCACGAGTCATCCGACAGCCCCTCGTCCAATCAGGGTTTGAGTGGGAGGAGAAGAGACCACTCCCACCTAAAGAGGAGTAGAATGGTTGAGAGGAGCAGTTTTCGGCAGACAGGAGGATTGTGGCGATTCTGAGCAGTCTGTCGTCGTGGCAGACGGTCGTGTGTGGTGGTTGGAGCGATCTGAGACAGTGATGGTCGTGGTTGAGTGATCTCGTTCGTGGACTTCGGGTCGTGGGTTCGAGGCCCACCGGTGGTTCGGGTCGGTGTGACTGCACGCGGCGGGACAGGTACCTGGCTAGGCCCCTGCCCTCAGCTCGCCTTCCCTCTGGGCTGAAAGGCCGAAAATAGACCCATGAGGTCGTGTGTGTGTGTGTGCGTGTGCGTGTGTGTGTGTGTGTGTGTGTGTGTGGCACCATCCTGTAAGTAGAATTGTTAAGTGCTTTTTCTTTGCTCATTGTACATTGCTTGCCTTTTATTCGGATAACTCTGCTCTGTGTCTCCCCTCCCCGATTATTTATTGTAAAATAAATCCCCTGTTAAATGTCCCAGTTCGTTGTTCGTGTTTTCTTTCATTGACCAGCATGGTTCGGACTTGAGAAATAGCGAGGCCGTTTGGTCCGGTAAATTGTTCATTTGGTCCGGCGCGGCTTTGGTAACTCCGCTCGGT
>CM068958.1:10424148-10443525 GCA_035128595.1 Eptatretus atami | reverse complement strand
TTATTTTTGTAATAGCAAATCCACAACCTACTACAGTGTTATCAACATCTTGTTGTTGTCTCTGGAGTTCATCGCAAACATCACATGTTACAAAATCTTGAAATGATGTGATAAAAGTGAAGGTTTGTCCTCATCTCGGGCGTAGTTTCATCACCTTCTCTTACCATATTCAAATTTACTCCGATATAAAAGTTAAAAGTTTTCATTTCACTTAATGTGTTTTTACTTACAGTTTCAATACTTTGTTTAACCATATCAACAGCTTCAATGATTGATGATGGTCCAGGGTCTTCAAAGCGAAACAATCTCATTTTTATATGTCCTTTAAATGCCCCATCAGTGTTTTCAATAATTTAGTAGCCCCTTCCCTTTCTTCATTCTTCTTGTGTTTGCGTGATTGAAGGTGTCTACTATAAAAAAAAATTAAATATCAATATTACATCTATCACAATGTTTTGTTTCTTGTTCAAATGGAGATATTTGTGTGAAAAGATTGAATGTGTTTGTTGGTTTGAAGGTGTGATATATAACATTTAACTTCATAATTACAAACATCGCAGTACGTTTTATTCATCATATTTATATGGCAAAACTTTGCTTAAACTAAAATTTTCTTGATGAAAATTCCATTTAATTTATAGGTGAATCTGTGCTTACCGACGCTGCGTCTAATCGTGCCTACAAACCAAAATAAACAAACAAAATATACAAACAAACAAATAAACCAATGTCACCCGTAGGTGAATCCGTATCTTGCCAAAAGTGACACGTTGACTTCTTAAGGTCACACTGAGGTGAACAGAGCTGCTATCCCACCAGGAGCGGGACCTTGAGCATATCTGCCTACGAGAATTCTCGATGAGAACGTCTACAGAGAACATGAAAAAATATGCGTTTGCCCTCATAACGTCACCAAATGACAGTCATAATGTCCTCAGCTTGATAATTCTAGAAAGTCACTCATCGACGGGTGTTTTCAATTTTGAGGTACTACACGATTATGGTTCCTAAAATTGCAAAATTTGACTTTGGGTCAAATAGTGTTTGACCTAGGCGTTAACCACTGGAAGCCGCAAGGCCAATCGCCCACCAAAAATTATCAGCTGAATGCCAGCCCATGAACTATATTCCCATGAAGTTTGAAGACGATTCCGCATCAAAATTACTCAAAAATATAAGGTGTTTTGTCGACTTCCCTGATTTGCCGACAAAGTGACCTGACCTTTGACCTTGACCTTCAAAATTTTATGCGCCTGAAGGGACCTCTCATTAGGCCTCTGATATGCGAAGTTACAAAAAATTTCCAATGAAAAAACTGTGCGTCGTGCAGATGATTTATTTTTCGTGATTACAGACAAACAAGACAAAAAAAAAAACAACAAAAAAAAACACATTTGAAGCGTCAAGGCCAATCGCCACAAAAATTAACAAGCTGAGCGCCAGACCATGAACTATATTCCCATGAAGTTTGAAGACGATCCGATCAAAGATTACTCAAAAAATAAGGGTTTTGTCGATTACCCTGATTTGCGAAAGTGACCTTGACCTTTGACCTGACCTTCCAAAATTTTATTTGGCCTGAAAGGGAACCTCCATAGGCCTCTGATATGTGCGAAGTTTAAAAAATTTCCAATGAAAAACGTGGTCTAGCAGAATTTTTTTTTCTGATTACAGACAAACAAACAAACAACAAAAAAAATAAAATAAAAAATAAAAAAATAAAAATAAAAAAAACATACAGACTGACTAACATATCTTGCAAAAACTTCGTTTTGGCAAGATAACAAACAAACAGAAACGTAGTCATCAATATACTTACGAAATCTTTGGATTTCGTAAGTAACAAACGGAAGTCATCAATATACTTACGAAATCTTTAGATTCGTAAGTAACAAACAACATAACAAACAAGCAGTCATTAGGACTCGGTACTTACGAAACGGCAACTTGACCTCTGACCTTGTCTAATAAAAGCTGTCTCTCTTAGAGAAGGTAGCGACGCAAACCAGAAGTTTCACGATGATTTCTGTACCAAACCATCAAATATCGAATGTTTGACCTCACCGTGACCTTGAGTGTTGGACCGATTTTGACCAAAATCTAATCAGCACTAGCCATTCACCCTCCTGAATCACGTGGTGTATGTTGACATTGGTAGTTTCTTCCGTTCTGGAGTTATCTGTACCAATCAGCAAAAATCGAATTGTTTGACCTCACCGTGACCTTGACCGTTGACCGATGTGACCAAAACTAATCAGCACTAGCCATCACCCTTCCTGAATTCACGTGGTGTAATTTGATCATTGGTTAGCTTCTTCCGTTCTCGAGTTTATCTGTACCAAACCATCAAATCGAATGTTTGCACCTCAACGTGACCTTGGACGTGACCGATTTTGACCAAAATCTAAATCAGCACTAGCCATCACCTCCCTGAATCAACGTGGGTGTAATTTGACATTGGTACTTCTTCCTTCTCGAGTTATCTGTACCAAAAACCATCAAAAATCGAATTTGTTTGACCTCACCGTGACCCTTGACCGTTGACGATTTTGACCAAAATCAATCAGCACTAGCCATCACCCTCCTAATCACCGTGGTGTAATTGACATTGGTAGCTTCTTCCGTTCTCGAGTTTATCTTTACCAAAACCATCAAAAATCGAAATGTTTGGACCTCACCGTACCTTGACCGTTGGACCGATTTTGACCAAAATCGTTAATCAGCCACTAGCCATCACCCTCCTGAAATAAAACTGGTTGTAATTGACATTGGGTAGCTTTCTCCCTTCTCGAGTTATCGTGCCATACAAACAACATACAAACAAACAAAAACAAACAAGCAGTCATAGACTGGTACTACGAATCGTCAACTTGTCTCGACCTTGTCTAAATATAAAGTGTCTCAGAGAAGGTAGCGGACGCAAACCAGAAGCGTTATCTACGATGATTCTGGTGGACCAAACCATCAAAAATCGAATGTTTTGGAATTTTGACCTCACTGTGACTTGACCTTTGACCGATTTTGACCAAAAATCTAATCAGCGTTAGCCATCACCCTTCCTGAATCACGTGGTGTAATTTGACATTGGTAGGCTTCTTCCCGTTCTCGAGTTATCATTTTTGATGTTGACCTCACTGTGACCTTGGACCTTTGAACCGATTTTGACCAAAATCTAATCAGCACTAGCCATCAACCTCCTGAATCCACATGGTCTAATTTGGAATTTGTAGCTTCTTCCGTTCTCGAGTTATCTGTACCAAAAACCATCATAAATCGAAATTTGACCTCCACTGTTGACCTTGACCTTTGACGATTTCGACCAAAAATCTAATCAGCACTTTGCTCACCCTCCTGAATCACGTGGGTGTAATTTGACATTGGTAGCTTCTTCCGTTCTCGAGTTATTCGTGCCTCAAACAAACAAAACAAACAAACAAACATACAAACAAAACAAACAAACAGAAACGGAAGTCATCAATATACTTACGAAACTTTAGATTTCGTAAGAAGTAACAAAACAAGAAAACGGAAGTCATTCAAATACTTACGAAATCTTTTAGATCGTAAGTAACAACAAAACAAAACAAGCAGTCATAGACTTACTTCCGAATCTCAACTTGACTCTGACCTTGTCTAATAAAAGCTTTGTGTCTGGAGAAGGACGACGCAAAACCAGGAAGTTCTACGATGCATTCGTACCAAACCATCAAAAAAATCGATTGATGTTTGACCTCACTGTACCTTGACCTTTCACGATTATTGGACCAAAAATCTAATCAGCGCTAGCATTCACCCTCCTGAATCACGTGGTGTAATTCGACATTGGCAGCTTTCTTCCGTTTCTCGAGTTATGCATTTTTTTGGATGTTTGACCTTCACTGTGACCTTGACCTTTCACGATTTTGACCAAATCTAATCAGCACTAGGCCATCACCCTCCTGAATCACGTGGTGTAATTTGACATTTGGGATAAAGCTTCTTCCGTTCTCGAGTTATCTGTACCAAACCATCAAAAATCGAATATTGACCTCACCGTGACCTTGACCGGTTGACCGATTTTGACCAAAAATCTAATCAGCAACTTAGTCATCACCCTCCTGAATCATGTGTGTAATTGACATTGGTAGCTTCTTCCGTTCTCGAATTATTCGTTGCTCACAAACAATCAAACACACAAACAAACAGAAACGGAGTCATCAATATACTTGAGGAAAATCTTAGATTCGTAAAGTAACAAACAAACAAGTAGTCATAGGACTGACTTATGAAATCCAACTTGACCTTTCTGACCTGTCTAATAAAAGCTGTCTCTAGAGAAGTAGCGACGCAAACCAAGAAGTTTCTACGATGATTCTGGTGTATCAAACCATCAAAAATCGTAACGCGACCGAAGCAAAAATACTCCATTTCTCCACGCAATTATACTTAACGTGGACTCAACGACGCGTCTGCTCGAGCGCAACTGCATTCATGGAGACCCGTGACGTCTGCTCAGCGCACTGCATCATGGGGACGACCGTGACGTCTGCTCGATAGCGAAATATTTTTTAATACAATCTTAAAAAGTCTCCCCAAAACATCCGAATTTTTACCAGAATTTCGGACACGAAGTTTTAAGCTCCTAAGCGATTCGCAAAAACGAAAACAAAATTAAAATCGAATGTTAAAAAACAACTCGTAACTTCGAGCGAAGCAAAAATCTCCATTTCTCCACGCAATTATAACCTTAACGTAACTCAACGACACCGTCTTGCTCGAGCACACTGCATCATAGGACGCAGGCCGTGAACGCGTTTCGAGTGGAAATATTTTTTATGCAATTTCTTAAAAACGTCTCCAAAACATTCCGATTTTTACAGAATTTCGGACAACCGAGTTTTAAGCGTCCTAAGCGATCGCAAAAACCGAAGACAAAAATTTAAAATCGAAACGTGTTAAAACGATTTTGTTTGGTCTTACTGGTCTTCAGCTCGTTTCCTCGCATCCGAGGCTGGAGGCCTCAATAAAGACAATTTGGTCCGATTCTTGTGTTGTTGTGTGTGTGTGTGTGTGTGTGTGTGTGTGTGTGTGTGGTGTGGTGTGGTGCTGGTGTGTTGTGTGTGTGTGTGTGTGTGTGTGATGTGTGTGTGTGTGTGTGTGTGTGTGTGTGTGTGTGTTGTGTGTGTGTGTGTGGTGTCTGTTTGATGGCCGCCAGGTCTGCTAAGTAAATGAATTGTTAAGTGCCTTGCTGTACATACGTGCTTATCAATATTCGGATAACTCTGCCCTTACAATGCTCCCCTCATTTCCCTATTGTTTAATAAATATCCCCATTTGTGAAATGGTCTCAGGCTCGTTCGTCTTCTTTCCTCCATGGCTTAGCGTGCTGCTGTTGGAAAATTTAGCAAAGCGGCTTTGCCGCCGTAAGGGGACCTTTTGGATCCGGTGACCATCCGCTCGCGAGTCACACTCGGTTCGAGTACGCTCGCGTCTCGTTCCGTACGGGTGCGCCGTCGAGGTGTGGAGACTCGGTTAAATCGCACGTGGATATCTAGGTAATTGAAAAAATTGGGCAAAAATAACCCTGTACCAACGATCGTGTTAGGAAATATGACGCTTCACGGTCGTAAGGGACTTTTCCGAAAAGTAGATTTAAATTCCTGGGGATCGGCGGAGCCGACTCTATGCTCCACCTGGCGGTCGTGCTCGCAGCCGACACCCAGCCCGCAACAGTTATAATGTTTTGTGTGTTTTTGTGTGAGAGATAAATGGAAGGATTGAACGAAATGAAAGGATTATTAATTGTAAATGAAAGGCTCAAGGTCTTGATGTGAAGGTGTAAAGGCAAATGTGTGTGAAAATGTTGTAACTGTTTGAGGATTCCAAGGTTTTGACGGTCCATGTAATGTAAGGGGAAAATAGGGTCTGAAGCATCTCAGCATTTGTTTGGGTTATAAGGGTCTTAAGGCGTCTCAGGGGGTGTTGACATTTCTCTTCTTCTTCTTCTTGAGTGGCGGCAGCTTGGCTGGCGGTAGCATATCGTCTTGTTGGGCCGTGATTATCCGCTGTTGCTGTGCCCCTGCGCCAGTACACTGAAACTCAAATCACCGACCTCAGGAGGATGACAGGCTGAGTTCAACCCCACATGGTGCGAATTCAACTAATTCAACTCCAGGACCCTAACATCCCAAATCAAGCAACCTTAATCACTAAGCCAACATCACTTTGAATATCTTAGGCGGTCTAAAAAACGCGTCTAAGGGGGCTGAAAGGGTCTTTGGGTTCTGAAGGTTTTAGGGGAATGAGTAGTCTTTGCGGGTCTAGGGTGTTTTTATTATTTATTTTTTCGTATTCGGTAGTTTTCACTTCTTCGGTAGTTTTAAAGCCTGAATCTAATTTTGTCCAACGTTGAATGTGCGGACCCACTTTTGTTTTCCCGTTCCACCTCTGCTGATGGAGTACAACCATACTCCAATGATGTGGTGCTTTGTGTGCATTCCTTTGTTTATGATATCTCACCTCTGTGTTCCTTTTCCTTTCTTTCCCCACAATGGTCATCTGTCCATCAACATGACCCGGATACTCGTGCCCGCCGAACAGACAACACCTTTTACCTCCACGTTCTGCTTTCTTGCTGCGTCTCAGGTGTGGGGCACAACGGGTCCTTCACAGAGTCAATGTTTCCTCCCCCCACCACCCTGTGGTCACTCCTACCACTCCACCACCACGGTCACCAGCACACTGGCAGCGGTTAGCGCCCAAACGGTAATCAGGATCGAGTGGTCTGGACGGGGCCAGGACAGCTCCAGGTGGGCACGATGCGCGAGTTCTTGTCGCGGATCCCACAATATCTCGCCTTCGTCACAATCCACACCACTCCTTCCCAACCACATTTCAACGCTACCACGGGGCCAGGTCTGCAAGGGATGGGTCGTCCCAAAAATGCAGGTCTGTCGGCGCCAATAGTCGACAATGTCACGAACACGGTCTTCAGCTACCCCCTATGAGGTGCAGTCTTCGGCCCCCCCGTCCATCTGTTGCGTACCGCTGTGTGGATCGTCTGAAATCTCAGCCGGGTGTCCGCCATCGCATCGCTCGGGCCCCTGGACCGTCGGGATACGTTCGCGGTCACCACAATCCAGCAACCGCACTCCGTACGGTGGGAGATCAGTCACCGGTCGCAAACCAGGTAGCGACCACCTCCGGGGGCACGTCGTCAAGATCGCCACCATTGGCGGTCAGAGGGTGGTACACTCACTGGAAGTGGGAGAGATCGGTAAGGGTCGCAGCGCTCTTGGTGCGGGGCACAGCAGAGCGTCCATCCCGGATTTGGACCCTGTACCACGAACACGGTGCGGCTCCTCGTACTTCACGAAATTGGTGACGTCCGGTGACCCACACAGTCCGTTGGAGATGTGACCAGAAGCTGCGATTGATGGAGTACGGAGCGAATGGTTCTTCATGGTCACCCTCAGAACAGAACGGTCGAGAGACGCGGCTCGCACCCCGGGGTTTAACTGCCGTTCCATCATCCACACCAGTCATGCCGACATCCGTTCACCCTGAACTACTTGACCACACGCCTCCGTCCTACCAAGCACGAGCTGACCTGGTCCACACCTATCATAATTCCACACCTTTCGGTACATCGGGCTCGAGAAGTCCAGAGCATTCCGCCCAGACGCTCCTGGAAGGTCACCAAGCAGGACCGGCAATTATGGGGCCGCCCGAGCACCCGCTCCCGCAAACTCAAAGCCTCAGGCCTGCGTCACGATTTCCCTCTGAGGAAGATCAAATGGTCTCCAAAGGACGCCGTTCCGTCCCTCAACCACCGCAGAGCGAATATTCGTTTGTGATGAAGCTGGGGAGGGTGGGGAAGAGCGGGATATTCAAACGCGAACCCGACGCGGAAGACAACACACCACAAACGAACGTGTGACGAATCGGCTTTGACGAACTCAACGTTCTTTAGAATCAGCGGATTTTCGTGTTCGCAATACGTCAGCTGCGTCACCCAATCGCTTTCACCTCTTGATCTCTTCCGTGGAGACCGAGGGTGAAAAACAACACGTTGTGTCTCCACAGAGTGAACTGGGATATAAAACCACACTCGTGATTCATGGTTATTACACACTCACAGGATTGAACAGGTTACATTTTGTTGTCCAATGTCCCACTGACAGTCGGACTTGGCATCAGACTGATCAAACCAAAATTTAATCACCGACAACTCCATCCACAACTATTTAGATATCGTTCGTTCCATCGTTTTTGGACCCCATAATCTCAATGGTGAGAACACAAAAAAATACATTCCGTGTTCCGAGTTCCGGATCTCACCAAATCCAATTCGAGTTCGTCTCTCGTCACACACCAAACCTACACACCAGGTTTCCATAACGTGGAGATTTCCTGGTCACAGACAAGATAGGAAGAAAGGAGGTCGAACATTGACTTGGAACACGTGTAACCGAGTCACGTCCGTGTGTTCTCCACTTTCAAGAGAACCAGAAACCAATAAATGACATGGAGTGTGTCATTACACTCAACAGATAACTTGTCACCACACCACGTGAATATTCATTGTTACGGCAAAACCAGCGAAAAAAAAACAACCTGGTGTGTCACCACAAGGTTTACTGAGCTGTTGCAGTGTTACAACACGCTTACCATGTACAGGGGACAGTTGATGGTCCCCAAGATGGGACATCGACCTGTAAACCATCCGGATAAAGAAACATGCCATGAAAGGATGTCCATTGAATTAGCCAGTGTTCGATCACACATGTAACGCACCTGTGACAGTAAAGTCATTGGATACAGAACGATGTTTGACATTGTTTACTCAGGAGCGTGTAACATTAAGAAACATTGGAAAGCCAAGTAGAGAGGCCATTTGTGCTCATCATGCCTGTCTTTATACACACAACATTAATTTATTAACCTTTTGTTCTCGTTCTCAATTACTTGATCAAAACATAGGAGATAATAAATTGTTGCTTCTGGGACGCCCATTCAAATGAATGGGGAAAAGGGAAAACTATCTGACCCAAGCCGCGAAAGCTCAAAATGGAGACTCACTTCCTCCCCGTCCCATACAAGCAAATGAAAAATTGAGACTTACTGATTAAACACTTCTTCCCCCAACATAATCACAGTCCTTTCAATTTTCATTCTACTCAAAGAGCGAACCACAAATATTTTTTCATGTTCTACTTTCAGGAATAACTGAATTTTCTTCAATAACATTCATTTCCATCGAGTATAGTCACAAACAATAACTTGAACGTTGTTTTAATAATATCTTTGTTGAGCAGAGATGAAATGATAAACTTCTCTGAATGCTCTTGTTTAACACCTCCTAGCCACATATCATTTTCAAAAACGCTACTTTTCATGAACCACGGCCTACATCTCCACAAGCCATTGCCCACCTTTTTTATAAGCCCCACTCACTTTTGTAAAGGACCACTTCTTTACATTCATTTCTTCGTTGAGCTCTGCTCAACAAGTCTTGCCCAGGGACATTTCCAAAGAAACCACACCCAGTCATCTATCTATAATCAGCAATCTGGGTGTGTGTTGTGTGTGTGTCTGTGACGCTGTTTCTCGACAACCACTGGTCCGATCTAATGAAACTTGCCAGATATATTGCTGGGACCTGAGGATGTGCCTTTCAAGGTTGATTATTAATCGACAAGTGCTTCCCAAGTTATGGCCATTTATTTACCAACCAATGACAAGAACAAGTCTGCGTTGATGGGGAATCCGCATGGATGTGATGATGACAGGGAGGGAATCAGCCGCGTTCCCATTACGGGTTACAACGTACGACTTCCGGAGAGTGATGACTTCGTGTATTCTATAATTCTCGATTTCTTATGCGCATTTATAGATAAACACAATGCCCAAGTTATGATCGTTTAATATTAGACGGTCATAAATTTGGTAACATCAGAGTGGCTGGTATGCTCCGAAGCAGGAAGTAATTTTTTTTTGAGAATTTTTTTTCTCTCTTCTCTTCTCTTTTGTTTTTCTTGCGACGACATGCGAAAAGAAAATACGTTGGCGCTAATTGAATAATTGGCCTTATTAAAACTAAATGCGAATAATCGTAACTGCGGTATATGCGAACTTCCGGGCACGCACTACGGCACGCGAGGAGCGAAGAAAACGGCCTGTGTGGTTGTTTGTTTCTTGCTCGCGGTTTGATTTTTTATTTTTTTTTACGGGCACGTACTAGTTCTTATTATAAGGCTTTTGAACACCCAGACTTGAATTTAAACATTATTTTTACTTTTACCTAGAAACGGAATTGCTGTGCTGACTTGAGTGGGAGACTTTGGAGATCCTTGGAGTTCTACTGTTGTGGGCCCGCGGTCTCGGTGGCGAGCACGACCGCTCGATGAGCAGCAGAGTCGTCCACGAACATACAAATTATCGGTCGTCACCCTCGGATAACTCCGGAGCCGACAGCTCACTTAAGGACCGTGGTTTCGCCAATACTTCGACAGCGTGGGGTCGGGTTAATTGCCAACTTCAATATACCTAAATACCACCAGTCCAGACTACCGGGGGAACCACACCCTCGGGCAGCTCGAGCGAAAAGACCGTTGCCGTGCTCGAACCGTGCTAACCGGCGGATGTTACCGAAGGCCGTTCGTCCAAATTACAACTACGGCAAACAACGGCCTTCTCATCCCCAATACGCACCATGGCAAACAAGGCAGAAAGGACAAGACGAAGCTGTGCATTCAACAACGGAAATTTTAATTTTAACGATAACGCGGAGGGGAAGCACACCAAAGAGTAGAGTTATCCACGACCATAAAGAAATGCAATTACAATGAGCAAAGAAAGCACTACCACAGTTGTACTTAGCAGGACGGGGCCAAGGAACGACACACTGCACCACACAAATTGCCCAGAAGAGATGGACCTCGTCAGCTCGGAGGGAAGGACGGCTGAGGGGAGATAAGCTAGCTTGTACCATCCACCTCGTGTGGTTTCTCGACATTGGGCGTAAACGGACCGACCCCGCAACAACGAGGCCATCCAAGCGCCAGAGTATGGAAGGGTACGTGGCGTTGGTCACACTTCCTCGGGTGACCTCGCAGGCCAGGCGACACGAAATATCTCCCGAGTTGAGATGGTCCGACCCCCGCAAAATGCGCCAACGTAGATGCCTCGGATCCGCGCGATGCATTCAGCCGCAGACCCGACGGACAGCAGGCACTGGACGACACTCGAGCAGACTGGACGTGCACTCGAGCGACTGACGTGCACTCGAGCCACTTGGACGTGCACTCAGGCAGACTGGACGTGCACTCGAGGAGCGACTGCACTCGACGACTGTTGCCACTCGAGCAGACTGGACGTGCACTCGAGCAGACTGGACGTGCACTCGAGCCGACTGAACGCGCCAATCGACGACTGGACGCGCATCGTGCTTCTTCTGTCCTTGCTGGCGCGGTTCCGTCTCGTCGTGGCCTGCTCTCATTGGGTGGATGCGTTGTCGCAGCTCCGCCTCTTGTAAAGACCGGCCCCGGTCTGCGTCTGTCTCGTCGCCCATTGGCGGAATGATGCATACTCTTATTTGGCACAGCCAAGCGAAACGCTTCGTGGCCATATTTGGAATGAATTCCATTGTTCATATCCATTTACATTCCCAAATTCCATTCCAAAGGAATTCCGACACGACCGCATACAGCGACAGCGTGCGGAAGAATTCGATAGCAAGTTGTTGTTGTATGTTGTGTCGTGATGTAAAAATCCCTATCTATAAAATAATCCACGCCACACTACATTTATTCCCCATTAGACACAGGGACAGCACCCCAAACTTAAAAACCATACTTACCGATATGTGTTTCGGAGCCACGTATCGGTGCGAGCACGCGCTGTAGGTGCGGGCAGTGGGAGTCCGACTCATACCGAACACCCGGATCTAGATCGTACCTTCGAAAACCCCGAGGTACGGTCCCTTACCGGAACCGTGAATCGTCAATAATTCCACCACGTGTGCAGGGTGATTGCCCAATCTTCAAAATACCTAGAGAACGTGAGCGAGTTACCGAGTATAGTCCACACCCTCGACGGCACTCGTCGAGCGAGCCGTTAGGTGCCGACCGTGCGCACCCGAGCGGATGGTTTGCCGAAGTCCGTCGGTCCAAATGCTACATTACAGCGCAAACGCTTTGTAATTCCATCAAAGCGCCCATGCTAAAGCCAATAAAGAAGCACAAAAACGAGCTGAATACATTTAACAAATGTGTTTATAATAATGGGGAAAGGGGGGGGGGAGCACGCAAGAAGACAGCAGTTATCTGACTATAAGATGCAAGTATTGTACAGCAAAGTAGCACTTCGAGAATTCCTACTTACAGAGAGGCCCACCGACAGACACACACACACACACACACACACACCACACACCACACACACACACACAACAGATACCCAGGAGGACATCAGACCTTCCACCCATGTGGTTGGCCGGCCGATCAACCAGGCACCAGCGAGAGCGAGACAGAGATCCAGGGCACCACGAGCCGCGATCACCTCCAGAGCTCCGCTCAGTGCTCGTCTCGAACAACCAAACCTCTCCTCTGTATCCCAAAACTCTCGAGAAGAGCAGAGTTCTCTGACACTTCTCCAAGTCTTTGAGTTGAACGTCAAAGCGAGGGCTGATAGCTCCCACATTGTTCAACCTGCCCATCAGATTGACCACAACCTTGCCTGCTCGAATGGTCATCCACTATCTCAAAAACTTCTCTCGTTCACCGACCGAGAGAAACAGCGCGCAACCGACTTGCCGGTTCTTGTGAAGAAGGATCTCTTCTCGTCCGATCGCGCCGCAACCTTATTTCACCCTTCTCCATGGGGGGGAGGGACGCCTCCACCCTCCCCGTCCCCCTCACTGGACGGTTTTGGCGCGCATAATCGCTCATCGCCTGTCATTGGCCAAAACGAGCGGCAAGTTCCGTCGATTGCCCCGGGGGCGTGGTGACGTCACGCGGACCGCCTTTTCTCACTGTCGCAGGTCTGATTGGCTGAGCGGCGGCCACCTCACTCGTAGCACGCTGGATTGGTCGCGGGCCGCGCACGAAGCTCCTCCTGTTGAAACTCCGCCCCACCATGGCATCGGCCAGAGCGAGGTGAAGGTGAGGGTGACGCAGGCGTTTTGTAGTTGATGTTGGTGGTGTAAAAATAAAAGAAAACCCTGACAATCAAAATAACTCCACAGCGCATGAACATTAAATTACCCATTAAACAAGGGACGGGACCCTAACTAAAACACGTACTTACCGAGTAAACTGTTCTATAGGACCAGTAGTGTTGATGCTCTCATGGCTTCCAGATTCGTAACACTATCCCCTTCCCTTTTTACAGACTCGTACCGAGTCGAATTGTGTTGTGACCAGCATGTTAAGTTCTCCCCTAGTACATTTTATCCTTCGGATCCCTGAGTGCGACATTTTTTCATACATGTCCGAAAATAAATAACCTAATGCGCCGCTAACTAACTAACAGACTCACACGGACAACTTAGCTACAATTGCCGCGCGCAACGACAACATGCAGTGGGTCAAAGAACTTATTTTACAACCTTACTTATCTATTTACACTAACCATGGCCCAGGACCTGTCATCTTGTGGAAAAAGAAAGTGCACAGCAATGTCAACCATTTGTTTTGTGTGGGTGAGTGCACAGCAGCTGAAGGTCAGTCGTCCTCGGCCTGCTCAAAAGGTTCCCCCTTGGTGTTCCTTTCAGTGAACCTTTTTCTCTCTTCCTTTCATATCCCCCAGCTGCTGGAGGAAACTCACCCTAAACACCGCACGCCATGTGCCGTCCCGCAGGCCATTTGAAGAGGTAGCCAGGCTGCTCAATGCAGTCTCTGGCGCCATGGGAAATTGAACGGAGATGAATGGATGCAAGACAAAATTAATGAGAGATGTGCCTGCCTGCAGGGCAGTCCTTGCAACACATACGGGTGGACCGCGTACACATGTGATGGTGACACAGGGCGCAGCAAACAGGGTAGCAGGGCATGGGTTATGTCAAGGCAGGCAAATGAAAGCATGGCAAGGCAGATGCGGACCAGGCGATGCAGCACAAGCAGGCCGGCATGTGAAGCGGCCGGCCTCCGGGATGGTCCGCGAGGTTCTGTGGAGGGAGTGCGGTAGTTGCCGGTCGCTCCGAAAGCAGGCTCGGACCTACCTACTGTCTCCCCCCAACCTATCGCCGTTTGCCTGTCTCTGTCCATACCCACTCCTTTAATTTGCACCAATTAAACACACCAAATTTAGCCCCTTATATTTTTTATTTTTCTATAATTCCGTCTCCCTAACCCCCTTGTGTCTTGTCCGGCTAACCTATCCTGTCAAGCAACTCCCAAACCCATAAGTTCCCATTTTGGAGGGAAATAGGGAGGAGACCAGGTCGTCCTGCTTCGAGGCCCAACAAAGCCTCAGAATGGGCCTCCCCAGATTTCAGCAATTCTTTCCACAGTGAGTCCAGCGCCGAAAGAGATCGAAGGGATGGATGGTGCGAAGGGTACATTCCTAACTATCCTAGCATTTATTACTTTTAAACTAACCCCGCGGCTTTCCATACGCTTGCTCACTTAAAACTATTGGTTCCAGAAACCATGATTCGCGTCGCCCTGTGTTGGTGTCCATTATAAATTTTGCATAGCCCTCAAATTTTCTTCCGTGCCCTTGACAATTCATGGCTGGGCAGCGTGGCTCACTTGGCAGGGATTCCCCCTCTTGCCGAACTCTAACCATGGCAACCCCGGACCCTGAGGCTGCTCTCCGAGCCCTACCTGCTCCCTATGAACGCGGGGAGTTGCTTTTCCCAGCATTGCCCCTCGATGCCCACGTGGCATTTTGGCGCTACGGGTCCCGTTCCGCGAATGGAGACGGATATCCGCTGTGGCGACCCCTAATGGGAGCAGCCGAAAGAAGAAGAAGAAGAGTCCGTTCCGCGGGTCGCCCGCGCCCACTACACTATCCCGGTCCTTGGACCCTTGGCCTACTCTGGCCGACTAGTCCGGTGCCCGGGGTGCCCTCTAAACAATACTCACCTTTCGACAGCCACGCTCCCAGCCGGTCCATGAAACTCCTGCACCCTCCAAATGGGGTTCGTGGCCTTCTCTCAACACCAACAACAAAAACGACCTTCCTTTTGGTAAAATTTGACTCACCCACTAACTAACATTTACACTGACCCCGGGGTCCCTTGCGGTGGGTTTCCACTACCTCCCCCCAATCAGTCATTCGCACCATGGCATTCCACATTCACTCCTCCACTCACCACTCGGGCCCGCTGACCCAACTCACTCACTCCTTGTGTATATTTTTCAACTTTTCAATTCACACTCTTACTCTGCCGATGTTCCCTAAACTATCTCGTGCTCCCTTGTCATCCCTTAAAACTAACGCACGTTCCATTAATCTACCGTAGCTAAGCTACGACCCCACTACACATTCCATGTCTGTCCATGTCTTCCAGAAAAAATCCATTTTTCAAAACTATCCTAAAAATCCCTCTAACTAACCCATTTCACGCGGCTCAGAGGAACAAACTCATGTCCCCATGAAGCCAGTCTAGCTAAACTAACCCATTCCCACTAACTAGTGCTTCCCTTGCCCAATAAAAGATGTCCACCACATCCTCGCAGGGCCGTATACTGGAGCGAGGCTCTTTTTTTCTGCAGCGCCATGGTGGCGGTTTACGGCAGCCGTTCGTCCCTATGGGCGATACCGACGTTCTCCTCTGAAGGCCGATACGTGCCGCTATACGTCACCCTGCACATCCCCAACAGCGCTCGCTCTCAGGGAATTCCCCATGCGGGACTACGTGCGCCTCTTCCCCGGCATTCGTGCCGCGAGATTCCCGGTACGTCACTCGCAACCGAGCCTGCGTGGCTTGCCGTGCAGGCTGGCACGTGCGCATCATCCCGCGGAACCCGCTCCGTGCGTTCCGCGAACAGAACGCGTTGTATGCACGCAAGTGGAGCTTTGCAAACGGCGCACATGGGAACACCGTTTGCCAATTCCATCAACCCTCGCCTACATTTTAACCGTCCGCGCGACGTCATTTTTCATACGCTGACGTTCCCGCACGGAATCCCTCTACAAAGACGCACGCGCGAGGGCGGGCTCATACGCGCGTCCCGTGAAACACAGCGCGGTTCCCGATAAAACTACAAGCGGCCCATTCGGCTCGCTATTCCCGTCTCCCGTCTTGGACCGGTCCGTATATCCCCATGCGTGCACTCACGCACGCCATTTTACTGACGCACGCCATGACACTCACACTATGGTCATCGTTCGACACACACACCGGGACATTCATATCGGAGGTGGATCGCGTTACCCCAGCAATACGGGCGTTTCCATACCCTCCCAAAGCTCCGAGTGTACCCGTTAACAGCACTCATCCGCTCCCCCTCGTTTCAGCTCGACCGGACCCACCTCGTCGGTGATCTGCTTCAAGGGAGCATATTTCCTCCCTCGTTCCTGAAAGAGGCTATCCTGCTGCTCGCACTGGGCACAAAACATTTCCCAAGTTCGACCCCATGTCCCCTCTTAGCTCTACCTGTGTGTGCTCGTCTGTAGTTTCGTCCACTTCACCCTCTATCTCCTCTATCTCCCGTGCTCTGTTTTCATTTTCGTCTCTCTTTTAATTTCTTTAATGCCTGCTTTTCTGTCTCTGTTAATTTTCCGTCATCCCCCCTGTTCATTAGTTTCTCCCCTTGTCTTCCTTTATTATCCACGTCTCCGTCACCGTTAATTGTATCCGTCACCTCTACGTGTCTCGTCCTACACGTCTCCCTAATTATCGTGACGGCGTCTCTCGTCACCCCGACCTCACCCGTCTCCATTGTGGGTCTAACAAACCTCCACACTCCTCCTCGGCTCGTTCGTTTCCACCACGTGCGCCGCCATCTTGCGCCTCCGTTGTCCGCGTTTTGTCACGTCGCAACGCCATTATGCCCTTCATGCCCACCACTTGTCTGCAGGCCAACCCCATGCACTGCATCTCACCCCGCAGTGTTTGCATATTTGCATCCAGATCGTCCCTGCGCATCTTATCCAATGTCGCCTCATGAGCTGCCTGCGTGTTCGTTTTCATTTCGTTTTTCATTCCTTGCACAATCACCCCTCATTATGCTTTCCATTCCTGCTCAGCATTGCCATCACTGGCCCATGTCAAAGTGGACTCTGCGCAGCCAATTCGGCAAGGATCAGGGGGGGGGGGGAATTTGAACGGAGGAGCGCTCTTGCGCCGCCGCTCCCACTGCGCCCATTACGACCTCTGGGTCCGGTGTGGGGGATGGTCAACCTGCATGGCTGTTCGCTGACGGTGGTTCATCTCTGGGCCAATAGGTTCCACTGCACTACACTACTACTACCCACCTGCCTCAGCTCGTCTTGGCTAGAATGTCACGTGCTGGAAATAATTTTTAAAACGCTCGTAATTTGGGACACGGCGGCGGGGCGGGGGGGGGGGTTCGCTCCCTACACCCCTGATCCGGTATCCGTGAATTATCGTGGAGATGGAGGGGTTCGAATTCCGCTCACTGAACACCAAAGTTGCGGATTCGAACCTGCAAAATTTACGGAAGGGATGGTGTTCACATCCCACTCCTGACACCATGTTGCATGGCCGGACGTTGGCCCGCGAGCACAACGGCGCGAGATGGAGCTGCAGAAGTCGGCTCGACGATCGCCCGGAATTCGGATCGTACCTTCTTCGGAAAACTCGGAAAGTACGGGTCCCTTTTTGGACCGTTGAAGGATCAATATTTCCACCACGTGGACAGGGTTATTCGCCAATTTTCAAATCACCCGGGACCACCGTGGGCGATTCTTACCGCAGTCTTCACACCCTCGACGGCACCCGTTAACGGAACGAGAGCTGCCAGTCGTGCTCGTTTCCGTGTGCGATCCGATCAGTCTTGATCACCGACTACCGTCGGTCCGAAATATCCCGTTACAACGGCAATGGCCAGCTTATTCCCAACACGCAGCACGCAAAGCCAATGAAAGAATGGACACGAACGAGCTGAAACATTGAACAATCGGGGTTATTTATACAATAATGGGGAAACTAGGAAGCACGCAAGAAGCAGAACTAAAACCGAATATTAATAAAGCACGTATGCAGGTTTATACAGCAAAAGCACTTGTACGATTTACCACTTGGCAGACGGGCCCACGGACACACAGTACACACACACCCAAAGATGACCCGACCAAATGGCTTTATTGAGACCTATCTCGGACCTGTCCGCCTCGTGCGGTCTTCAAAGCTGGTCGGTCTGGCGAGAGGCGAGCCGAACCCGGACACCGGCCAGGCGACCCTTGCGGTTCCTGCGGGACTGGCGTCGCTCGAGCTCTTCGTTCGGGGTGAAGAGGACAAGGACGATGATCGACCAAGACCGGCCAGACATGGCTCCCTGAGAACGAGCGGCCCCTGAGACAGAAGCGCTCCAGCAAGACGAACGCTTCCAGCAAGACGAACCTCCAGCAAAGACGAACGCTCCAGCAAGATGAGATGTCCAGTGCGGGAAATGCTCCTCGTCCACCAGCTTCTGCCTCCCCTTTTATGCGCCCCCGCCGGCTCGACTCCTCCCCCACACGGCCCGCTGGAAGAATCCGGAGCAAGGGTATCCTTATTCTCTGCAGAACTGTTGTAACGGTCGTTTCTGTTGTCATGCCCTGCCGGCTCGACCCCTCCCCTCACTCGCCCCGCGGAGAATCCGGAGCAAAAGGTGTGATGCTTGTTCTCTGCAGAACTGTTGTAACGGTCGTTTCTGTTGTCGTGCCCCCGCCGGCTCGACCCCTCCCCCACTCGGCCACGGAGATCCGCGAGCAGAGGGTTTCCTTGTTCTCTGCAGAACTGTTGTAATGGTCGTTCTGTTGTCGTTGCTGATTTGTTTTCCAATAAAAATCCTAACATATAAAAATAATCACAGCGCGATGAACATTTATTTACCCATTAGACAAGGGAAAGGAAGCTATCTATAAAACACATACTTACAAATATAACTAATCTATAGACCTGAATGTTGTGTGTGAATAGGTTCCAAATTCGTAAATCATATTGCCAGAAGGAGAGGAAAAACTTGTTTTGAGCTACTTAATTGATGTTCTTCCAAGATATACTAAAGCCTTTTCACTGGGAAAAGGAAAATGAAGAACTCATATTATTCACCATACTTGTTTTTATTCCAATATTGTCTATATTGTCCTTATTCAATTTTACATCTTCGACATATTTCTCAGTATCTTTTACAAATGTAGAGGTTGATTGAAACTTGTCTTTTGTGTCTTGATACATTGTATTTATTCAGTAAAAAACAGTTGGTGAATAAAAATGCGTTT
>CM068958.1:10399194-10412444 GCA_035128595.1 Eptatretus atami | reverse complement strand
TAATTGAAGATTTTGCTGAAAAACTTGAAAGCCTACCTGATAAAGAGAGATTGTTGGTTAGAGATATGCTTTCTTCGATCGCACAAGCAGGTGTAAAATTAACTAAAAGTGGTAATGGATTTATTTTTTTTTGTATACCTTGTCGAGGCTCGTATGAGAGCTAACACACAACGCACATCAAGGGGGCATGAGACGTCATGGCACATGCCTTCATAGAGCTAACAAAGTTCTTATAGAAGCCTTAACTTGCATTATATGTCATAGTCGATATTTAAGTCCTTCCCTGTTATTTCCAATACATGGACAGCTAAATGAGTTACAGAAAGTCCAGTTTGTACCGTATAGCCAAAACATGCCATTGACTCATTTTGCTATTATCCCAGCGACATGTTTAAGATACTGCTGAACATTTCGTCCATTCTGTCACTCTCTCTCACCAAAAACAGCAAACATTGTGCCTATTTCGCAACTCCAACATACACAAACCATCTATCACTTCACTCTGACCTTCTCATTACGAATCCATTTTCCTTTACA
Organism: Eptatretus atami; assembly: GCA_035128595.1. NCBI lineage: Eukaryota > Metazoa > Chordata > Myxini > Myxiniformes > Myxinidae > Eptatretus > Eptatretus atami. The sequence goes on along the minus strand of CM068958.1, from coordinate 10,411,907 downwards.
AAATCAAATAATCATTTTCAACAGTTGTTATCAAAAATTGTCAAATCACTTGTCAAATCTGTATCACGCGAATATCATTTAAATGGCAGCTCAACATTCACTCTGTCTTATACACATCTAGACTAGACCCTCGCTCTGATTTTTACAGTACGGCGAAAGCATCTTAGAAACTGTCAGACTAATCAACATTCAAACTCTCTTAACAACTTTTTGGGTCAAAACAATAAAATATTTCCTTTTAAAATTCAGTAAATCAAAAGATAATCTTCAGCGCGTGCTATGCCAATTTAAATCATGAATTTACCTTGATGAGATCGCACTCAAAGGGTGTACACTGGGTTTTGCCATTCGCCTTCCGCACACAAGTTCAGGTAACCTCCACATTCGCAGACCTGATAGAAACAATATTTCAACGTCCATGCCGAGGAAGCATGTCATTATCTGTGAGAATGCGCCCCACGATGCTAAACATCATCAAATCAATTTTTAAATCATTCCAAATCACGTTCTACATTTAATCACATCTTTAAGTTACAATGGTTCAACTAAGAATAAAGTCTTCGAAACATCTTTGTTCTGGACCACTCCTGCAGAACTTGCCCAGCACTTAAACTGCCGGTTGTGTAATTACAAATCATGCAACAATGGCCAGAAGAGAGCTCATCTCCGCCAAGACGTCACGGTCGAATTACAGTATAATTCACGATTCACATTGTTATGTTCACAATTTATTTCAAGATGCCTATGGTTGTAGCGAAATAAAGACTTCATAACTTCTTAAATGGAGTCTTCACTTTAACACATTCAGTGAGAGTATCGGCCACAAACACCAAGGAACGAAGGAACAAGGAACAGGAAGTTCTCTCCACATCCACAGTGGTGAGAAAAAGGAAAAATACTTGACAAGGCAAAATCCACATTTTCGCATACTGCTGTCATGGCTCTCAACACACAACTTAAAAGCAGCACATGCAAGTTCAGGAGACTCGGAGTGTTGATCACGTGCACAATTTACCAATGCACATTTTCTATTCATTCCTCTGAATCTGCATATGCAGAGAGCTATGCATTTCAAACAGACCGGTCACAGCTCGAACGTCAGCACGAGTGTCGTCCTCAGACTGTCCTTGCTGAGGTGGTTTAATTATTATTTTACTTTTCAGTGAAGTGTCTATGCTCTTTCAACGTTTTATTGGTTGCAATATTATTGTCTAACAAATGAACATCATGTATACATCGTCCAGGCCAAATCTTAATTCTCCAGCGAGCTCAGCACTCACTCGGTCAATCCAATTGATTGAATTCACACACACAACTGAGCGGGGACCTTCGTGGTGTCTACAAGCACCAAACCATGGACATCCACGCTGTTTTTAATTCCGACCTCTGCCTGATATTTCTTCTTTAATTGTTAAAAATATCGTCAAAATCCCAACAGAACAGCGTTTCTGTATGTGAGTGAATATTGGCTCGGGCATCAAGTTTTCAATTTTTTAAAGCTTCTTCAGCACACACGATGCAAACATGGTATTGGGCGAGCTAGCCGCACCCACCGGTCCAAGTCATGGTGCTCCTGCATCTGCAAGCTAAGTTTACAGTCCGACGGCTGTTCCCGACATTTGGGACAATCGGCAGGGGTCACCCTTTGTGGCCCCGGACTGGCATGCAATGGGTCGGCTGGGGTGCCCTGAAAAATGACCGGCCTTACTAACTGATGAGGTATCTCTCCAATCAGGTATGCAATGCAGGAGACATATATCTCACTTGTGGCGTCCTAGGGTGCGCGGGGTCGCTGGCGAAGTCACTGTCGTCATGGAATCTTCATGCAGTGCTGACTCTTCTCTCGCATGCAGCTTTTCTAAACAATACAGTCCCTTATCGTTGAGCTCTAAGAGACGGACTCGTCCGGTCAGCGGAGTCCGTTCTTCCTCTCATAAGAGTTATCTGACAGATGGAATTTTCCTTTGTTCAGGAATGGCGTTAGGGGCGCTCCTGCAGGCAGCGCATCTGCGCTCTTACCGGTTCGCTCAAAGGCGCACGCTTTGGGTCTTCAAGCACTGGCCGTCCGGGCCACCGCATGTTAGGGCAAGCGGTCCGGCGTCACGCGGAGGCACGGGGCAGCAACGCGGGCGGTCGGTGTCGATCCGAGTCACGCACCTACATGGCACGCCGTGGGGATTTTTTTAAAGCCCACCTGTATGTGTGATCGGTTGTGCGATCGGTGGGGGGGGGGGGGGGGTGGGTGTGAGAGGGGGGCTGAAAGGAAGGTTGCCCTAGCGACAGGCGGGGCGCGATCTGTGGACAGTCCTATTGTGACTTCAGGCATGGAGTTAACGTTTGTGGGCGGGCCGATTGGTCTATCAGGAAAATCCTCCAAAACGCGCTAGTCGGACACGTCGATAAAACCGATCGTCCAGGGGCACAGGTCCTCTGTCGTTGTGAAACAATTATTTCGTGAGATTATGTACACTATACACCTTCTCAGGCAGCAGTCGGTACCATCAACTTAAGAATTCGGCGCATTGATGCAATACGTTATTCTGGTCTATTGGCCATTTATTTTGACTTATGTAAGCCGTTTGTAGGCGAAGACCAACCCGGAGTGTTCAATCGACTTCTACGCATTCGACTATCGAGAGAGTTTGTAATTCTAGAGACTATGGCGTACTGGGGGGGTGGTCAGTCCAAGGGAGTACAGTGGAGCCACTGAGATTCTAAGTAGCTCGGCCGTGCTTCAACTGGAGAACAATTACTTCACGGGAGGATTGTGTATATAGCTTTCATGAGGAGAGAGGTTGTGGGATATGTCACTGGCAGACGTAGATGTGTCTTTAAGACGAAAAGGCCCACTTCGTACATTGTGCTAAGGCATAAGGTTCATTTATACAGCCATCGGTCACTGCGCGCTCCAGAACAAACACATGTTCTTATTCATTAGGGAAAAGGTCTTTGTGCCAGAAATGACAGCCAATTTCAACTTGCAGGCATAAAAGGTTTACATTTCTGAAGCTCCATGTTACAAAGCATTTAAAAATAGCATGAGTATATACGAGTTTTCGGCCCAACCGTCCTTTTTAGAGTTAACGGATCCAATAATGATGGAGGGAGGTGGAGGGTCGGGGAGTGCATTGGGGAACAAGTGACCGATAACGAGGGTTGTGTGGTCAAGAGGGCATTGCTGTCATGTGGTAGAAGTTCCAAATGGGATGGTAGGGTAATGAACTATTAGATTTCAGGAAGGCAAAAAAGATGAGTATGAAGAATGGACGTGGCTAAGGGAATACTTATCACATAACTACCGGGGGGTGGTAATGCTTTCTTTAAGTATATTGTCAGTGGGAAAAGAACCAGGTGAGTGAGCAGTGGTGGGCCCATTGAGGAATGGCACGCCGGGTAGAGGTGGTTCGTGATGATAAAGTTGAGATGGCAGGCTTATAAACAGGAAATTTTTTGTCTTCAAGCCTGTTACACAGGAACAGTCCAGTGAGAATTTACAAGAGCTGAGAGTATCACGGAAGAGGTGATAGCGGGGTTTGAACTAGATAGATTTCCAGGTTGGAGTGTGAGAAGTAGAGGGACAGCTAGGTAAATCTAGGAGAGTAATAGTAAGCAAGATACAAACGGAATAGAATGTGAATTAGACATGTCCGCAGCCAATTGGAATTGAAATGAAAACTCCTTCAAGCAAAGTCCTTGTCCTCTTGAAGCCGCTTCTCAATCAGCATAAACGGATTAGGACAGTTAGATCTCGTCGTCATTGCGGGGGAATAGTGTGTTTGTAAATGTCAAGCACGCGGAAATCAGGGTGCATGGTTCTAGGGCAGACAGAATTGTATTGTTGTGGAGATCTGGGTTCGAGGGATTCGAAGAGTCAAACTTGGTGGAAGTATGCCTATGATGAGTGTAATCGATCGTGGATGGGGAGGCCATGATCTGGTACAGTCTGAGAGAGTGGCCCTTGGGGAGGGCGTGAGGTTTGTTTTATTTTTTTTAAGGCCTGATGTTGTGTTTTTTTCAGGTGGGTGGACATGTGAATAAGAGCGAGAAACACATATAGCCAAGATACTGCCTCTCGTCAAAAGGTGGTTGGAGGCATGTCGAGGGACTGAAATCGAGGTTGGGAGTGAGTTTGGGGGTTATCGTTGACAAGGAACGAAGCGAGGATTAGGGAGATTTTGCTTTGGAAAGATCTGGATGCAGATCCAGGAGTCCAATGCAAGTGGTGCAGAACCTGAACTGTATGTCAGGCCTGGCGCGGGTATCGCTTCCCCGAGGCTGTTTTACGGGGGTGCTTGGGGGAATGTATTAAGTTTTTTTGTCATCGTGGTATGGTACATGGGTGTTTGGGGATGGAGTCTGTGGGTGGTGAGGGCAGGGTTCAAGTGGTCGTGGGATTGGATGTGGGGGTGCTTCTGGAGTAGGGTGCGGTTCGGAGGTTCGGGAGTGCCCGTGAGTGTCACAATCTGCTCGGGTTGATGGGGGATGGCAAGGGAGATGTGTGTGTTGTTTGTTGAAACATTAACATGTAAGTTCTTGGAATGCTAGGTACGAACTTCAGTCGTGATTGTATTAATTAGTGATGTGTGGTGAGTGGGAGAATGAGAAGATAAGTTTTCCCACACAGGAGTAGGGATGGGAGCCTGGTATAGGTGCAGAATCAGAATAGGGTGGAAAGTGTGTCATTTCAACTGGAGCTGACTCCAACATTGTTCCCGGGTTCTGTGAATAGGACTCGGAGAGAGGGAGAGGGCAAAATGCATGCGGGAATCCATCCAGTGGGGTGGCCATTGGGTATGCCGGATACCTGCACAGAAGCGTTGTGCTCGGCCTAAGCAGTCTCGTCTTGGCTTTATTGGGTACATCCTGGACGGGGTCACGCGACTGGCGACCGACTCAGGGATATCCAGCAAGCTGGCACCTCATTTTGGCTGAACCTCGGAGGAAGGATACAGGCAGAAGTGCCACGCCTCGACCTGGAAATTTGAGGAGGTTTCAGAGGTTAGAGTTAGGAGTGTAGAACTCAAGGATCCTATGGATTCGCTCAAGTCCCAGCCCACCGGGCAGACGATTGAAGCCACCACGCGGATGGAGGCATAATGGCGGAATTCGCGATCGGGTTAAAGGAGTAACTGCCGTTGCTGGGTTCATTGAAAGGTTCGGGGCATAGAAGTGTTACGGTATTGGGTGTAGGGGTCATGGGCCTAGGGCGTGTTGGGGGGAGTATGTTGTAGACAGGGGTTCTAAGATCATTCCTGGGGCCATTTTGGGTGTTGTGTATAGAAGTCGTCGGGCCATCGATTCCGCCGGCAAGAATTTTGTAAATCTTTTAATCGAGTCCCGGTTGTCAGCATGCTGCGAAATGGTGCCTTTAAATCCCTCAACGGCGGGGATGGATAGCGGTGAATGTGGTATGACCGGTCACTAGGCAAGGAGCGGGATCTCAAACCACATTCAGATCCACGAACGGCAGTCGAGAACAGGATCCAGACACAACAGAGAAGGCGAGGCCACAGCGCTTGCTGGAGGTGGCGCTTGGATGAGGGCGTTAGCGGCACGAAGGGTATGGTGGAGGTAATGGACGAGTGCGAAAGTGAGCTCCAGTGCAAAGGGTGCAGAACAGCAGTCTGAGTGTTTGGTCGTGGCGGGTGATTGGAAGGCCGCGACTTGCTGGCAAGGGCATCATGCTTATTAGATCCCTCATGGCTGGTCGATCCGAGTCGATGTGGGATATCCCCGGGCTGTGTGTGAAGTCTTTGTGGAGTTGGCATGCCTCTGTCTGTGGTTGGCATTGGTGCATCAAATGGAGATCTTCTGGCTTGTGCTGGGTGGCCGCGAGAAGATATCATATTGGCGAATCCGACCGTCTGTGGGCGTCGGGGTGGCCTGGTGCTGGTGGAGGACCAGTCAGACTGCAAGAGAGTGCAGGAGCTGCATAGAAGACTTGGGGAAATGCGGACCAACGTGCAACTTGCTGTGGGGCTGGAGAGGGTTCCTATCATGTCGTAGGGGTGTCTTATTGGTTTGATGTGTTCGATCTCCTTGCGGTAAGTACTTTGAAGCTGAATGGGTTCAATTGTGCGGTGTTGTGAGAGGTGGTGTATGTGTCGTGGGGCGCCGATGGCGGGTTTCATGGGCATGGGGTAATGTTTGTTGTGTTGCAGTGTCAAGTGCTGCCGTGTAACGATGCATGCTTCTGCCTCAAGTAATCTGCACTCGGTGTTGGGCGCTGCGGGGGGCCCAAGGCCCCCCCCCCGGCCAAAACCCCATTGCCAGTGCACATTCAACGTTCATTCGGGTATAAATTGGAGCTTTGTTAAGGTGATTCGGTTTCTTGCCAATTGGGTGATCTGGGTGGTATTAACAGATCCTCTTGTTGAATGGCAAGAAGTTGATGCTCTTGGATAGAGGATCGTGCTCCAGTCATGACGCTGTCAGGTCACCCCGGGGACCGCTGACATAGAAGTCTGTCGCAATCGGGGTGGATCGGGGCTCGTCCACAGTGCTAAGGTGGTGGTGGGAGGCGGTAGGGTTTGGGTTGAGGGGGTGGGGTGGGTGCTGGGGTGTGTGTGGGGTTTTGGGGTTGGGGTGGGGGGGGTGTGTGGGGGGTGTGGGGGTGGGGGTGGTGGGGAGGGGGGTGGGGTCGAGTCGGGGGAGGTGGGAGGGGGGTTTGTGGGTGCTGTGTTGGGTGGAGTGTATATTGGTTGGGGGCGGTGGGTGGTGGGGTTGGTGGGGGGTCTGGGGAGTGGGGTGATGTGGGGGTGGCGGGCGCGTGGGTGGGGGGTGTGGCGAGGTGGGCGCGCGGGTGTCGGGTGTGGGGGGGTGGGGGGTGGGACGGATGGCGGGGCGTTGCGGGGGGTGAGTGGGGTGGGGGGCGGGCGGTCGGCGGGGGCATGGGGGGGGGGTGGGGGGGGCGGGGGGCGCGGGCACGGTTTTGTTGCCACCGAGTATGCGGGGGCCACGGGGTACGTGCGAGCGCGCGTGGCGGGTGCGGCGCTCCCGACGCGGGGGCGCCGAACCTCCGGGGGCTGGGGGGGGGGGGGGGTGGGGGAGGGGGGGCGAACGGGCGGGGGGCGGCCGGTTGGGGGTGGGGGGGGGGGTCTGGGGGGGTGGTGGGGGGGGTGGGTGGGGGGCGGGGGGGTGGGTTGGTGGGCGCGGGGGGTTGGGAGGGTTGTTGGCAAGGTGGGGCGGGAGGGGGTGGTGTGGGGGGGTGCGGTTGGGATGGGCGGGTGGAGGGGGCGGGGCCGTGGTTTGGTGGGTCCGTGGTTGCGTGGGGTCGTGCTGGGGCGGGGGGGCGGGGGGTGGGGGGGGGGCCGGCGTGGGGGTGGGGCCGGGTAAGGGGGGAGGAGGGTGGGGGGGGGGGGGGGTGGGGCGTGGCTGGGGGTTGTTCTGGGTCGGGTAGGGGGTCGGGAGGGGATCTGGTGGGAGTGAGGGGGGGGTTGGTGGTGGGGGGGGGGGGTTGGGTGCGGAGGTTGGGAAGGGGGAGGGGGGGGGGGGGCGGGTTGGGACGGAGGGAGGGGCAGGGGGGGCGGAGGGGTGGGTGGGGAGGGGGGGGGGGGAGGGGGGGGGGGGGCGTGGATAGTGGGGGGGGGTGGGGGGTGGTGATGGGGGTGGTGGGTAGGGTGGAGGGGTGGGGGGGGTGGGGGGGGTGTGGGGAAAAAAGAATATAGAGTAATATTGATTTGCTGGACTCTCTTAATTATAGGGTTAGTCTATCTGGTAAAAGCTAGGAAGAATGAGAAGGAGAAACACATTATTCATGTTTTAAGTAGGCTTGGTATTAGTTAGTGTTTTCCAAATGACCAAGTCACAATAGTTAATCGACTGTTATTTGCTGTGAGGTAGTAAGAAGGCTGAAATAATGTTTTAAATGAAGCATCAGCCATTTTAGACCAGTTGATGAACATGAAATAATTAATAAATGTCAATATAAAGATATTTATTCAATATTAAATAAGATGAGAAGCACAATCCTTAGTTTTAATTTCACAAGCGAACACATCTTCATTTCCATACCACTACAACTAGATGCAACAAAAGAATATGAAGGCATCTTTATTGTTATTGGAACATATTATAACTTTGTTTAATATCACAGAGAAAAACGATAAGTTTCATTATAATCCAGCAGTGGATACAAAACGATAACGGTTTCACCGGAGCATATGAGATTTCTCAAATATCTTCCGAAATTGCTCGCGTTAGAAGAGCAAGGGTGATGAACCCAAAAATATGTTATAGATATGCAAAACATACTTCAAAGAATCAACTATTAAACTTAAAAAATAACTACAAGGTGATTTCAATTGAAATTGTCATTTAGAGAGTTATTGGGTTTCTCCTCAAAAATATTGAAACTAATGGGACGTTTTACAGTGATAATGTCATTCAAACATCCTCAGGAATAAATTCGGTATTAATCACTGTGATTTGATTGATGGCGATGATAATTGATGGAATAAGAACAATACAATATTTTCATTCAGTGCATACTCAACCCCAAATTGGTCATAAAATCAATATGGACCCAAAAATCTGGTTTGTCGTCGTGTCTGGAAAAACCATACACAGAGTAAATTTTAGGATAACAGATAGAAGATAATCGCATGATTCTTTTCTAATGGAGAAATTATATCATCCATAATTCACCGACATGAGTTTTCCAATAATAAATATGATGGTTGTGTGAGGAAACACGAGTTGGGAATATATAAAATAATTTCAGGGGATGGGATGTTCCTTTACCATACTATAAGGGGGAAGGTAATGTATCTTGGAAGGGATACTATAAACCTAAGACACAACGAGGTGTAGGACATCAATTAGAAAAAAAGAGATGGGATAATTGATACTGCTAATGGGTATAGGTTCAACTATTCTTAAACAAAAAGACCTTATTGGTTCAACGGGCTTCTGCTGTGGAAATGTAGCGGGTGCTATAAAAGTATAAAAGATGCCCAAAGGAATCCCATAAATTGCAAACAATAAAAGAAATTAGAAAGGCAAAACTCCGTTGTCTTCCAAGAACGACAGAAAATAATTCAAATACTAGGTCAGGGTTTCAAAGTTTAAACATCTTTTTTCCTAAATAATACAAGTCTGGAAGCAATTGATAGTATCTATGATTTGGATGATACCATTGTCATCTCAAACTCTACAAAAAAGAAGACTACTTCAAGGTAAATGCGATAACCGGAACAGACTGGAATACAAATGGAACAAAAAGTTTTGAAATAAATAATCAACAAACTTATTTGAATCAAGCCGAAAGTTTCTTCTTGTGTAAATTTACATTCACTAAGGCTGCGAATAACACAAACGCTACACTCGTAAATGATTTCTTCTGGAAAATGTTTGATAGGGTTCGTTTGTATATGGAAACAAGAAGTTGAAGTGGTTGATTATGTCTCTGCAACATCTGAAATGATGAAATTTACACTTAATATTTTAGTGATAGAATGGAAAGGGAGCTGTCGAAGGTTTTATTCCTGATATGGCAACGGGAACAAACACAGACCCTGGATATAGTCAAAGAAGAGGAATGTATAATGATGATACAAAGCAGGTAATAGTTTTTACTGTGGCAGTTTCTCTTAAAGGTAATTGGATTTTGTGATCATGACAAAGTTCTGTATGGACTTAAAATTAGATCTAAACTGCAAAGGAACGATAATGAAAATAGATTGCTTTTGGGTGCTGCTTATGCTTTGGTGCTCAGAATAAATTTGTTATTGATGAAAGTTGGTATAGTTAGTGAATATACTCTTCATCTTAAACCAGAAGAGATTTGAATAGAAGGCTTAACTCAAAGAAACCACTCAATGTATCATACCCTTAAAAAGATGTCAACACGTTAAACAACCAAACCACTTACACGTGGAATTTGGGTGTATGGAAGGAAAGCCACGATACGTGTGGCTCACTTTTTTTTTAAAACCAGATGGGGATACTGCTCCTGATAAGAAAAAGTGTTGAGTGATAAATGCAGAAGGTGGAAAAGAACTTCACGTTTCACTAGATGGAACATTTATCCACGAGATAGATTGGAAATGAATTGGAAAAAATGATTATGCTGAAGCATACAAGTCTCACCAAAAGGTGTGTGAAAGCAATGGAAATAAAGAACCCATTTTGGATATGACAGCAATTTAAAAGTCTGTATACAATCTCTGCGATTGACCTGAGCGCGCTCAAAAGGAAACTATAAAGTCTAATAGAGTGGATACTTCCTGACACATTGAAAGAGGAGAGAGTGAAGAAGTTGATGCATATTGTTTGCTTTGGAAGAAAGAGAAATTACAGATTAACACAGATAATGGTGTTATGAAAGTCTCACATAATTTTTTTGATAAATAAATGAGTAGTAAAGTGCCAACTGGGGTGTATGTTAATCAACTCAATCTTGATAAACTATCATCTTGTATTCAAAATCAAAAGCCTTGTACGATTAATGTTAAACAATTCAGAGAAAGGAGCAGTAAGAATTTTTTTTTATCACAAAGAGAACAGGTGAAAATCTTGAACGATACTGGCTCACTTAAAATTAAAATGTCAAAACAATGTTGAAGAAATATTCAATAAAGAGACGAGTGGAGGAATTCTCACCATTTCTAATTCCTTCATTGTGCTGCTTTAAGTGCGGCTGGAGCATTGACGGGGTGGTATTTCAGCAGCGGTGAAAACTGCCAATGAAAGGAAACTCAACTCCGAGCTCAAAAAAGTTGAGGAAAGACATAACAAAGAGTTGGAGAAACAAATTAGTGGAAGTGGTGTAATTGAAGATTTTGCTGAAAAACTTGAAAGCCTACCTGATAAAGAGAGATTGTTTGGTTAGAGATATGCTTTCGTTCGATCGCACAAGCAGGTGTAAAATTAACTAAAAGTGGTAATGGATTTATTTTTTTTTTGTATACCTTGTCGAGGGCTCGTATGAGAGCTAACACAAAGCACATCAAGGGGGCATGAGACAGAAGGGGAGGGAGTGGGAAGGACAAAATAGTGGGGAACAGAGACATTTGGAGATCTGTGGAAGGAGAGGGGATGGGATGGGGAACAGGGGAATAGAAGATGGACAGTCAGGGACTTTCAGGAAGGAAAGCCGGGATTTGAAGGAGGTGGGCTTGGTGGATTATCGGGGGTAGAAAAGATCGAGGATTTGGATGGGGGATGATAAGAGGTGGTGGTGAACAGCTGTTTTGAAGGCCTGGAGGGAGAAATGGGAATGAATAGAGTGAGGGAGTTTATTCAAAGGCGGGAAAAAAGAGGAATGAAAAGTGAAGGTGAGCAGTGATTCGTGATTTTGGTCGTTTTACCAGAAAGAGGTTGTTGGCGGACCTTGACGGCCTGCGGAAATGTGGTGGGGACAAATCGCAGAGAGAGCAGGGGGGGGGGGGGCGAGGCTGGAGAGGAGACGGTAGAGACGAAAGACCACCCGACCAACCTGCGGTGTTGAGTGAGAGGCCCAAAGACTCCGCCTCATTGCGGGAGATGCCGATGATTCCGAAATGCCTGGGTTTCTACAGCGTGAAGCCGAGAAAGGTGGAGGCAGGAGCACCAGCCCAGAGGGCAGAGCAGTACTCCATCAGGCTGCGGACAAAAGCTTTGTAAGTGGTCAGGAGCTCAGGTGGGCCGAGGAGGACCTTGCACGACGGAGGATTCCCAGTCGGCAACTGGCTTTGGAGGCGAGGTTGAAATGTGCTTTCCCAGAAAGGTCATGGCAGATAGTGAGACCCAGAAGCTGAAAGAAAGGACTTTCTCCAGAGGATTGTTGAGAAAGTGGATGGGGGGTTTTCTAAACGGTCCTTTTCGAAGAGACATAGTGAGTGTGAGATTTGTCCGGATTGAAAGACATGTTCCACATGTTGGACCAGTTGTGATTTTATCCAGATCAGCAGTGAGCGAAGAAGCTGCTGCCTTGCCAGTCTGAGGGATGACGATGGTACGGCAGAGGGTGGAGTTCATCAGCAAAGAGATATAGAGGATTTTCCAGAGAGTCGGAGAGATCATTGAGAAAACCAGAAAAAGAACAGGGCGCACAGACGCTACCTTGAGGAACTCCAAGCCTGGACAGGAAGGGGGGATGAAAGAATCCATTTAGGGCCACACATTGACTAGCGACAGGAGAGGAAGTCTGCGAGCCATGAGTGGAGATGGCCTTGGATACCATAGGAAGAGAGTTTGGTGAGCAGGGCAGGGTGCCAGACTTGTGTCAAAAGCACGTGATATATCCAGGATACGGCTCAGATTTCCTGTCTGGCATTGAGGGCTTCCATCCATTGTTGGGAGAGCAGAAGCAGCATATCCAGGGTAGAGTGACTGGTCTGAAACCATTGATGACCGAAATCAAGCCATTGGGAAGAGGAAGGATTGATGTCTGAAGCGATGATGGATTCCATAACCTTGCTGATGATTGGGAGAAGGCTGATGGTCTGAAGTTGCAGGGATCTGTTTTTGCACCTTTTTTTGTGCAGGGCAGTGATGTTGCTGATTTCCAAGCAGATGGCAGATGGCCTTGAGCAAATAAGAGGGTGAATAGAACAGAGAGAGGGTGAGCAAGAGCAGAAGAGCAGGCTTTGATGGACAGTGGGCTGATGCCGGTCTGGACCCGGTTGCAGAATCTGAGTCGAGGTTTGACAGCAAGCTCTCCACCTTGTCAGGAGAAAAGGACACAGAGTCCAGGGACAGTGGGTGCGACTGGGTAAGGTGGGTAGGAAAGT
>CM068958.1:10377194-10387304 GCA_035128595.1 Eptatretus atami | reverse complement strand
GGAGAGGATGTGAGCAGGGTAAGGCGTTGCAGGGAGCGATGTAGGAACCCGTGGCCGTGTGGGGAAGAGAGAGTCCATGCAGGGTGGGCCGCGATTCGACACTAACGGGAGATTGAGCAGATGTAGCGAACTATGCCGGAAGTGATGACTTAACTGTAAGGTTCTAGAAGAAATAGTTCTTCGATATCTTTGAATGCGCATTTACAGATAAACACGATGCCCAATGCCAGTCGATCGGGTACGCGAAGAGCGAGATGGAACGGCCGATGTGTGTAGTGATGTGAATTGGAAAAGTTATTGTTCCACGTAACCGGCCGAAAACGCACGTACGGCCACGACAGCAGTAGGCCACAACGTACGGCCATGGCAGTCGAGTATGATTGTTAAGATTCACTTCTTCCTCGAGCCGAAGACTGAGTTGAGGAGATCGACCAACGAGCAGAACATGGACATAGAACAAGAGATAGTGAAGTCAGAGTAGCAAGTGTTTCGGACAGCAGGGTCGAGAGGTCAGCAGCTTTTGGGGTCAAAGCCTTGTGACGTTGAACGTATGGCACTTCAATTCGGACCAAATGAATGACTGCTCCTCGTAAACTAACGCACGACAACTGCCGTACCTTTACAAAAACCAGCCAACTAAGTTCACTCTTCAACATGTTTATAAAAATAGGAACCAGCAGCACCTGTAGCTCAGCCTGACCCGTCAACGTGAGGAGTAACCCAGATTCGGTGTCATTCTGAGCGGGGGGAAGTCTGGAGAACATTTTTATTTAAGGAATTCCACTAATCGTCCATTTTGACCTATGTGTGTCAGGCTCAAAGTGATGTAAAGACTTTACGATTCCTGATGACGCAGTCACGAGGAGCCTTGGAGAGTAGAAGTCACGAGTGAGCGTCATGTCGTGCGAGGAGAAGGGCGAACGAGAACGCACGTAGGTACCGGCGGATTGGGTGCAGCACGAGGACCCTCAGTCGAGTGACAGACACCACAGGGGCATGTGAGGAGGTAGCTAGAAGGAGATCACCAAGTGATAGGGTGGGGATGATCATAGTTAACACAATTTCGGTGTTAAAAGTCGGTACAACACTGTAAAGGGGACGGGACAACTATAAACGCGTCCTGGTGGTCGCTCAGAGGAGCAGTGAGCCTTGCCGTCTGAAAGGAAAAACAAGCCGCTTGTCTCTCTCGTCCGAGTGGCGTTCGCAAGATCGCGACACGGGTTTGAACGATATGCCGATCGAGCAAGTCCTCACAGAGGGGTAGCGCGAGGAGCCCAGATCATGTAGCAGGTGCAGGAGGCGGCATCGGTCAGTCAGAAGTACAATCATCATCAAATCTAGATTGGGTGTGAACGAGAGTGAGAGGGTAGTAGGATGTAGAGAATGACGAGTGAAGTGAAGACAGTGTGAGAGAACGTAGGGGAGATCAGAAGGCTGTAACAGGGAAGCAGGAGTGAGGCGAGTGACAGCAGCGAGGAGATGCGAGGAATTGTGACGTATGCGACAGAGGTCATTACAGGGAGGCTCTCGCGGACAAGGCTGACGTGTCCACAGAGATGAAACGAGGTGAGAGAGCATGGGATGGCGACGAGCCAGCACGGACACCGGGACACACAAGTTTATCGTAGCGGTGGGAGAGAGCGGTACGCAGAGTCAGAGCGCGGTGGGAGAGACGGAACAGGGGGTGGAGAGACGAGGGAAAAGGGGGTGGGAGGAGACAGGGACAGGTGGGAGAGACAGGGACCAGGGGGTGGGAGAGACAGGGGACAGGGGGTGGGAGAAGACACAGGGACAAGGGGGTGGGAGAGAATACGGGACAGGGGGTCGGGAGAAACTAGGGCAGGGGGGGTGGGAGAGACTAGGGATAGGGGGTGGGAGGAACAGAGGATGGGGGTGGGAAATATAAGGGTTGGACAGAGAGAGGGGAGGAGAAAGAGGGAAGAGAAAAGGGAGGTTCCCTTATGGCCAGCATGAGTTCAGGATTCAACGAAATTGGCGTAACGTTTAAAACAAGCACATTCAAGACCGTCATACTAAACGAAGCATTAATATGCCAAGAACATCCGTTGCAGAGTGGGAAGATGGAGGGTAGAGGGGGTTGCGAGGAGGTGAACATGAAGGAAGGAAGGATGTTTTTCTTCAATCATCCAACAAAGCTGCAGACCAGTGTTCGTGGCCTTTGAGTTAAATTTTCCCACAATACGAGTAAGCTCTGATCTCTAAACCTGGCCGAATTGCGGAATTGATCAGAACAGTCAGTTTCGACAGCTTAAAAAATATATTAAAATAAGCAATAAAAAAAACACTCATTTGGTCAATACGCCAAATTATTTAACACCCCTTTCTCTCCGGTGACCTCGGAGAGTGTAACGGTGGTGGAGGGGGTTTGAAAGAGAAAAGCGTGAAGGGGAGGGGTAGGAAGCAAGAGGGGGAGGGGGAGGTTAAGGCAGCAGAGGAGAGAGGAGGGGAGGGTAAGGCAGCGAGGAAGGAGAGAGGAGGGGGGGAAAGGCCGCAGTTGAGGGGAGGGGGGAGGGAAAGGCAAGCGAGAGGGGAGAGAGGGGATAGGCAGCGAGAGGGGAGAGGGAAGGCCAGCGAGAGGGGAGGGAGAGGGAAAGGCCAGTGAGAGGGGAGGGAAGGCAGCGAGAGGGAGGAGGGAAAGCAGTGAGAGGGGGAGGGAGGGAAAGGAGCGAGAAGGGAGGGAGGGAAAGGCAGTGAGAGGGGAGGGAAGGGAAAGGCATGCGAGGGGAGGGAGGAAAGGCAGTGATAGGGGAGGAGGGAAAGGCAGTGAGAGGGGAGGGAAAGGCAAGTGAGAGGGGAGGGAGGAAGGGCAGTGAGAAGGGGAAGGGAGGGAAAGGCCAGCGAGAGGGGAGGGAGGGAAAGGCAGCGAGAAGGGGAGGGAGGGAAAGGCAGTGAGAGGGGGAGAAAGGCAGTGAGAGGGGAGGGGGAAAGGCAGTGAGAGGGGAGGAGGGAAAGGCACGAGAGGGAGGGAGTGAACAGGCCAGTGATAGGGGGGGGGAAAGGCAGTGAGAGGGGAGGAAAAAAAAAAATAAAACAAACAAAAATAAACACGCCCAAACAAGCAACGGTTTCTTTTCAAACCGCCATTGTCTCTGGTCTTTCTGCATAATTTTCTTTACTTGGGCGAGATATTACACTCGGAACTCTTCACATCATACTTGTTCTGCCCGTGCAGTGAACGGCATGCCAGTCTCGCACTCGACCACCTCCACTCTGTTTCAAAGGGCATCCACTTTCCTCGACGTTTATTTTTGCAGCATTAGTTCACCACTAGAAGTTTATCCTTTGGGAGCGCCATGATTAAAAAATAAACAAAACAAAGGAGCTAATTAGTGATTCCACAGGAACAGACAGTTGTCGACATGGAGCCCCTCACGTGATTTACAATTGCAAGTAGCCTTCAGAAAGTATTTCAACACCTCTTTGGAACTTTTTTTCACATTTTTGGTTGTTTAAACAGCCTGAATTTTTAAAATAGCTCAATTGAATTTTTTTCTCACCGGTCGACCAGAAACGCACCCTATTAATGACAAGAAAAAAGGTTTTTAGAAATTTTGCAAATATAATAATAAAATTTAAAGTCTGAAATGTCGTGTGTCTCCAACAAAGTGTTCAACCCTCTGAGTCAATACTTTTGTTGAACCGTCTTTGGCAACGATTATAGCTTTGAAGTCGTCTTCGATATATCTGTATCAGCTTTGTTACATCTAGATTTGGGATTTTCTCCCATTCTTGCCTTGCAAGATTTGCTCAAGCTCCTGTCAAGTTGGATGGGGAGCGTCAGCGACAGCAATCTCAAATATTTCCACAATTCCCTCAAGTGGGATTCAAGTCCTGAGCTTTGCTCCAACCACTCAAGGACTTTCACATTCTTGTTCTAGGAATCCATTGATGTAGCCTTTGGGTTGTAATGCTTGGGGTCGTTGTCCTGTTGAATGTAAATCTTCACGCACGAATCTAAGGTCTTTTGCACTCTGAAACAGGTTTTCCTCAAGGATTTGCCTCGTATTTGACTCCTTTCGTTGTTCCCTCTTATCATCAAGTATCACCAGTCCTGCCACTGAAAAGCATGCCCCAATAGCAAAGTTTGCTGCACTACGCATGAATCACGGTAGGATGGTGTTCGATTGGTGAATGAGCCTGTGAATCGGTGTTCCACAGACATAGCACTTTTGCAATTCAGGCCCAGAGTTTCAATTTGTCGTCCTCAATCACAGACACAAGAATCTTTTTGCCCTTCATGCTCTCGAAACCTTTCACATGACTTTTTGTAAACTCCAGGCATGCTGTCATTGCCTTTTTCTCAGGAATGGCTTTCTTATGGGCCACTCTCGTCCCATAAAAGCTAGATTTGTGAGAGTGCTGCAGAGATTGATGTCCTTCCTGAAGGTTCCCCCCATCTGCAGCCAAGGAACTTTGTAGTTCTGTCACAGTGGTCACTGGGTTATTGTCCACCCTCACTGACCAAGGTCCTTCTTTGACGCAGTTGTCAGTTTTGGTCGGACGGCCAGCCTCTAGGAAAGAGTTTGGGTTAGGTCCATATTTTCCCGTTTTCCTAATGATGGAGCTCACTGTGGCGCTTGGGAATTTTCAACAGTCTAGATATTTGTTTTATACCCTTCCCCAAGATCTTTGCTCCTCACAATTCTACCTCGGAGTTCTACGGACAGTTCCTTGGGACTTCATGGCAGAGTTTTCTGTTCTGACATACACTGTCAACTGGTGGGACATTGTTAATAGAAAGTGTGTTTTCTTCTAAATCACGTCCATTCAATTGAATTGGCCCACAGGTGGACTCCAATAAAGGTGTGTAAGAGACATCTCAAGGATATTCATAGGAAAATGGTGCACGCTGAGCTCAATTTGGAGGGTCAATAGCAAAGGGGTTTGAATACTTATTGATTGCAAAACATTTCAAATTGTTCATTTCTTAAAAAATTCTGAAAGCATGATTTCACTTTTCTTATGAATGTGGTATTTTGGTGTCGATCGGTGACAAAAAAAAAACTCCATTCAAACCCATTAGAAATTCAGGCTGTTAACAACACAAAATGGTGAAAACGTTGAGGGTGTGAAGATACTTTTTGAAGGTAACTGTTATTTGTGTAAGAGTCAAAACCAGGTAAAGTCACAATGGGTCAAATATTTTTGGTCTGAAATGGATAAGACCACCAGAGGCTTATTACACATAATTAAGGATAGAGGAATAGAAGAATATTAGAGGGGATCGGAACTCCACGAATAATTTAGCAAACTAAGAGGGGACAGGGAATAATTAGAGTAGCTCACCCATGGCTTTCATTGTAATACAGGGGGAGAATTAAAATTGGTGACAGGATGTTGAGTGTCATCTTGATTAACAATTTCCTGGTACCCGATATTATAAAAAGACATGGTCGGTGCACTCCTCTTACTGTGCGCTCATGGACATTTTGATTTCGTTATACAATATCAGATCGAGTGTGCTACTCCTTTATATGTATTCTCTGCCTTGTTTTTTTCAAGTCGTCTTATCTTTTGCCCGAAGATTCCTTCATATTTTGGCGTCCTGTGTCTTCTTCGAATAAACTAGTTCCTACAAAAACACATTTTGTGGGGTGACCCCACCATTGCAGATTTTACACATGACAAAACGCTTTTGGTACGGCTTTAACTGTAAATCCCCGGGGGAAGGCTAAATTTTGGTGTCTGGTGGAATTAAACATATTCTGAATCAGGGACCTGGCAGGTTATTTCCTGTTTGCAACAATTTCTCAAATTTCCTAAGAGTTTTAAAGGACTTGGGCAAGGTTTTTTATTGTTTATTTTTAGGACTTTCAGTACTTGAAATGCTTATTCAATTTTCCAGGAATTTGCACAGGAATTGCAACAGCGGAACCCTGCTTGCACTTGATTTATGTTAATGGTTGACAAGCTCCTCCATGGCCCTGGTGGATTCACTGTGAAACAAAATAAATTATTTATAATACAGGTAACTCACCGCCTCCCCCCCCTAACTTGTTTAATGTTTTCATGTACATCCATCGCCAAGACCTTCCGTCAGAACGAAAGGATTTGGTCTGGGGCTGTCTAACCACCACATTTCCTGATACTATGGAACCAGGACCAACCAACCTCGAAAGCGCAAGGACAGAATGCATCCTCAATAGCCCTCACGTTTCGACCCTGGCTCTGTTGGAAGAATGTACTTTTGCATCGATACTGGCGATTACAAAATCAAGATCAACTTCCCCAAATATTGGAAATGTCATGAGGAAAAGGTTGTCCACAACACACTGTTGATGAGCAAACCAAGCAGGAGGGGTCCTCAAACAGTGCACTACTGCCCATTCACCTTTATGGAGACTTCCACTCCCAGAAAAATCATCGGAATTTGTAAACAACAATATGGAAATTTTTCGTTGATCCTGCCTACCTTGTGTGGCACCACCAAAGGAGAAAGAGAATGAACTCTTTTTGTTATACTTGGCCTCTCACTCCAATGCTAATTCACAAGGACAGCAGAATATCATTCAGATGGCCATTTCGAAATTGGGCGAAGTGCAAACACCACCGACATGGCGGACCAAAGGAATGATCAGATTAACGAGGAAGAATGAAACAATTAGAGTGATAATGAAATTCACACAAACTCCAGAAATGAGTCACTAAATTTTGAATGAAATATCAGAAATGTAACATCAGTCTTCTCCAGCCACAGAACTTTTCTTCAATCCTCTACTTAAATGAGAGCAGTTTGGAAGTTTGTCACGTGTCTTTCGATTTTAAAAAGTCTTATATCCGAATCCATTTTCCCTCCTCACTTCTCATGCCTTTCTGTGAAGTTAGCCAGTATAGGCGTCCCACCACCATCCTTGCCATGTTATGGAAAAGCTGGTGAAGGCCCTCACTTTTTGGTTCCTAAAAAATATTTTCAGTGAAGAAAAATAAGTGACCACTATATTCGTTATTGTGTGTGTCTGTCATGTCTTGTCCCGAGCATAGCTCCGTGGGTTTTGAGATTCCGATCCTGACAATTTTGGTGGGAGGTTTATATCATGATCTAGTTGTGTTTTCCTGAAAAATGGGCATGGTGCGCCATTAATGGGCGGAGCCACGTCCCAAAAGAACATGTTTTTAAGGGGTAGCCGATTTCAAATTTGCAATCTTCTCCTAGGGGGTTTGTCGATTCTGCAGGGGTTTTTGGTATTTGGGTTAGCCCAAATGGCAACCTGCATAGCGCCACGGAGCTCGATTTTTCCATTTTCGTCCAAGGGTCAAGGTCCACAAGGTCCAACGAACTTAGAAAATTGTGATTTTGACATAAAAAATCCATCTTCCTCGAGGGGTTTGTCGAATCTGGCAGTGGTTTTCGGTATTTGGGTTAGCCCAATGGCACCTACAATAGCCCCCACCGGAGGCTTCGATTTTTCATATTCATCCAAGGTCAAGGTCAAAGGTCACGAACTTTAGAAAATTTAGGAAATTTACATAAAAGATCATACGACGGCCAAACTTTGAGGCTAGGATGGACAATATTTTTTTATGCATAATCTTGGAGGTGATTCCCCACCGCTGAAGTCTTTGAAAACCATTTTTTGCTCTATCTCGAACACCTTGCCCCGTGGCGCCCTTCAAGTTTTGTTTTTACGCTGATTTCATCAAGAGTATGATATCTCGATGACGTGCGAAATGCCATAGTAGCCTATATGAGTCTAATTGGTTCTGGAATGTTCCAGAGGAAGTTTGCACCAAAGGTCATAATCCTTGACACTTTGACCATTTAAAAGGTCACACAAAGGTCAATTTTCAAAGTTGTGGGAATCGAAACCGGGTTTTTCGCCCTTCCTTCGATGAAACTACTCAATAAGCTAATAGCACGTATCCTGTTTCCTTATTTTAATGTCCACAACATTGTTTTTGTGACCTTTAAAGGTTATGCAAAGGTCACATTTTTGTGAAGTTGTTTGAACGAAACCGGGTTTGTCGACATTTTGCAGCTGATAACCTGTCACCGTACCCATCAATGTTGATCATTTTTATAACTTGGTCAACAATTATCACATCGTTCTCAATCCTTAGACCTTCTGAACAATCTACAATGCATCAAATACTGCTCGTGAACCATCGTCGTCTTCATGACTTGTTCACTTTTTAATTAGTTTTCTCACACATCGCTTGATCGAGTCGACAAAAGATTTTCAGCATCGGAGCATGGATAAGTTTTTTAACAGTTTCATGATTGGATGTAAAATGCGGCCGGCGTTCCTAAAGTCAGGTTTTCTACAGGCATGGGTTTGCAGGGTGGTTTCAGTAGTCTGAAGTAAAATGGTCTCGACACAACGCTTTGCTCGGGCCTAATTATTTCTACTTAATCTGAATCTTTTTCATAAATAATCTAACCATTTAAGAAGTTGTCTATTCCCTTTTAAAACTCTGCCCAAGTTTGCAAATAGAATCGGGCTAATGTCCAAACAAATCCCGAATGACGTGTTTAAAAACACCTACCATAGAACCACAGAGGAACGCAAACATTTGCAACCTAACTTTCATAAGGTCTCCTTCTGGGCCACAAAAAAAGGGGAAGAGCACTCGAGTTTTGCAAATATCCTGACAAGTCAACAAAAAAATAGAAGTGGAAAAATGTGTCGAATGAAGGGAACGAGCACATCGATTCCACCCTCCATGAAAAAGCTTCATCACAACCATGATGAAAATGGGGGAGACAAAAAGAGTAAAGGCATGGCGGTTTCAGCCACTGCAGCAACACCGTAAAGGCAGGTTTCTTGGCATCAAATGCAATGTCAAGAGCAAAATGGAGGGGAAAAAATGGCCCCAAGGAAACCAAGCAGATGACAATGCAGAAGACACCTTTATGCCATGAGCACCACAATCCCTCGATTACAAAACGTCGTCCTGTCATCGAAAGTTATGTGCAGCGTTTATTGCTAGGCCAAAGCAACAGGAAAATGGGAAAATTTGCAGCCAGCAGAGTCCAAAAGCAATGCCGGGAAATTTTGAGGGTGAGATTGAGCCATGGGGATGGAGGTATCCGACACGTGCCTGGTCTCATCGGCAGACGCGTTTTGATGGTGAGACGCTCCGATGTGCGACGGGGAAACCGACCCGCTCGGGTAACGTTGAGGTGTTTGGCTTCCACTTGCTGCTTTGCTTCAATCTCCTCCTGGAGGGCCACAGCGCATATTGGTGGAAAAGGTAACCTCAAAAATTTTAGCCAAACCTTTGGCAAAAAAATGAAATAAAAAATGGAGACACGATTGTTTGTGATTAAAATAAAACCTTGAGGTTTGGGGTTTTCCATCTCAGGCCCTTCGTCCCCCGCTCTCTTCTCCCCCCCCTTCCCATTCCTTACCCACTCCCACCCCCCCCACCGACCTAATCCTTCCAGTCAGCAAAACTCAGCAATAAATAAATGTGTGAGTAGGCTATACACGGAAAGCTGGAACCCAATTAGCTCCTTGAAATTGGGAAGGGGGGGGCATGCTCTGAAATTGGGGAAGGTGGGGAGCTCTGCATCCTTCTCATCAATGGTAGGTCTGCACCGTGGGGATGAGGCTTCTGGAGAACATGGTAACATCTGAAAATCCCACCAGGAAATTGCTGTCCTGAACTGCTTGATAAGCCGGTACCAGTCCTCCAACCTCTCACAATCCCAATGACCCGAACACCATGGGCAGTCAAGCACCATTGCACTGCAATTAGAAAAGGTCCAAAGAGGGAATGTGGTGTCGATGTTAAGGTAATGCGTTAAGATTAAAAAAAAAAAAAGATAGCCTTCTTATTATTGGATAAACGAAAAAAAATCTCATCTAATAGGTCCAACAACAAACTCTCCAAACCAAGAGAAACCAAAGTCAAGCAAGACACAACGCCGTGTTTTGGCGAGACAAAAATAAAACCAATCAGACTCCACAAGACGAAAAGCGATAATAAAAATAAACCGCTTTCGTCTTTGCCTTCGTCTTCGGCTCCATCGTCTCTCTCGTGCTCTCGTTTCCTCTTCCTCTTAATTCTTTTTTTCTCTTTCCAATCAGAGTCCCCAGAATTGTTTCCGCTCTCATCCTCAGAATTGCTGTAAAATATGAAAATTAA
>CM068958.1:10360279-10374003 GCA_035128595.1 Eptatretus atami | reverse complement strand
TTCAAATGAACTGTACACAAGAAAAGAGAGAACGCGAGCTGCGCTTAGACCCCATGGGGTAAAAAAAAAATCGGAAGTTTATCCCCATTGATGAAGCATCTTTTACACCACCTTATTTAACATGTCACATCAGTTGTTCGTTTCTGTGTGTTCCTTTTATGACATCCCAAAAACCAGGAAGTTTCCTGTTTGGAATGATTTTCAATTTTGATTGACTGCCAGACAAGCAGACAGTGTGATAAAAAACAATAATAATAATAATATATAAAAATTTAAATTGCACCCGTCTGAAGGAGTGGTTCAGTTTGGCATGTTAAATATGAAATAGGCAAAGCCTACAAACAAATGAAACCCATGAGAATTACCATTTAGAACTCTTTAGAATGACCATTTTGTACCCCTTATCTTATTTTTGTGTTTGGCAGCTTGGCTGCCGGGTAGGTGTCATTTTGTTGGGGCGTGGCTGTGCCGCTGATGCTGTGCCCCCATACCAGAAAACTGGTACTCATTTCGCCAACCTCGGAAGGATGACGGGCTGAATAATGAAGTTATTCCTCGATCATAAACTGACGTTTGTGGACAGACGGACAGAAATGAACCAACTGCTTAAGCTCGCTTTTCGCTTTGCATGAGCAGGGTAATAACCCATGTCCGTGAAGCAGAAATCAAGATGCAACAAACTCATGGTCTTGTCAAAGGAAAAAAGATTTCGGATGAAGTCAAACGTTTCAGCGATCGAACGGCCTTTGTCGGGTCTCGAGTTTGTCAGGATCACGCCAGACATTAATCACCAATAACACTCCCTCTTCAGCAGCTACTCTTTAATCAAACCCGAGCACGCAGATAATCTGCAGGTCGCTTTGCCATTATCGGGGACGTGGAATATTCCACCGATGCAGTGCCTCATGGCAAAGAACACACTAGGAGGCGTCGGGATTCGAACCTGCAAATCACATTATAAAACACACGAGCTCAGCCATTTGAGTAAACCCAGCAACCTCTTCACGTGCCAAATGAGACAAAACCCACCAAACAAAGCTCAAATAGTGCCTTTGCCTTCTCAAGGTTGTATCGTTGTTCCAACAAACTTCACTACAAGGCTACAACGAGCAATCACTTTTCACCCCTAATCCAGGTATCCTTTACCCATCACCATTCACCCACCTTGCTTTGAAGCATTTCACTTTCCGTTTCGACTTTTTATGTTTTCCTCGTTTCCTGAAACAAAGACAAGCAGGCAATGAGGTGGTTATTGTGTTGGGGTCCCGTCTGCTTTTTCTCGAAGCAATGCTCATGACAAGCCATTAACAATTTCTGTGGCTAAGAACCAATCTTTGCAAACGTGGCAACTCCACTGTAGATTGGAAACAGAGCACACACTCCAGGTTTGCAAGGAAACAAAGCTTTACCCACTGCACCGCTGAGCCATTCATACCTTGGCAACAACACCCTAAAAAAAAAAATGTTTGTTTGCAGGTTAACTATGAGAGCCTTTTCTTCCTTGCATGATCTACAGATCAAAGGCCACTTTTACTGAAAATAAATAAATAAATTTTAAAACCTCAAAAAACAATTATTTAAATAAATAAAACCGACAACAGACTGTGACAAACCATTTTCAGATGAAAAGTTCCACTTCCAGAGATATTTATTTTCAAGTAAAGTAGCATGACAATATTTTCTGGTTAAAACTGATCAATAAATAAAAAATAAACCAATGTCCACCGCAGGGTGACCTGTATCTTGCCAAAAGGTGACTTCTTTAAGGTCACACTGAGGTGAACAGAGCTGCTATCCACCAGGAGCGACCCCTTGAGGAATATCTGCCTACGAGAGATTCCGATGAGAATCGTTCTACAGAGTAACCAAGAAAAATATGCGTTTGCCTCATACGTCACCAAATGACGTCATAATGTCTCAAGCTTGACATATCTAGAAAGCACTCATCAAGGTTTTCATTTGAGGTACTACACGATATGGTACCTAAGATTTAAAAATTTGACCTGGGGTCAAAATATTTCGACCTTAGCGGCTAACCATGAAGGTCAAGGCCAATCGCCACCAAAACTAATCAGCTGAGCACCAGACCATATACTACATTCCCATAAAGTTTGGAGATGATTCGATTAAAATTACTCAAAAATAAGGGTTTCGGCGACCTCCATGATTTACCGCAAAGTGACCTACCTTTGACTTGACCTTTATGTGGCTGAAGGGTATTTGTAATAATACTACGTATGTGTACCCACAAGAGTTTCCGATGAAATTGTGCTCTACAGAGTGATATAAAGGTGAAAATCCAATGATTACAGACAAACAAACAAAAACTTACCAAGTAACAGATCTTGCAAAAACGAAGTTTTGGCAAGATAATAACACGTTCAGTCATGGCCCTTGCCATCAACAATCATGGTCAATGAATGATTAAAAAAAAAAACTCGTTCATTGGGTATCAGAAAGACAAGGTGTCCAGGTGATTGTGGATTATTAAATACAGTTACAGAAATGGATTAGGGGTTAATTATCCAATAGTTATATCCGAATGAGTGTTAGCATGAGCATTAAACCCCAAATATCATCAATCGGAGTCAAGTAAATACTAAGATGCCCTTTCACCATTTATCCCATTTGTGTTTAATCTTCAAATCATCCCCAATGTACTTTTATCCCATTATATTAAATAAGGTGCGTGGCGTGCGTGCAATCATAGAAAAACAGGGCTGGGCAGATCTCCACGAAGTATTACATTTGGGTTGGTGGTACCCAAGTTCAGGTCATGGGCACACAAACAAACAAAAAATCCTCTCCCGGACAGGAGGCCGCGCCTTCTCCCGGCACCGACCAGGCGGCCGGCGCCTTCCTCCCGGGCCCGACAGGAGGCGGCGCCTTCCCTCCCGGCCACAGAGGCCGGCGCCTTCCCTTCCCGCCCCGACAGGAGGCGGCGCCTTTCCTCCCGGGCCCGACAGGAGGCGTGGCGGCCTTTCTCCCGGGCCCGACAGGAGGCGGCGCCTTCTCCCGGGCCCGACAGGAGGCGCGCCATCCTCCCGGGCCCGACAGGAGACCGCGCCTTTCCTCCCGGGCCCGACAGGGAGCGCGCCTTCCTCCCGGGCCCGGACTAGGATGAGGCTTGGCGCCATCCTCCCGCGGCCGACAGGAGCGCGCCTTCCTCCGGGCCCACAGGGGAGGCGGCGCCTTCCCCGCGGCCCGACAGGGCGCGGCCTTCCTCCCCGGCCCCGACAGGAGGCGGCGCCCTTCCTCCCCGGCCCGACAAGGAGCGGCGCTTTCTCCCGGCCCGACAGGGATGGCGGCGCCTTCCTCCCGGGCCGACAGGAGGGCGCGCCTTTCCTCCGGAGCCCGAAGGAGGCGCCTTCCCTCCCGGGCCCGACCATGACTTGCTGACTAGGCGGCGCCTTCCTCCGGGCTCGACAGGGGAGCGGCCGCCTTCCTCCGGCTCGACAGGAGCGGCGCCCTTCCTCCCGGCCGACAGGGAGGCGGCGCCTCTCCCGGGCCTCGACAGGCAGGCGGCGCCTTCCTCCCGGGCTCGAACAGGAGGCGCGCCTTCCTCCCGGTGCTATCGACCAGGAGGCGGCGCCTTCCCTCCCGGTGCTCGGACAAAAGAGGCTAGCGCCTTCTCGTCTTCCTGGGTGCTCGAAAAGAGCGCGCCTTCCTCCCGGGCTCCGACCAGGGAGCCGGCGCCTTTCCTCCCCGGCTCGACAGGAGCCCGGCGCCTTTCCTCCCAGGGCTCGACAGTGGCGGGCGCCTTCCTCCCCGTGCTCGACAAGAGGCGCCGCCTTTCCCTCCCGGACCGACAAGAGCGGCGCCCTGCCTCCCGGGCTCGACCAAGAGGCCGCCTTCCTCCGTGGCTCGGACAAGAGGCGGCGCCTTCCTGCCCGGGGCTCGGACAAGATGCGGCGCCTTCTCCGGGCAGACAAGAAGGCGGCGCCTTCCTCCTCGGTCATGGCTCGACAAGAGGGCGCGCCTTTCCTCCGGGCTCGACAAGTTAGAGGCGGCGCCTTCCTCGCGGCCCAGACAGGAGAGCGGCGCCTTCCCCGGGCGCCGACAGAGCGGCCCTTCCTCCCGGCCCGACAGCAGGAGGCGGCGTCTTCCTCCCTGGCCCAAAGGAGGCCCGGGGCCTTCCTCCCCGGCCCGGACCAGGATCGAGCCGGCGCCTTCCTCCCGGGGCCGACAGGACAGGCGGCGCCTTCCTCCCGGCGCAAGCGGAGGCCCGGCGCGGGGCCTTCCTCCCGCGGCCCGACAAGGAGGCGGCGGCCTTCCTCCGGGCCCGACGGAGGCGCGCCTTTCTCCCGGCTCGACAGGGAGGCGGCGCCTTTTTCTTCCCTGGCTCAGACAGGAGGCGCGCTTTCCTCCCGGGCTCACAGGAGGCGGCGCCTTCCTCCCGGGCTCGACAGGAGGCGCGCCTTCCCGTCCCGGGCTCGAAAAGAGGCGGCGGCTCTTCCTCCCGGGGCTCGACCAGGAGGCCCGCGCCTTCCTCCCCGGGCTCGACAGGAGCGGCGCCTTCCTCCCGGGCTCCGACAAGGGGCGGCCCTTCCCCTCCCGGGCTCGACAGGAGGCGGCGCCTTCTCCCGGCTCGACAGGAGGCGCGGCGCCTTCCTTCCCGGCTCGACAGGAAGGCGGCGGGCCTTCCTCCCGGGCTCGACAAAGAGGCGGCGCCTTCCTCCCGGCGCTCGACAAGAGGCGCGGCGCCTTCCTCCCGGGCTCGACAAACGGCCCGCCTTCCTCCCGGGCCTCGACAAGACGCGGCGCCTTCCTCCCGGGCTCGACAAAGAGGCCGGCGGCCTTTTCCTGCCCGGCCCATCAGGAGCGGCGCCTTTCCTCCCTGGGCCCGACAGGAGGCCGGCGCGTCTTATGCCACCATGGGGCCCGACAGGAAGGCAGGCGCCCTTCCTCCATGCGGGCCCGACAGGAGGCGCGCCTTCTCCCTGGCCCGGATAAGATAAAAGGAGCTGGGCGACCTATCACCTCCCAAGGCCCTGACAGAGAAGGCAGTGCTCTTATCCTCCCGTAGGGCCCAGACAAGGATGGCGCGCCTTCCTCCCGGCCCCCAGAGGCGGTACCGGTGGCGCCTCCTTCCAGCTGGGCCCGACAGTGTGAGGCTTTGCGCTTTGCCTTTCCTTCCCCGGTCCCGTGAGCAGGATAGTCCCGCTGAAAAGTTTGAGCGCCTTTGGTCCTCCCTTGGGAATTGCCCGACCAGGATTTGGCTGGCGTCCTTTCCTCGGCCGGTGTTTTGCCTCCACAGTAGCCAGGAGAGGCGTCGTGCGCTGTTCTCTGCCCTGTGCCGCGATCAGTGAGGCGTGCGCTCTTTTCTATTCCCCTCCCAGGTGTAGCCCGACAGGAGGCTGGCGGCACTTCCCTACCACGGGCCCGACAGTTGATGCCTTTGTGGCGGTTCGTACCTCTTCCCTCTCTCGCGGCGTCCCGAGGAGGACGGCGTCTTTTTCCTCCCTTGTTTGTGTCTCCCTGGAGCCAGTATGATTTGCGGCGCCTTCCTCCCCGTAAATAAAACAAACCGACGAGGAAGTCCCGAACTTAAGGGTCGCCTTCCATCCGTCGCGGTCTCCCGGACGAGGAGGGCGGGCGCCGGTGTACCTCCCGGGCCTCGTCGTCCGATCATCGGAGGCGCGCCCTTTTCCCCTCCCGGCCCGCCCACAATGGACCTGGCGGCGCCCTTTCCCTCCCCGGGCCCCTCCTTTGACAGCCCCGACCTGCGTGCGCCTTCCCTCTCCGGGGCCCGACAGGAGGCGGCGCTCTCCTCCCCGGGCCCGACAGGAGGCGGCGCCTTCTTCCCGGGCCCCGACGGACAATTTCGCCCCGCGCCTTCCTCCCCGGGTCCCCCTCGACAGGACCGGCGCGCCACTCCCTCCCTCGGGCCCCCGACAGGATCCCTTCCGGCTGCGCCCTTTCCTCCCCTGGCCCCTCCGACACCTGACGGCGGCGCCTTTCCTCCCCGGGCCCGACAGCGAGGCGGCGCTTCCTCCCGGGCCCGACAGACGGCGGCAGCCTTCCTCCCCGTTGCCCTCGGACAGAGACTTGGCCCGGCGCCCCTTCCTCCCCGGCCCCCGACAGGACCCTCCGGCCGCCGCCCCTTTCCTTCCCGGCCCGCCCGACCGGATGGCGGCCGCCCTTTCCTCCCGGCCCGACAGCGACCTGCGGCAGCCCCTTCCTCTCCGGGCCCGATCAGCGACGGCGGCGCTTCCTCCCCGGGCACGACCAAAGTCGATCTCTCCCTCTGCGCTCGGCCTCCTCCTTCCCGGGCCCGACCAGGAGGCGGGACCTTCCTCCCAGGCCCGGACAGGAGGGCGGCGCCCCCTTCTCCCCGGGCCCGGACAGGAGGCGAGCGCCTTTCCTCCCCGGGCCCCAACAGGACCTACTCTCCTCTCGGCCCGGCGCCTCCCTGCCCGGGCCCGGACAGGAGGCCGGGCCTTCCTCCCGGGCCCGACAGTGAGCCGGCCCTTCCCTCCCCCGGCCGACCAGAGGCCCGGCCCTTCCTTCCCCGGGGCCCGAACAGGAGCGGCGCCTATTTCCTTCCCGGGCCCGAACCGGAGGAGCGGCCGCCCTTCCCCTCCGGCCCGAAAAGGAGGCCGCGTCTGCCTCTTCCTCCCGGGCCCGACCAGTGAGCCCTGGCGCCTTCCTCCCGGGCCCGACAGGACCTTCCATCTCTCGGCGCCGCCCCTTCCCTCCCCGAGGCCCTCGCGATAGCGGACTGGCGCGGCGCCTTGTCTCTCCCCTCGACTCGTGGCCGTCTCCCCCCTGACAAGAGGCGGCGCCTTCCTCTCGAGGTCACCCGTACCACGGACTGGCCTGCACCGCCTTCCTCCCTGCCCGTACCAGGACTGCGGCGCCTTCCTCCCCCGGCCCCTGACACAGGATCTGCGGCGCCTTCCTCACGGGCCCGACACATGCGGGCCGTGCCGCCTTCCTCCTCCGGGCCACTCCGACAGAGAGGCCGGCGCCCCTTCCTACCCGGCCCGACAGGAGGCGCGCCTTCTCCCTGGGCCCGACCGAGATCTCCTCCGGCGCGCCTTCTCCCCGGGCCCGACATGCCGAGGCTCTCTCTCCTCTCTCTCCATCGCTGCCTTCTTCCTCCCCTCCGGGCCCGACAGGTTACCGCTCTCCCGGCCGCCGTGCCGCCCAATTCCCTCCTCCCTGGGCCCGACAGGATGCGGCGCACCCTTCCTCCCGCCCGACAGGACTCTCGGCCCGTCGCCCTCTTCCTTACCCTCGTGCCGGGCCCGAACATGAAGTGCCGGCGCCTCTCCTCCCCTCGGGTCCCCAGACAGGACGGCGGCTCCTATCCCTCCCGGCCCCTACAGAGGCGGCGCCTTCCTCCCCTGCGACCCAGACAGGAGCGGCGCCTTCCTCCCGGGCCCCGACAGGATTGGCTGGCGCCTTCCCCCGGCCCCGACAGGGAGGCGGCGTCCTTCCTCCCCGGGTGTCCTACCCCTCGACCAGGAGGCGGCGCCTCTCCCCCCGGGCTCCCCGACAGGACTGGCGCTGCCTTCTCCCCTGGGCCCGACAGAGAGGCGTGGCTGCCTTCCCCTCCCTGCCGTCGTCCTCCGACAGGAGGCGGCCCGTCCTTCCTTCCCTCGGGCCCCCGAGACCGGAGGCGGCGCCTCTTCCCTCCCGGTCCCCGACAGGATGGCGGCGCACTTCCTCCCCGGCCCGACATGGAGTGCCCGGCTCCCTTCCTTCCCCCTTGGCTCCCCACAGTAATCGGCCGCCTTGTCCCCTCCCGGCCCGCAGGAAGGCGGTCCTCCTTGGCCCTTCCTCCCGGGCCCCACCAGAGGCAGCGCGCCTTCCTCCCGGGGCCCCCGACAGGAGGCCGGCGCCTTCCTCCCGGGCCCGTCCAGGATGCCTCTCCCGGCGCCCTTCCTCCCGGGCCCCCGACAGGATGCGGACGCCATTCATAACGTCCCCCCTCTCGGAGCTCCGACCACCCTAGCCCCCCGCCGCCCTATCCTCCCGTGGTGCCGACAGGAGGCTTGGAGCCTTCCTCCCGGTCCCGACAGATCCCCGTCCTGGCGCCCCTTCTCTCCAGCTCCTATCAGGCCTCTCGGACCCTCAATCTTCTGACTCCTCTCCCCCCGCCCGGCCCTTCCTCCGGGCCCGAACAGGAGGCGTGGCGTGGCCTTCCCCCCGGGCCGACAGGACGCTCCGCCTTTTCTCTCTCCCCGGGCGCTCCGACACCGATGCTGGCGCCTTTCCTCCCCCCGGTCGTCCCCGGACACGTGCGCCATCTCCTGAGCGGCGCCTTTCCTCCCTGCGACAGTGACGGCCCGGTCGCCATCCTCTCCTCCCAGGGCCCCTGACCCAGTGAGGGGCGCCTATCCTCCGGGCCGAACCAGGAGGCTCGGCCCTTCTCTCCCCGGGTGCCCCGCGACCCCTAAAACGTGACTGCCTCGGCCGCATCTCCCGGATCCCGACAGGACGGCTCCCTGGCGCCTTCCTCCCGGGCCCGACAGGAAAAGGCGCTCCTACCTCCCGCCCGACATGACTGGTCTCCCTGCTCGCCTCCCTCTTCTCTCCGGCTCGACCCAAGAGCCCCGGCGCCCTCTCCCTTCCGTCCGGCCTTCGTGCTACAACGACTCGCTGGCCCCTTCCTCCCCGGCCCGACAGGATGCGGCGCCCTTCCCTCCCTCGGGCCCGATCAGGAATGCGTCGCCCCTCTTCTTTCCCTCTCCCTCTGTCCCCTCTCTCTCCTCCTCGTCCCCTCTCTCTCCCCGACAGGATGCCCTGCCCTCTCTTTCCTCCTCTCCTCCCTTCCCCGTGGCGCCTTCCTCCCGGGCCCCGGACAGAGGCGGCGCTCTTTCCTCCCGGGCCCCGAAAGGAGAGCGGCCGCCTTCCTCCCCTTGGCCCGACCAGGAGGCGGCGCCTTCCTCCCGGGCCCGACAGGAGCCGGCTCCTCCCTCCCCCTCTCCCGGTCTGCCCTGCACAGGAGCCGCGCCTTCTCCCTGGCCCGACAGCGATGCGGCGCCCCTTCTCTCCCGGGCCCCTGCCACAGGCCGCCGCCTTCTCTTCCCCTTCGGGGCCCCGACAGGAGCCGGCCTCGCCCTTCCTCCCCGCGCCTGCACAGGATTGGCGGCGCCTTCCTCCCGGCCCGACAGGAGGCGGCGCCTTCCCTCCGGGCCCGACCAGGAAAAGGCGGCTGCCACTTCCTCCCTGGCCCGACAGGAGGCGGCGGCCTTTCCCTCCGTCCTCGCCGGACACAGGATGGCGGCTTCCTTCCCCTCCCGGCCCCGACATGAGGCGGCGCCTTCCTCCCGGCTGCCCCACAGGTGACCTGCGGCGCCTTCCTCCCGGGCCCGACACGATCCGGTCTTGCGCTTTCCCCCTCTCCCGCGTCTCAGGCCCCGACAGAGGGTCCTCCCGTTGGCCGCTCTTCCCTCCCGGGCCCGACATGGACGGCAGCGCGCCTTCTCCCGGCCCTGACAGGGGAGGCGGCCCTTCCTTCCGGCGCCCGACAGAGGCGCGCCCTTTCTCTCCCGGGCCCGACAGGGGCCGGCGCCTCTCTCTCCGCCCGACCAGGAGGCCGGCGCCCCTTTTTCCTCCGGGCCCCGAGACCGACCGGCCGGCGCCTTCCTCCCCGGCCCTCGACACGGAGGCGGCTTCCGCCCTTCCTCCCCCGGCCGAACAGCGAGGCCCCCTTGCCGCCCTTCCTCCCTCCGGGCCCCCGACTGCGAATCGGCGCCCTTCCCTCCTCGGGCCCGACAGAGGCCGCCGCCTTCCTCCCGGGGCCCCGACAGAAGCGGCGCCTTCCTCCCGCGGCCCGACAGGACGGCGTCGCCTTCCTCCCGCGGCCCCGACAGGATGCCGGCGCCTTCCTCCCTGCCGACAGGACGGCGGCGCCTTCCCCGGGCCCGACAGGAGGCGCCGCCACCCCCCGGCCCGACAGGGAGGCGGCGCCTTCCTGCCCGGGCCCGACAGGAGGCGGCGCCTTCTCCCCGGCCCGACATGAGGCCGGCGCCTTCCTCCCGGGCCCGACAGGACTCGGCCGCGCCCCTTCCCCCGCCCGGACAGGACGGCGCGCCTTCCTCCCGCCCCACAGGACTCTGTGGCGGCGCCCCTCTCCTCTCCGTGGCCCCGGACTAGGACTCGTCCGGCGCCTTCCTCCCTGAGCCACAGGAGGCGCGCCTTCCTCCTGGGCCCCGACAGGACGCGCGCCTTCCTCCCGGGCCCGACAGGGAGCCCGCGCCTTCCTCCCGCGCGCCCCTGACAGGAGGCCCGGCGCCCTTTCCCTCCTCGGCGCCCGATCGAGAGGCCTCCCGCTCGCCCCTTTCTCTCCCTCTCTTCCCCCCCCGGGTCCCCGACAGGACTCTCTCGGCCCCTCGGCCTCCCTCATTCGCCCCTCCCCTGGCTCTCCTCCGGACAGATGAGGCGGCCGCCTTCCTTCTCCCGGTCGCCCTCTGACCCAGGAGGCCGGCCCCTTCCCTCCCGGGCCGACATTGAGGCGGGCGCCTTCCTCCCGGGCCCGACAGGAGCGGCGCCTTCCTCCCCGGGCCCGACCAGGAGGGCGCGCCTTCCTTCCCGGACCCGACCAGGAGGGCGCCCTTCCTCCCGGGCCCGACAGGAGGCGGCGCCTTCCTCCCGGGGCCCGACAGGGGCGCGCCTTTCCTCCCCGGGCTCGACAGGAGGCCGGCGCCTTCCTCCGGGGCTCGACAGGAGGCGGCGGCCTTCCCTCCCGGCCCGAGGAGGCCGGCCGCCATCCTCCCGGGGCCCCGACAGGAGCGCGCCTTCCTCCCCGGTCCCCGACAGGAGCCGGCGGCCTTCCTCCCGGGCTCGACAGGGAGGCCGGCGCCCTCCTTCCCGGGCCCGACAGGAGGCGCGCCTTCCTCCCGGGCCCGACAGGCAGCGGCGCCTCCTCCGGGCCCGCCCGGACAGAGGCGGACGCCTCGCTCCCGGCCCGACATGAGGCGGCGCCCTTCCTCCCGGGCCGACAGGAAGGCCCGGCGCCTTCCTCCCGGGCCCGACAGGAGGCGGCGCTCCTCCCGGGCCCGACAGGATTGCGGGCGCCCTCCCGGCCCCGACAGGAGGCGGCGCCTCCTCCCGGGCTCACAGAGGCGGCGCCTTCCTCCGGGGCTCGGACAGGAGCGGGCCCATTCCTCCCGGCCCGACATGAGGCGGCCGTCCTGCGCCTTCCTCCCGCCCGACCAGGAGCGCGCCTTCCTCCCGGCCCGGACAGGAGCCGCGGCGCCTTCCTCCCGGGCCGACAGGAGGCGGCCGCCTTCCTCCCGGCCCCCGCACAGGAGGCGGCGCCTTCTCCGGCCCTGACAGGAGGCGGCGCCTTCCTCCCGGGCCTCGACAGGAGCGCGCCTTCCTCCGGGGGCTCGAACAGGAGGCGGCGCCTTCCTCCGGGCTCGACAGGAGGCGGCCGCCTCCTCCCGGGCTCGACAGGAGGCGCCGCCTCCTCCCGGGCCGACAGGAGGCGGCGCCTTCCTTCCCGGCTCGACAGGACGCGGCGCCTTCCTCCGGCTCGACAGGAGGCGGCGCCTTCTCCCCGGGCTCGGAAAAGACCTCTCT
The DNA here is from genome assembly GCA_035128595.1 of Eptatretus atami. Lineage (NCBI taxonomy): Eukaryota > Metazoa > Chordata > Myxini > Myxiniformes > Myxinidae > Eptatretus > Eptatretus atami. Next base: position 10,362,468 of record CM068958.1, on the reverse strand, counting down.
CTCATCCCTCTTCTCATGCAGCGCCTTCCCCTCCCGGCTGCTCGACAGGAGCCGGCGCCCTTCCCCTCTTCCCCGGGTCGACAAGGAGGCGGCGCCTTCCTCCCGGCTCGACAGGGATCCCGGCGAGCTTCCTCCGGCTCGAAGCCCCATAGCTTGGCGGCGCCCCTTCCTACCCAGGCTTCGACAGGACGGCGGCGCCCTTTCTCCTCCGGCTCCGACAAGATGCCGGCGCCTTCCTCCGGGCTCGACAAGATGGCGCGCCTTCCCTCCCGGGGGCCGACAAACCCAGGCGGCGCCTTCCTCCCGGGGCTCGCACAAGAGGCCCCCGGCGCCTTACCTCCGGGCTCCTTTCCTCGGACAAGAGCGGCGCCTTTCCTCCAGGGTCGACAAGAGGCTGCGCCTTTTACCTCCGGGCCCGAACAGGAGCGTGGCCCTTCCTCCGGTCCGACAGGAGGGCGCCATTCCTCGACCGGCCCGACAGAGAGGCCGTAAGGCGCCTTCCTCCCAGGGCCCACAGGAGGCCCCCGTTGCGCCTTACACTTCCCCGGCCCGACATGGAGGCCCGCGCCTTCCTCCGCGGGCCCGACCTCCTGAGGACTCCGGTCTCAGGCTGACCCCTCTTTCTCGATCCTCCGGGGCCGAACAGGAGCGGCGGCCTTCCTCCCCGGCCACGACCAGCCCGTCCTCTCATCCCCTTCTGCCTGGCGTTCTCCCTTTCTCATCCCGGCCTGGCCCGACACCACGTGACTCATCCCCCTTCTCTCATCCGGCCCCTCTCTCGATCCGGCGCCTCCTTTTACCTCCCCGGCCTGCTCTCATCCCCCCTGCATCTACGATCCCGCATCTGCAGCTCGCCCCTCTCTCTCTCACTCTCCCCCGTGCTCTCCATTCCCCCCTCGATCAGCTACATGCGCCCGCGCCTCATTTCCTACCCCGGTGCCTCTCCGACCTCCCCTTCTCGAATCCCCGTCTCTTCGATCTCGCCTGCTCTCCTTCTTCCTTACATCTCTTCGCCGAGGTCTTCTCACACAGTACAGAAGGCGGCGGCCTTCCTCCCGTTAGCAGGTTCCGAGAGGTCTGGCCTGCATTGCAGTCTCCCGTTGACCTCTCTTTGCGGTTCTCTCGTATCATTCTCGATGCACACTCATCCGCTCTCCCTTCCTCCTCATGTTTAGCACCTGCGTGACTGACTGGGCCCCGACTGGGCCGCCTTCCTCCCCGCCCCGAACCGAGGTGTAGCTGCTGGGTGCCTATCCAAGCGCTCCCGTCCCCTGACGCGCAGTCTTTCGTCATATTTGCCCTCCCTGTCCGGGGATGTCGCGGCTGTCGAAAGAGCCACCCCACGTGAATTCGCCCATTTTTGCCGAACACCGTGATTAGAGGGCCTTCCTTGGTAAGCACCAATTGAATTGTCCCACTGCCAAGGGTGTTTATTTTCAAAATCCACGCTCCTCCCGTGGGGGAAAAGTCCGCGGGGCCGCGCCTTCCTCCCATATACTGGCCACTAATCAGACGGCGCGCCTTCCTCTCCCAGGTGGATGCCCGACAGGAGGCGGGGAACAAGGAATCTGTCGCTTCCTGGTTACAATATATCCGTGAGTCCAACACCGATCGGGCCGCTTTCCTCCCGGCCGACCAGGAGGCGGCGCCATTCCTCCCGGGCCCGACAGGAGCGGCGCCTTCCTCCCGGGCCCACGACAGGATCCGGCAGCGGCGCACGTTCCTCCCGGGCCCGAAAGCTGAGGGGCGGCGGCGTCTTCCCCACGGGGCCCGACAGTATAGCGGCGGCCCTTTCCATCCCAGGGCCCGAACAGGCCCAGGCCGGAACAAGGAATCGTCTCCGCTTCCTGTTGTTACCGTGTCACCACACGGAGGGCGCCTTGACCTCCCCGGCCCGACAGTGTCAGCGGACGGCTTTCCTCCACGCCCGACAGGACGGCGGCGCCATCCCTCCCGGCCCGACAAGGAGCAAGGCGCCCTTCCTCCTCGCTTGGGGCCGACAGCGACGATGATGAGCGCCCCTTCCTCCGCGGAGCCCGAGCCATGATGGAATTGCGCGGGCCTTCCTCCCGGGCCCGACAGGAAGGCGGCGCCTTTCCTCCCGGGCCTAGAGGAGTGAGACGAATGCCGCGCCCTTCCTCCGCCCGCCCCGACACACATTTGTGCGGTCCCTCCATGTGAGGCGGAGG
>CM068958.1:10334357-10344949 GCA_035128595.1 Eptatretus atami | reverse complement strand
CTAGGAGCATAGACATTAAGTAAGGTGAGGTGAAATCCTTGATACACCAACTCTAATGATGCTAAGTGTCCTTTAACTATTTCAAGGAAACTATACGAGTCAGGAACAAAAGCTGGACCGAAGCAAAAAGGCAACTCCCGCCGAGACAGAAGACGGATTACTAAAGAAACAAAGCCCCTTATTAAGACGGAGCCAGTCAGACTGTGAAGTCTCCGTTATGTGTGTTTCTTGTAATAAACAGACATCCACATGTTTCTGAAGCAATAAGTTTTTAACTTGGATCTGATACAAATTGTTAACACCACCCCCATTCATGTTTAACGTGCCAAAAAGCACTTCCTTCCTTTTCATCCCGTATCAGGGGGGTTGCGCAGCTTCTGAGAACATTCTAAACCTGCTTTTGTAATAAATTTCCTCAGTCTGTGAATTTGTGGTTTTGTTGTTTCAAAATTTTTAGAATTCCTCATTACTAACTATAAAGAAACTTCGCAGCGCACACATGTAATTCCCGTTAGACATAGGGGGTGTGGCCCTAACTATAACACATACTTATCGACATAACTGAACTGCGGGGACTGCTGACTGTGTGTGCAGGAGGCTTCCAAATCCGTAACAATACCTCCCTACATTCTACACACGCTTCAGAAACACCAAGAGACACTTTACCGCTATCTGAAAGGCCCGTACACACTGCACACTTTGAAGTACATTTTCGTTATCAGAAACCATTTCATCCTTTTTTTTTTCATTCCCATGAGGTTCCTCAGTTACCGGAACAACTGTATCCAGTACAACTACCTTGGGAGCGCTAGTGGGGTCACGAGGAGCAGACACTCTATGTTTTTTTTGACACGGTAACAAAATCATCCTTACCGTCCTCACTATGTAAGGGAACATTATTAGCAGGAACGTTGGATTCACTGGGCATCACCTCCCCCACCATACGAGGTTGTGGGTCGTTAACCGTTTTACAATCTATATCAACGTGTCCCGATTCCCCCACACTTCGAACAAGAAGCTTTCGGACAAAATCTTTTTAAATGGCCAAAGGCTCCACAAAGAAAACATGTCAAAGTCGCTGATGAAGCATACACTTGGTAATCACAGTTATCAATGTTAATCTTCAAAGAAACCTTTAAACTCGTATCCTCCCCACGGTCCGGCAGCACCATGTAAAGTTGCTGCCGAAAGCTCATCGCGTGCTTTGCTTGGTCATGGTGGCACCCGAGGGGGATCATCGAGATCTTTGAAACAATTTTTCCGCAACGAGACAAAACAGACACAAGTTGTTCATTTGACACGAAAGGAGGCACGTCAGAGACAATTATTTTAATTGCCGGGACATCCATCGGGGAGGCCATAACAAAGTGACCACTCTGTGTGGTTAACCCAGAACTCACGACATCGTGAACAAAACGTACATCGGAAACTAACACCACGACCTTCTGATTCATGCGTGACGCAGCACGTACATGCTCAACACCGATAACGTCTCCAACCGCCAAAACAATCTCTTCAGTAAGAACCCCGCCAGAGGGGACACAAACGAAAGCATGCTTACGAGTTAGTGCTTCGAAAGCAGCATCTTGCTGCGAGTGAGCCGCCGCCATGTTACAACCAAGACGCGACGCTCGCAGTCTTCCTCACTTTGGAAGAGGAAGTTAACAATGCACTCCTACTTTCCCGAACCTTGGGAAAGAGGGCGCTAACTAAACAAAATAAGGAAAGGCAAGCGAAATAAAAACCAAAATAAAGCAGGTTTAAAGCGAAAGGCTTTAAAATTATGAATGGACTAACAGAGCACCGCCCAAGGACCGACGATACCCTTACTAACGCCGCTATGTGCTCTCTCTCTCTCTCTCTCTCTCTTCTCTACACAGAAAGGAAACACAGGGGAACCTTACAAGTAGAAAACGAACACAGGGGAAACAAAATGGGGAGTGTGGGATATACCAAACAGCGAGACAGAGGACAGGTCCAAAATCACATAATGATATCTCTAACTCATGACAGAGTAGTTCAACAGCTTCAAAAAAAATAAAATTAATAAAATTGACTTTGATGCGGTTTGTGAGGAAATGGTTAACTGGCCAATTAAGCACCATTCTCAGATTCTTAAAAACTCTACGATGATGAGAGACTTTTCACTTCGTTAACCAGAATGGGACGTGTAGCTGCTACATTGAAATCAATTAATCAATTGATAAGTAAATACTCGTTAGTCGAGATGGAAAAAGTGTACATAAATAAATGAAGATTGCATGTTGGTAGCGGTGATAGTAAAGTGTATATAAATAAATAATTCAAGGTTGCATTTTGGTAGTGGAGATGTTAAAGTGAATCTAAACTGGAAGGGCACTCGGTAGAGCGCATACCTCCACCCCGTAATGCCTGATCCATGAGAACATATCGGGCAACAATACATTATTAAGATATCGTGCTGTAGATCGTTTTTGAGCCCGATCTCTCAAAGGTGAAGAATCACTTTAAAAATTTCAGATCCGAATCTTCACCAAAATCGAATCAATTCGGCGTGGTCACACACCCAACATGTCCACCAAGTTTCATCCGAATCCGTGCACAACTTATTGAGATGTCGTGCTATATATCGTTTTTGGCCATATCTCTCAATGGTGAAGAATCACTTAAAAAATTATCGTAGCCGATAATCTAATCAATTCGTCCTTGCCACACACACAACCTGTCCACAAAATTTCATCCGGATCTGTCGACAAGTTTTAGAGATATCCTGCACAGAGACAAACAGACAAGCCGGTAGGCGACATGGGTGGTCGCTATATAATTGCATACTAGTCATACAGTTTTTGACGGATCGGGCTGAAAATTTTTGACAAAGAGGTTGATTATAGTGCGCATAAAAGTGCGGAAGGCGATTTTTGATTTTCGAAAAATATATATATATAAATATTTTTCGGATTTTTTCAAAAATTTCAAAGTCCCATTGCGAGGCAACGGTGGCGTCCACAGCAACGGTGCTCAAAAACGTACACCTAGATCCTGGTATGAACCTACTTGTCAAGTTTCATCAAAATTGGTTGACTCCTCTGGCCTCCAGAGCTGTCCATTACATACATACAGACAGACGGAAAACCTGAGAATAACAGTAGTCTAGCGACCAACCAACAAACAGAAAGGTGTGAAAACATAACCTCCTTCACCTTCGGTGGCAAAGGTAAAAAAAAATAATAATGATTCCCAAAAGCATTACACTGGACTGTTAAAATATATATATATAGATACATATTTTACATTTTTAATCCCCCAACTTCCAAATTGGCATGCCTCATGCCCAGATATTATTGCACACATTAGCCAAATACGAAAGAGATGCGTCCATTAAATTTTGCGTAGAGGCTCTGGATGGATGCGCAGGACCCAAAATACAAGCTCCCCCTGTAAGGCCGATGCCCGTTCTGGAAATAGAAAGTGACGGTAGGGGAGTACGGAACGAGCCGTGAGACAAGCCCTCAGACCTGCTCGACAACGCAACATCTCCAAAGTGACGTCACTGCAATGACGTCATAATCAAAGCATGCTCAACCTCACAAACCATCAAGAACTTGGTCTGAACATTACTCCGGGAGTGCAAATTCCTTTTGAATCATAAAAACTCTTTTGGACCTCTATATTAAAACAAATAAATGTTCAGAACCAGAATTGTTAAAGGTCCTATAAATGAACGCAATTCTTCACTTGTACCATTCAAACTGCACGTGGAATCAGGAATCGAAGAGGAAAGAATTCAGAAGCAAAGAGGACCGAAAGGAGGCACCACGAGTCCATATCTAAGCAGTTACCGAGCTTTCTTTTTGCTCCTCTTCAACCACCTCGTTACAGACTCCTCTCGATGTTCAATCGTTTCTTCATCATCAGCCGTCAGCAGCTCCTGCAGAGGTTCCTCTTTGTAGAGCCGCTCACCATAGAAATACCAGTACCTTGTTCCATTCCTGTCGTGTCCCAGGGGCACCACACGTAAAGTGTTTTTGCTCATTCCCTGCCAGCACGCACGCACACACACACTACAGTCACCTCCTGACATCCTGAATCTCAATAGCACTGGCTGAGCAAATACAAACAGAACTGGCTACGTCGTCGTGAAATCCTGGCCTATTGAGGGTGGGTTCAGATGCAGTTTCGGATTGGAGGATCGGGCCGCCAAGTTAAAATGGGAACTCGTTCAAAACGAAGCACAATGAATGACCGTTTTATTTGTTTTTTTCTTAAAGGGTTTGGCAATATCAGAAAATTACATCGGCTCATCGTAATATCAATCACTCATGTTGTTCAACACGAAATCAGTAAATGGGGTTCAGGCCTCTTACCTTGAGGAGCCGTTGCACGTCGCCAGCATCCAGGCGGAGCTCGCAGAGCCGATAGAGCAGGTCAACGTGCTCGTGCAGAGTAAGGCTTGGAAAGACGCACTGGTTTTGCAGCCAGCGTCTCCGCATGACGACGTCCAGGAAACGACCATAGTTATTCAGCCTGACATGCACGGAAAGTGTCGGGTCGACATTAAAATTGACAACGGCGCCTGGAGACCCAGACTCGCTGATGTGTTTTAAAACCAAAACAAAATAATCGCTACATCAGACAACGCAGTTAGATCTCCATCAACATGACTCGGTGATCCACCACCACTGCTTACGTGATGTCTTTACGCTGCAAGCATCCCCGCAGCAAACACACCAGCAGGTGTTCCAAAAAACTGCAGTCGTTGGTTAACAATGCAGTTTCCAGCTCCTGGTGGGCAATGAAAGAAAGAGATGAGGAGAGAAAACGGCCATTTTGAGTCAAATCTTGGAGAACATCTTCGTGAAACAGGAAAACCTGAGGGAACACCTTGGTGAACGGCTCCGTTGATTGCGACGTCCGTGAATTGGCAGGGCGATAGAACAATGACCGCACAGAGACTTCAACATTAAACACAAGAACCCATGAGAGTTGAAATATGACGATTGCGGTGGACGCTACTCGTCATACGTGTCATGCTCGAACATACAACTTCCTGCCGAGGTCAACCTACAAGCTGTGGCCGCAGATAAAAGGTTATTATCTGGCCACGGCGTTGATGTCGATCAACCGGAACATCAACAGCTCGTGCGGACACCAAATGCATCACAAGTTCTCGTAAGCACAATGCATTTTCACCGATGTATACTCCATAAAACGGAGAACGGTTCCATCAGCATTTCCTTCAGACTTGCTCTGCTGTCACGAATCAGGCAAAATGCGTACGACTTGAATGTCCTGCGGTAAGCCGTGAACGATATGCCAGTGAGGTTTGCTAGAGAAGTGAGACAGATAGATAAATCAATCAATCAATCACTCAAACAAACAAACAAAATAGGGTATATCCAACTCCATGCCATACGACGATCACAGTCAATCTCAGAGCTTCCAGGCTCCGTCAGTCAGCTGTTGTACGTCGGAGTGAGTTGAAGCGCCGACGGCGTGCTCAGGAGCACACACTTGCAGGCTGTCCGCAGCCCTACGCACATCCTATTCTCTTGGGACAGAGCGGTCATCAGTCAACGTCATGTCCTTGCGTCCGCATCACTTCTGTTGAGCAACGGCCCACGTGCTATCGCCCGAGTACACACAAACACCCCTCTCCTCTGCTCTCTCACAATCCCACCCAAAGAAGCCTCGAGAGAACAGCGACAAGAAACGCTCACATAGTGCCTCTCTGTCGGCTGCTCAAATCACCGTTTAGCCCTTCACTTATTCGAGAATATCAAAAATCATCATAAATATCAAGATTGTAAGCCACTGTGGAGTTTTCTTCTGAAAAATAAAAACACCTTGCACAGAAATTGTATAATCCCCAGTATCAAACGATTACTTTTTCAAAGCGAGTCCATTTTATCCATCATATTGCACAGTTACTTTGAAAAGTCAACCCGAACTTATGCAATACCTCAATATCGCAGTGCAGTGTTCCTTTTAAAAGTGAGCCCTATATAATCCCTGACATACTATTACTTTCCAAAGCAAACTCCATTACATTTACTACTAGCAAATACAACCCGTTGCTTCCCTCACTGGGATACTAAGTGGGGGGGGCGGAGGAGGAGAGGGGTGGGGGAGCGATATAGCTGGGTCGCAGACAGAGAGAGAGAGAGAGAGAGAGAGAGAGAGAGAGAGAGAGAGAAGAGAGAGGAGAGAGAGAGAGAGAGAGAGAGAAAGAAAATGTTGTGCTTTATGAAACACACACACACAATTATAGATGATTTTTAAGAAGAAAGTCCACATCATCTGTTTTTTAATGGAAATAATTATTCCCACGTTCCTGTGGGGTTGGCCAAGGGAAGTTTTGACCCAATTCTTTCACGAACCAGCTGGCCAGGCATAACGCTCAACTAAGTTATGGAAATAATTTATAATTTGTTCATGGTGCCGGCGATAGCTTGGCCTATTCTTCGCGAAGAACACCGTGGGATCTTTAACATTCACCAACTAATGCTGGCAGATGGGACGCCCAATTTGACGTCCATCCAAAAGATGGCACACGTGTTGATAAATCACCCTACCTGTGAAACACCGGGATGACAGTTTATAGCTGGGTCGCTTTCAAACCCAGGCTAGACTTCTCCTGGAAGTGACCGTTTTCCCTTGACAAATTTCTCCTCCACCCCTGCACCTCCATCGTCTGTTGCGCAGAAGCTCCGCAAGCTCAACCTTGGTGACCTCGTGTGACCACTGATCGCGCGAACAAATGGAGATGTTCACTGCTGCTACCCTCGAGCTGAAGCAGAAGCCGGCTTTATTACATTTTATGAAACATGATGAATGTTGCTGATGACCAACAATGCTTTGAACAGAGCTCCCCATTGAAACATCGAGCTCTTTGTGATGGGCCTCAACCACAACAAATAGAGACCTCAACAGTGACAACAGAAATCAAACGTGTAAACAGCATCCTCAATTAAACTTTCCATGGTAAAGCCACAGGTTTTCACGAGGAATGAACATTGTGGTGTGGTGCAGTTTTTCCAACAAAAGGTAGCATCAATCTATACTGATAAATGTCAGTGCACGTCTACCCCAGCACTCCAAAACCATGAAACCTCGCAGCCTGAAACTTTGTATGCATACGAAGGGAGCTTCAAAAGGAGTGGACGAGTGCACATTGGGTGTTTGGGTGAATTAAAAACACCCCTTTTGAAGATAATTAATGGCCTTATTTAGTCGTTTCCTTTATCAGGCACATCCTCAGCCACCTCGCTCTCCCTGAGGGCGAATCGACTGTTACCTCGCTGGGGTCTTCATCCGCCTTTTTTGGCCTGCTCAACCATGCCTCGACTTGGAACAGACCGCAACGACTTTGTAACAATAAAGTTGTTTTGTTTTTTCCCACTCATCATCGAACGCCTGATAATATCCAGCGATTTGCAATGTATCCAGCGATTTGTGGGTATGATAATTATAATTATCATACCCACAAATCGCTGGATACATTGCAACGCTTATAAACGCCCGGAGACGCCGGCGTTTCATTTCCGCACATGCCATAACCTTGAGAATCTCTTGAACCAAGACAAATTACAAAATTGAAGCTCGAGAACTAAACTTCGCAGCAGTTCCGACTGCACAAAAGAAAAAGAGCGTTCATTTGGCCAATTCGGACATATTTGACGTTTTGGGCGTCTCCGGGAGGTGTGGTTTAACGTGACAGCTCGACGATCGCTAATCGCTTGCCGAGACAACCGCTCCTTATCAACCGTTTCGTTGGAATGATTCAGCCTCTTCGCAAGCGCTCTACAATATTCACACTGTCCCTCAATTATGTATAATCAATCGACTTGAACAATGTTCGGGGGCCATTCGCCTGTGTTGGCCCCGCGTCGTATCGGGCGATGGCTAGCTCACTGAAAATGTGCAAATACATTTTACACCACGTTCTTCCCTTTTCGTACGATCTTTCATCATACGAGCGGTCACTTCGGCATAGATAAATACAAATATACAAAAAAACAATGAAAAGTTTTGTTAACATCAAGGCAGGACAGCCAAGAGCTGTCCAGCCTGGGTTTGAATCCCGATCCAGCTATAAACTGTCATTCCCGGTGTTTCACAATCATTCATCAATGTGCATTCCAATAAACTGGACTTCACATCTGCAGGAATCCCTCCTCCTTTCTTTCTCTGTCTATCTGTCTGTCTGTCTCCCCCCCCCCCCCCCCCCCCTCCCATCTATCTCTCAATCTTCCGACCTCTCCACCTCTCTACTATTCGTTGATCTTGGCTATTCGTTGTTCACCTTGGCGTATTGGTTTTCTATTATCATCGCTTTTCCGAAACCTTGTGAATTCTTGGCTTTTGTCATTGGCTCACCTTGGCATTTATGAAAATGAGGAGTGGTCGCACTGGACATATCAGGGTCAAAAAAATATATAGGCATTTGAATTCTCTAAATGTCCCATCCGTAACGAACCAAATACCGTGAAATTCCCCTTTACAGACGAAATGAAACACAGCAATGTAGAGACGAAAGAGAAAAGTAATCTCAACGTGGAAGTAGAATTCGCAGAAACTGACCTGAAATTGGAAATTAAATTTAAAGAAAATAATATTCGCCAGCAAATGGAAACAAAAATTAAGCAGAACGGCACTCGATGGAGCACTTACGTCCATCAGGCTGAACAGTTTGCAAGTTGTATCCCACCGATAGGCCAGATCTGAATCCAGACCGAACCAAAATCGAATTGGCCTGTTCTTGTCACCCACCAAGTTTTGTCATAACCCGTCCACAACGTTTTGAGATATCGTGCTGCATATAGTTTTTGGCCCCGTCTCTCAATGGTGAAAAAAATCACTTAAGAAATTTACAAAATTGTCGAATCCAGATCCGGATCTTTACCAAAATCTAATCAATTGGTCTGTGTCGCGCACACACACACACACACACACACACACACACACACAACCTGTCCGCAAAGTTTTGTCCGAAGTCATCCGTACCGTTTTGAGATATCCTGCAGACACACAAACAAACGAGAAGGGCACTCGGTAGAGCACATAGCTCCACCAGGCTGAACAGTTAATGTTTTACATCCGGCTGACAGGATGGATGAGGATCCAGACCTGAACCAAAATCTAATCGGCTTGTTCTAAGCTCCAAACCAATTCCTCCACCTCGTCATGTCATAATTCGTCCAAAAGTTTTTGAAATATCGTACGATACTGTCGGACCCTGCTATTCGTGGATTCGCTACTCACGGGTCGTAAAGTATGACCTGCTTCTACATTCACGATTTTTTTATTTTTTTATTTTATTTCTTTTTACATTTCAGGACTGGTCTCCTTCCTATATCCACCAAGGAAATTGTAACTTGGCCAACATCACAGCAATATATAAAAAAACAGGTGCAAACAAAGATCCCCTTAACTACAACCCAATGAGCTTCCTGTACTTCCAAATCATCAGCAAGGTCATACAATCAATCATCACAGTTGAAATAAAATCATCCCTTTTCTCCATCAGACAAATCTCAGATCATCAATTTGGATTTAGACCTGGTCACTCGACCTTGGACATGCTGCTTCTACGCTCCCAACAAATGGTGGAGGTGCTCAATATCAGATGTGAAATCAGGGTCATCTCTGGACATATCTCGAGCTTTTGATAGTCTGGCATCCTGCCTTGCTATCCAAATTGTCTGCCGATATGTAATCCAAGGCTAACTGCACTCTTGGATTATTGACTTCCACCACTCTCACAAAACCCATTCTTCTCCTCTTCCTGTCAAGGCTGGAGTACCCCAAGGCAGTATTCTAGGCCCCATCTTAGTCCTAATCTTCATCAATGATCTCACTGACGCCCTCAAAAATCATCTTTATCTCTTTGCCGATGACTCCACTCTCTGCCATGACATCTCTCATCCTTCTGACAGGCAGCAGCCTCTTCCCTCTGATCAGACCTTCACAAAATCACAAACTGGTCAAACACAATATTGCTTATGTATCCATAGTGTCCACCCTTGGTGTTCGCCCTTACCCCCTCATCAGGTCAGGTCAGGTATGCGGGCATGCGCCAGAGCAGCGAGTCACTGCGTCCACTTTCCACCGGTACTCCAGGTGCCTCCATCTGGCCATACCCCAGGCAGACGCCTGGCCCATACCCATCTCCTTGAGATGCTGATCAACCTGCTACAACCACGAGGCACGTGGTCGGCCCATTTGCCTCCTCCACTCACAAGGCTCCCTCGCTGAGAGAATCTGGGAACCACATTCCCTTCCACAGATAGTCAACAGCAATCAGATGAGCCCTTATCAGGGTCAAAGGGCTCTGGGATGGATTAACAGGGTCAAGAGAAAGATTGGCTGGACAACAGACACGACTGAGATTGAACAACCTCGATGATGAGCATTTGAAAAACAGCAAATAAATCAAACTTTAAAACCTTTTCCGATTGTCACATTTCAGTTAACCTGGCAAGAGATAAATGCAGGTGTGGTGGGAATTTTTTATGAGAGACAGATTGGAAGTAGCTGTCAGTACAAGCATGTTGCACCGAATGGGGCGGTTTAAAAACGAGTCACCAACATGCAAGGATGGAAATAAATCAACA